>VFFE01008050.1:11404-328097 GCA_008921705.1 Burhinus oedicnemus | reverse complement strand
TCTGGTCTGTATTTGGTTTAGGAAATTAAAGTTTTTAAGGATATTTTCATTATATATTTCTTTTCTCTAGATCAATTTAATGTTTTCTCCTTTGAAAAGACCATGAATGAAGGAAAAGGAATTACCACATTGCACTTGTACATTCTCAGCAATTACTCATATGCACTTATTCACGCATTCATACGCACATAGTCACAAAACTCAACTTGTAGAAAACATTGATTTCCAGGGTACTCTCACAGTCTGTGACTGATCAAACACAGAAACTATTTAACCTCTCTCAGACGCTACAAATACAAGTAAGAGGAAGTGAGAAAAAAAGGAACTAGCAAAGTTTCAAACAATGGAGTCAAAGAAAAAAGTCTGTATACAGTTTTTCACCACCGCAACAACAAAATGTGCATCTTTTAATTTTTATTCCTGTAGAAAGCAGTTTGCTGTGGATCCTGCTTGCAAAATCCACAGTGGGGAAAAAGGGCAGGAAAAGGGTTAAGTAAGCCAGGATAGGAGGAGCCCTTCAGAGTCTGTTAAAAGATGTAAATAACTTTTGTGCTGAATGTGGCTCTGATTAAACAAAGCCATTATTATTAGCTTTTTAAAACTGTAAGTCTGAAATATATGCAGCAACTTGCCAAGTAACAATGCCATGTCACTTGTTTCCTATTCTTCTCACTTTCATCCTAGTTTTACCCCCTTTGCTGTCCATGTTATTCTCGTTCTTAACTTTGGGCCCCACACCGATTAACCCAGTGGAGCCCAGGTCCATGACTTGGCCTCCGGAGGCTACTGCAGCATGAAGAGCATGTAACTAGTAATAATAATAGTCTCCAGACACTTACCACTGGTCACGGTGCTTATTACCATGAGTAGTCTCACCGAAGTCAATGACACTGCTTTCTTCCAGGAGTAGTTACAGTGCAGTTAATGGCACTCTTCGGAGTGTAAACACCACGCCCTATGAAAGTGTTTAAAATATCAGGACTTTATAAGCTATTCTGGCCAGGTAATCAGTCTTTATTTGTCCTGCTGAGCATCCCACGTGATTATGACATGATGTATTACAAATTAGAAATGTAATACCTTCAACGGTAAGTTTTTTTTTGCTTTTATAGTCGTTTTACTCTTCGTAGGAACATGGCAGTTATGTTAGAGCTAGGACTCTAAATGCCTTTTTCTCTAACTTATCTACGTGCCCCTAAATCTTACGTGCATTTTCCAATCAGACTGAAATTCAGACACCATAATAGGACTACTGGCTACAGTGAGTGCTTCAAGCAGAGTTCTACTTTAGAATTTCTAAAGATTTAGCCATCTTTGGCCTCAAGGGAAAAAAAAAAAGATTTTGTCATTCAGTAAAAAAAAGATAAACTCTCAGCAGAGTTTTTTCATCCATGTAGATGTGAAGATCATGCTGGACCTACACTTATGCCCTAAGTGACCTCAGACACTCAGTGCTTTTCTCAATCGGTATGTGGTTCCCCATTTTTTTTCACGGAAGAAAGAGCTGAGTTTCAGTAGAGTTGAGTTTTTGGCAAAGCAGCATGTTTGTTTGGGAAGGACTATCTTGCACGGGTATGAATGATTTCCATTCAGGTGGGGTGGCCAAAAAAGATTCATGAAGAAGCCAGCAACTCTGCCCTTCCTTCAGCCAGTTTCAGTGGCTGGGAGAGAATTACTTAGAGGTAGGAAAGCTGGAGGTGGCATAGCATTAGCCAGATGGGAGAGCCACTAACACGGGTCTTCCTACTAAAGGACCTGAAATCCCGAAGGGATGGAGAACATGGTGTGTTTGTGTATGCGCATGAGCGAAGCTGGAAATGCTTCAATCTATAAGTACACAACAGAGTGTCATAAACATTTAGGAATATTTTTTATGTGCTTATATATTCCAAAATGCTGTAAAGAGAGGAAAAGCAAAATGGATAGAGAGGAAGGTGAAATGGTGAGGGGAGGTAAAATTGTGTGGGGTGGGCCAGTGTGCCCAGAGGACAAAAAATATATACTATGTTATTCAAGTGACTAAAATTATCTCCATGTAATAAAGCTCAAAAGAAAAATTGCACAAAATGATCATGCATTCCTGATGGAAAAATTTCTCTTTCATTAAAAAAAACAACAAAAAGTAACTCAACCTGAGTAGATCCAGTGAGAAAACCAAAGAAAAACAAAAAAAGCTTTGTTAAAACTTATTTACGTTTGCTTAGAGGTATTTTGTGCCCTTTCTGTGGATCAGGTGTAGCAAATCCTAAGCTTCTGAAAAGCAGGGAATGCGTGGGCAGATCTCTCAGTTTAAATTTCTGAAATCTGGGGAATTCAAGCTTTAATTCACTTCCGTCTGCCCTACACTCAAGCACTTACTCAGCTCCATAGAAAGAGCATCACATCAACATTTTTTTTAAAAAAAATTGTTATTTACAGTGCCTTCAACCTCCCGCAGATGACTCAGTCTAACACTTTTCTTTCACTTACCGGTCTGTAAACCCACAGACCACACACATCGCCCATCTAGCTGCGGAGGATCTCAGCACCCTGCCACTAACGTAATACACGCATGACAGTGCAGAAACCAAGTATGTAGGCTCTTTCCAGGTGCATCAGTATCTTTTCTCTTTGACTGTGGCAGCAGGAGTCGCTCACAGGGTTTCACACACCCACCCAGAGGGACCCAACTGCTCCCCAGTCATCTCCTGCCACAGTCACCGTCAGGCTGCACTGCTCCATCGGATCCTTCTATCTCTGCACATATAGCGCACATACTGGATGCAGCAGAAAAGCCCCCGGGGAATCCCCAGCATCTACATGCAACTTCCAGAGGGCACAATTAGGCTGCAGGGCCATGTCATTTAACTCTTTGCTTCCCAGTTTTCCAAAATCTGAGTTTTACTGGGCCCCTGTTGTCGAGCGGCACGAAAGGCATTTTCTTAATTCATAAAGCACCGTTTGTCTCTCAGTAAGTATATTAAATATTCTAAGGAATAACTTTATAGTGGGTATATTCATCAGTGCGTTTCAAGTCATCAGTGCAGAGCATGTGCAGAAAGCAAAACTTCACGTTCATAATTGTGAGTATTTACCCCATGAGATTGATTTTAAGTGCTGTGATAATTTGATTACTGCGTATTTTCAACGAAAATAGTTGCAGTAACTTGGTACTTCTTATAAAAGTACTTCTAGTTTGTATACAAATGAAGCAGCTATTCAGAATTTGAGTGGTAAATACATGTAAGAGAAAGCAACTACCTGTTTTCAGGCATAATCTGCAAATAGAGCAATAGGCAAAATTAACCAAAGTAAACAGGAATTAAGTATTCGTTGTGAAGAGCTGGGGCTCGTATTGTATCACAGAAAAATGCATGGATCTGTCACGTAACACAACCAGTATTTTTGATGACCCTTCATGGAGCTGTAATGGCCTATCTTGCACGAGGTACTTGGAGATCAATTAATAGTTAGGATAAAAGGGCCAAGAATCCACCCCGTCTTACCGCCCTGAGGCTTTGAGTTCAGCAAAGAAACACAAACCTCGCCAGTAAACTTATCATCCAGGGCTTTGCAGCTGGCAGTCTGCGGAAAGCTTGATTTAAAAGCAAAGTCTCAAGGCGCGCTCTCAAGCTCCCAGTGTGTTCGAAATAGGACCAGGTTCAGGTTTAGACACGCTGTCAGCAGGCAAAGGACCGGGCCTGCTCCTGAGGATGCCCAGGAGCTTCTCTTGGCACATTTAAGTGTTAAGGAACATAAAAGTTAGGAGGCATGTCTAGCCTTTGAGCCAGCTGGAATCCGCACTTGTCTCAGCAGCACATTACCTCCACAACTCACATGTGCACTGTTTCCAAATCAGTAAAACAATAAATTCCCTTCAATCTCTTGTGGCAATGCTTCCTGAGCCATTTTACGGAGCGAAGTAGACTGGATGGTGCATTTAACACTTGCTTAGTGACAAACCACTGTCACTTTTTAGGCTGGCAGGTGAGTGTATGTACAAGGTGCCTGTTATGTCAGAAAGTAGGTCCTGAATTAAAATGATCCTACTGACGTTTACTTTTGGGAGCAGTGGAAGGCTGCTGTGCGGCAAGGCAGCACCTTCCTGGTGGCCTCACAGCTGATTCCAACCAAAGGGAACGCGCTGCTCAGCTATGGAAAGCCGCAAGCGCTCAAAGCAAACAAGGTCCCAAACTCTGTGAGTTCATAGCCATTTTCTTTTCCTATAAGCCCATTTTTTTGGTTTGTGTGGTGTTGTTGTTGTTGTTGGTGTTGTTGTTTTTCTTTGCAATACCAATGTGGCTGGGAGGGACAGGCAATTTGAAAACAAGAGTTTATCTCTGCTGTTAATGCTGTTAGGTACTGCCATGAAATTATAGCTATTTGAATTCCCAAATGCATGTTTACAGGCAGTGAAGAGACAGCAAATACACACGTACAACCTGAACTACACTTAATGTAGTACACACTTAAATTTCGGGAGAAAATGCAGTAATAAATCCCATGGTAGTTATTTTTCCAAGCTCGTGACTTTCCTTGTAATTGTTATGCCCACGTAAAACATTTGAACTAGACCTCTAAATGTGCAAAAGGCAGCCTAATCTGATGGAAAAGGACAGTTGACAGCAGGGAGATTGCATTTGCATACTAGAGAATGATTCTCTTTTCCATGTTGTTTTGTCTTTCTGGACACAGTGCCAAAAATGATAGGTATAAATAGTAGTTTAAACAAAGCTCAGTTTAAATTCAGATGCTAATTGTGCAGCTAGACTGTGTATCGGTGCACATGCGCGGGGGCACAGGCAGAGGGTTCTTTCCAGTCCCTGCGTTTGAACCTGGTGGAAAAATCCATCCTTGCTTAAAGGTTACCTTAAGGAGACACTAATCTCTGTGACTACGTAATTATGACTTTTTGTGTATCTCTAATAAAATCGTATGTGTCTTTATTTTCAGCTTTAAAAGGGAAGTATTAAAGAGCCCTGACCACAGAAAGCTTTTTTATGAATATGACCCTTTGTCTCAGGTAAGTATTGCATCAGGGAGTACAGTGGCATACCTGTTGCTTAATTTTAGAAGGAAAAAAGGTTTTAAATTTCACAGCGAGAGAAAATATTAATATCTTTATAAGGAATAGCTTCTGAAAATAACTGCTAGTGGAAAAAACAGAAGCGCCCAGGGATAATATCTAACATCCCAGGTGGATTATTTTAATTTTTCATACCAACATACCTGTTCCCATGAAAACCAGATATCTGTTTTCTTAAAAAAAGTGTGTCATTAGTGGCTTTACAGTTTTTCTAGCTTAAAAAACCCAAGGAAACTACTTAGCTGGCATTTTATTAATTTATGCAAGATGTATGTACAGTAAAAAGTAATGATTGGTATACATCCCTTTCCTGAAGTCAGATGAGTACTTTAAAACATAGATATCATAAAACGTAATACTGAACAAGTATAACACATGTATGGTGGAAGACAATAGAATGTAAGTATTAATAGGAACCAGTTCCCATTTGCAACCATTTTCCAAGGGAATACAGTTAGAAGTTAAGCATTTGATATTCTATGCTTGTGCCAAACTTGCCTCACAGCAGATATTTTTCTCTCATAGAAACTCTAGCAGTGCCACCTTGGGATCTCCGGGGATCATATTCCCCTCTTGAAAACATTTTGGGGTTTTGCAAAAAAAAAAAAAAAAAAAAAAAAAAAGAAAAAAAGAAAGAAAGAAAGAAAGAAAGAAAGAAAGAAAGAAAGAAAAAAATCGACTGTCTCACTGGACTGAACCTCAAAGGCTTCTTTGACGCAAGTGTTATTTTGACCACGTGAACGTGGTTTCCATTTTTAAAAAAACTAGATTAAAACATGCATGAACAAACTGTCCATTGAACTTTAATGTTTCTTTGTTGCTTTGATGGTTAGCAGATTTCTGCTTCATAGATTGCCTCCTCCCTATACATTCTAAAAGTGAAATGATACATTGTAATTTGAATGATAATTTTGTTTTGATGATTTAATTGATAACAGACAGAGGAATAAAATGCCTGTTTTTCTCTGCCGTGCAGATGATATAGCTACATTTCTTAGTAAACATCTGTATATAATTAAGGGATGTTGCACTAAAACTGTTTCTTCCTTACCTTTACCCTGGGGTTTTCTTGAGGCTCTGTAGGATAATCCTGGTTCAGGAAAGGAGGTGTTGCCTCTTGTCATTCAAGGATTCTTTATCTTTACTTTTAGTGATTTCAGTGCCAACTAAAAGTTATCTACCCACATTGTTTTTAATGACGTCAAGACCAATCATAGCACACCCCCTTTTTGTTATCTTTCCAAGAATCTTTGCAATCTCACCAGTTTATCTTTAAAAAGACACCTTAATAGCTGTATTTTAGTGTACACAGGGTTTGACCTAATGTGTGTATATATTTTCGCAACTGCAATGTTATGTGGAAGATGGCAAAAATATTCAGTAGGATTGCTTTTAATCCAATTGTTTTATTGTGCAGTAATACCGTATTTTTTAAGTTGCACATCTTTGTATAGACATGTAAATCAAAAGCAGACCAAGGACTGTTCAAACCTGCTCTGCCTATGTTGCACACAGGCAGTTATTCATTCAGTTTATCAGCCATAAAAATAATTGCACTACACTCAAAACTGACTGACATCTTTTATAATTTTTAACACTAAAATGTCCTGGTAAAACAGAACACTACATTAACAACACCTGATTAGTAGAGAATTGCTACTGTAAATTATAGTGTTTGCAGAATAAAACAGAGTTAAGAGTTGTGACTTTATATTAAAAGTTATAATTAAGATTTTGTCTCCCTTTCTCTCATAAAATGCCTTAGCAATATCCTAAGTAGCATGTCTATTCCCAGTCCTGCAAAAATAGCCGGGTGACTGCTATTGTCCAAATTTCCAAATGTTGTCTTCTTTTTTGTTTTAAAATTTAAAATAAAACAGGATAAATTTTCATCAGTACTTGAATTTCTGTTTCACATGCAGCTATAATGACTGCTGATTTTTAGGGAAGAAACAAACAAATGGTTACAGGAACGTACAAAGAAGATTTGTGTGTGTGTGTGTGTGTGTGTCTACACAGAATTCCCCCTAATCTGGATCTCCTTTCTTCACCAGCAAAAGGGCAGTTACAAATGAAATGCAATCTACTGTCAGTAGACTTGCAAAAATAACTTTAAAAAAATTTGGATGTCACAGTAAAATAAATAGACTATTTGATTTGATTTGTGAGAATGTCATTTGAAAATATTGACCTTTGACATCAGTGATGCTGCTTCAGAAGTTTTTAAAGCATTTACCCAGTATCTAAAAGCCAGGATAAATCTTGTGAAACTTCCCGAGTACGCTGTTCTTCTTTGCCATATTATACATAATAGATCTTGAGACTTGCAGTGACTCACATGAGTTCTGATCAAGGTTCTTGATCATCTGCTAGTTTGTCAGCAGGAATACTTCCAAGGTTCTTCAGTAGTGATGGACTCCAAGAGACTATTTGTGTTGCTGTTTGATGGACATTCCAGGAATCAAAACCATCATCAAGACTAGACAGTGATCTTGTAAGCACGGGCTCAGACATGCTGGAGGGTACCCTTAAGAGCACATGGGACCCTGCATGTCCAAGCACGCCAGGTAGATTAATTCCCTACCAGGTATGCCCAGATAAATAGCCTACAGGTTGATTGAGAAGCTGTCGGTCTGAGAGGCAGCCAAAGGGAGAGGATCTAAATAGCAGTGTAGCGCGCCTCTGCTCAGGGCGCTCCAGAGACTGCTTTCTCTGCCTAAGTGATTTTACCATACCATAAGTTTTATATGAATTACTATGTCACAGCTATCAGATTTCACTGTATTCTTTTATTTCATATGGAAAATACATTAGAAGAGATGAGTACATGAGGTTTGTGAGAGAACAGTCTGCTCATCAATCCTTATCTTAGATTCGCCTGTCTGGATTCCACATACTTGACCATGGGTCAATAGCATGGACCACCTCAGCTCAGGAAAGGTCCCAAATGTGAAGCAGCAAGGAGTTACACCGCTTAACACTCTTGTTCCCTCAGGCCAACCGCACGATTACTGACAGACGTATTTGCACGGTGCCTGTCGGCATCCATACTTGGCCTATGAATAAACAGAGAACTTCGGTTTCTAGCCCTGACAGTCCCTCGCTCTTTGAGAAGCTTCTTTATTTATCACCTCATTAAACTAAAGAAAACAAACAAAATACAAACAAGTCAAGGTTTTAGGGCATCACAAGGGTGGTCTTCTATTGCAATATAAAGAAAATGCTGCAGAAAGAGATAAGCTTTGAATAGTTCAATAAGCAAAACTCTTCTTTAGTCTGATTTACCTTATTCCTGTTGCTACTATGATCAATCTAAATTTAAAGAAATATGACAAGATGAAAAAGGAAACTTTATAAACAAGGACTTCAACTTAAAAAGACACACTCACCTTCAGTGAGTGCACATTTAGTTCAGTATTTCTCTTGGCAAGGTTTAGGCATGTCTCTAGTTAACAAATGTATTCTGCTGTCAGCCCTTTTCAAGAATTATATTTGATGCTGGATGCCAAATAACTTCTTTAACTATTAATAAATAACTCACAGGTATCTTAGATAGTGTGCACTTGAGGAATTATGCTAATACTTTCTATGCTGGAGACAAGGGAAATTCCCCCCCTCGAAATTTCCACTTTTGCTGCCATGTTCTCCAAGTTCTCCTTTCAGAACAGGTTCATTCTCACTAAGACAACCATCTAATCTCATGGAAAATCTGGTCACCAACTATCTGCTTCTTGCTGATGTTGCTGAGAAAATTCCTGTTGGCTCCAGAATGGGAGAGAATATAGATCCATCAATTTGGGAGTCTGGTCTAGCTGCTTATATTTCATTAGCTTCATAGTAGCGAGTCTTTGCAATTTGAAAAGAACAGAATAGTCTCTACCATGTGAACCAAATTACACTCTATATTACATGCTACCTAACTAACAATAAAATATTTTATAGGTAAGAAAAATCATTAAGTGACACCATGATTTTTCATGTGGCTTGGAGAGAAGAAAGGTTCTCTAAGGGAATACTTAGATAAATTATACCCCAAATCTCAAGGTGTGTCAGTTACTTGGAACATTATTTTTAGTGGAATTAATTTTTTATCATGTTTATTTGAATCTATTTCAAGCTAGTCCCTTGTAAGAGCTGCTTTGTTAATGCCACAGAGACTGAAATGGCTGTTATCACAATCATTTCTCCTAACACTGAAGTAATTAATCAGTATCAAGTGAAGGTAGTTAGCCTCTTTTCACATGCCATTTACTTCCTACATTTAGTTAATCCAACAGAAAATTTGTGGGGTAAATTTCATCCAAAGTGAAAGTTTGGAAAGAGAATCTTTTAAAAGCAAAACCCCCCAGAAAGCAGCAGTTTTTAAGGTGTTTCGATTTCAGAAAAAAATAATATTCTAATTACTTCTTGACCACCAAATTCACTGTTGCACTAAAATTAATATTTCACAGCAGAGGAAAGAGGAACATGCAAGGAGAGTTGATATTAGAAGGAAAAAACTGAAAATTCAGATGACCTTTTTGTCTCTACTTTTGATTTGAAGATTCAATGACTAGAAACCTTCTTCTCATTTCAAGCACCAATTTATATTTTCCTTACGGTTTTTGTGGATTTTCTCCCAAGAGATTTTAGACAGCAGTGTTTCAGCTTGCAGTTTTGGCTCTGTGGGCCCATGGGAATTTCAACCCTCAACTCCAGAGAGTGCTTTAACCAGGAAGGGGTAAAGTTCTGGATGAATGTGTCTTTCTTTTCCCCAGGTAACATCTTGACAGCCTTGCCCCTGAGAATTGTCTACTGGAGTCTATTTCATCAGTCTTCTGTAATGGATGATCAAATGAGCAGACTATCATGCACTCCACCCTCTCTTTTTTATATATATATATATATACACACAATATATCTGTCATATAATGTTAGACAATTCCACCTTGTTACCTTTATATTTCTTTAAAGCTTCTCCCTCTGCAGTTTGTGTGCCACTGATGATGGTTATTCTCCCATGTTACTATTACTCAGAATAACATCTAAGTTCACATCCTTCCTGAAGAGATGAAACGTTGTTTTGTTGTACAATGATTGCAGTTGGTTTTGACTGCCATGTCCAGTTCCATAGTGCATTAGGCACTGCTCTCACCTGGTGCTGCTCTCATTGCTTCCTTCTTTCCTTTCGTCTTCTCCTCCACCATTATTACATGCCATATACTTGCCTCTTCTTAAAGTCAGGTCTTTTGAGTTTTGGCATTGCTAATTCTGAAGAAATGATTGTCAGCTTTGCCAGCCTGAGTCACAGAAATATATATGATATCTATCCCTGAAAATAAAAAAAAATCCATTTGTGAGCTTTCCCACAGATGCATCTCAGTAGTCCAGTAAAAGAGTTACAGAAGAATTACTGATGTATTTTCACTTTCCGCTGGAACAACTACAGGGAATCTTCCATGTCTCAGGCTGATTGGATGCTCATACTTACAGTTATTGAACAAACAATCAACAAAATTAAATCAGAAGTTTTCTGACTGTTTTACCTACACTGATCACTAATGAGAGAGAAGAGTCCAAGGGTCATTGTCCAAGTGACAGGCACCTCCTCCGTGCTGGACATAGCAAAGATCAGCTCTGTGAGGGACATAGGCAACTGCAGAGTTTTTCCTCCCTTCCCTTCCCATTTAGACAAGGTCTGCATCTACCCATATTTGAATTACGTCTGTTCTTCAGAAAGGTGCTTATCTAGTTCACTGATGGGAACACAGGGGACACTGCTTTTTATATTTCATAATGAGGAGATGTAAAATTAGTTTTGATTCTAACTGCCCCTGTGATCCATATCAATTCCTTAAGTCTCAGGGCACAAATGTACTGACAATCAAGAAACGAGAGATTTGTAGATGGGAAGATAGAGTTATTGGTTCAGTTTCATCCATGAGAAATGACCCAAGCTCTTTCAAGGTGTTTCTGGAGGTGTCTGTATTAACATAGACATCTCTGCCAAAAAGAAGTTATTTGACAAAACAAAACTCGATGTCTCACGTACAGGACACTCTCAGAAAAGTTGTAGAATAACTAAAACTCAAAGGTGTCAGTGAGGACTGCCAGCTGATCCACCTACTTGGGAGTTAATTTGTCAATTGTTCAATAATTAGTAAAGGTTTACTTTTGTGCTGCTTAAATTTTAGTGTTTTTTGAGTCTTAAATATATTGTAACTAGAGGAAGAACTGTCCAACTCTTCTGGTAAACCTTCTATTTGGTTTGGTTTGAGTGTTTTTATCCTGTAGAAGAAGAATAATTAACAGGACTGAAATACTAGTGACAGTGCAGTTTGTGATCAGCCTTTCTGTACCCAGTGCTTTTCCTCAGAAACTTAAGGCTATATAAAGAAAAGAAATGGCAAATATATAAATAGCAGCAAAATCTACAATTTTAAAAGGGCAGTATTCTAAAAGGACTCATTGGTGCCCAACATGGCAGAAACATGACCAATGGTCAGATGCCACGGGCAAGGAAACCCTGCAACCTGCTCAGCGCTGTTTCCTGCGACACCACCTTGTTCCTTGTGCAAGATAGGTCAGTCGGTTCTGGTTGGATTAGTGCTAAATTCTACAGGTTTCTGCCCCAAGCCTTCTCTCCCTGTCACAATAAAATTACACTAAATTGTACGAGCAGATAGATAGTGAATCATAACTACTAAGGGAGCCATGATGTCACGTTTGAGAGGACTGCAGGGAGTTGCACAGGACTGTCAGTGGGTGCAGATATGCTGAGAAAAAGGCGCATCAGACAAAGAAGGACCAATAGCAAATGAGGAAGGGGAAATTAACAGTGATTCAAAATTGCTAAAATACTAGGCTTTTTTCTAAAGCTGCTTTCAGCCAGCTCTTGATGATGTAGACTACTGAATGCTTCGCTGCTGATAAGGTTATATATTACTTGCGGTTTTATTGTTGTCAGATCTGGCATTGCTCTGCATCAAACCCAGTTTGTGATGTTTTTGCTGACTGCTTTTGGCACTTGCGTAGGTTATGATCCTGCATTGCATGTAGGTGCTAGACATCTGGAGTCTGGTTACTTAAGGCAGCCTTATTTTCCTGAGGTACATTTTCCAATCTGAAAGGCATGAAATAATGAAGTGGATTGTACCATAGTGGCAGAAAAGTTATCTCACTCACCAGCTGCCATGGGAAAGGCAGATGCGGTGAATACCCACATGTGGTGATTTTGTTGAGCTATTGGAATGTACAGAGCTGGGGAAGGATGTTCTGAGAATAGTGTGGAGTGTACAGAAAGCAGAGTATTACTGCAAAAATATTACTGTTAATAATGATAATTATATATCATGAAGAGAAGCTTAATGATGGGGTTAAATATTTCTTTGATGAGAATGTTTTCAGTTAAAGGAAGATGCATACACCCTAATTTCACTATAAGTTGCAGGAATAGAAAGAGCATGAACACCTTGCTCAGTGCTCTGTATTTCCAGGTGATGCCCATGACCTTTGCCTCTTACCTATTCCCAGAAACATACTTTAGCAGTCACCTATTTTCATGTGACATCTTCTTTGTCCAGTGCTGCTGCTTCTCCACAGAAGATGTCCGAGTATCTTTTAGATAATATAGTCCCTGAACAGGTTTGCTCAAGGTCCTTGGGTGGTATTTTTCACAACTGGTCGCTTAGTATGTTGTTCAACTAGCATGAATGAAATGTAACTACTGAAGACAGAAGCCTGAACAATCCTATGTGATTGCTCAGCCTCCAGCCTAACACTCCGATTTTATGTGCTATATGATATGATAACAATTTCCATTATTCATATATGACTTCATCACCCATTCCTGAGGACTGGATGGCCTTCCAAATGTTATCACGAGAATAAAAAATTACTTAATACTCTCATTCCAAGCCATCTGTTTCTGAATAGGTTTGGTTTTAGCCAGATTTCTGAAAGATATAGCCCTTTGATGAAGATTGATTAGCTTCACCACAATCCACATAACTTGCCCCGTTGGAGAAATAACTCTTCCCTGCTTAGACAATCCATGACAAAGTGAGCTCTAGGGTAACTATCTACCTAACACTAAGTTTTATAATAATTTCTGCTTGTAGGGAGGTATTTGCCATGTTGGAGTACCTCATAGTAGAATGAGGGAAATACAGAAAATACCAGTGAGCTTGTTCCAGTTATTCACTGTCAGTGTTGCCTAGTTGTCTAGATCTTAGCAGTCCAGGTAAGGAGGATACCGCCCTTGACTTTAAAGACTAGTTCATGGGGTAATGGCTATTACCTTCAAGAAATGAGAAGAAATCAGTCCTGTCATCTGAACTTCACTTTTTCTTATGTTGTATGACTAAGTAAGCCACTGGCAGTGTCAAATATTTCTCTACTTGGGTTTAAACACTTTTGAATTGTTACAACTCAATGTATATACCAGTCATTTCACAATATTTTCAATTAAGAGACATAGAATTAATAGTTTTATTCCTATTTTTCAAATATTGAACTTTTCGTAAACCAGTGAAGAAAGACAATAAAATGTTCTCTGCCAAGACTTCTCCACTTTCTGCTAGCTTTCCCTTAGTTATTTCACTTTCCTCCGGACTCCAGCATAGATCCACAGTTAGCATTATCTAGCAGTCTGCCCAGAAACAATATCCTCTAGCATTGATTCTTCTACTCCTTTCTCCTAGACTCTCCTGGAAGAATCTAATCTTCCGAGAGAAATTTTAACCACTACACTGAATTGCAAGTGTATTCCAGGGATGCAGGTTATAGACTAATTCATCAAAAAGTCTGTCCTAAGTAATAAATAGTGGAAGATTATTAGAAGGCATGATCTCAGCCACTTATCTTTTGGATTTACACTGAATGATGAAAAAAGAAGAAAGGATGTCCAACTAGGTAAGTACTACAATAATGTGGTGATTCAGTGAAATCCTCTTTACTTCAATATGATTTTAGTATAAAGAATAGCTCTTTAAAGGTAAACCTCTTGATTTTAATTTTAAGAAAACTAAATGAATTGAAAGGTAGCCAAAAAAAAATTTCCCTTAACATTGCTCAGTTTCATTAATATGTTGATACGAGAAGTGTCATACCATATAACCTTGCAGTTATGAATCTATCATAAGATGGAGAAGGTTTCTGGACTCCCAGAAAATATTGCAGTTGGGAGTAAGCTGCTATACAATTCATTAAGTTCTGGTCACACATCTAAGTTATTACCTGAGGAAGAGCATGGATGAAAGAGGTGGACCAGAAGAATTGCCTCCGTCGTTGCACGCTGAGTTGCATTTGGTAAAAAATACCTGATTTGGAGCAGAATGTTTTGGGGGAAGGTCTTCTTGTTAAAAGATCATTGCCTGGTATATATGAGAGATATGTAAAAGTAAGTTGAATTAGTACAATATTAGAGAGAGCTGGAAAAACTCCTGATGAAAATCTTTTCCATCAGAAAATATGAGTTTGTCAAAATGCGTTGCCTTTGAGAAATTTCTGATCCTACATAGATTTTGATTGGGAACCTTTTTGGACAGCTAAGTTTCTTGACAGCTCACTCCCCGAATCCTTACCAGTTTGCCTTGAAGTCTGCTTGTCAGGAGCATTGTTTCTGGATTTTTTTAGTTTAGAGGTTAATTGGCCTCTTGACTTTCTAAGCCATGAGAACTGAACTGCAGATTAGTACCAGCTAGGTTCTCCACTCCTGACTCCTGTCTCCAGGGCATTGTGAAAGACTCAGGGGAGATTTGAGAGCCATCTCCAAACCCATTTAGCCTGACTCCAAGAATCCACCAGGTGTAGATGGAGTCTAGACTCCTGGCTTTGCAGCAGAGACAGCAGAAAAGTATAGAGTGTGTAAGTTAATTCTCAGGATTGCTCTTATTTTTGAACTGAATTCAGGTGTCAAAATTTAACCTCTATTTTTTATTCTGGAAGTCTCCATCTATTTTGTATTTTTTTCAGTTTCAGACTCTGTTCTTTCCAACCCACAAACCCCAAGTCACAGCATTCTCTCCCTTTCTTAGACCCATGGTGATATCTTCTAGCAGATACGAAGAAATAGCTCTGGGTGTGCATAGCTGAGACTTTGGGATAGTTGGGAAAGGAGCAATGTCATTTTGGAAGGAAGCATCAATACAGCTAGGAGAGTGATGTAAGGAACTGCCGATGTCCTGATGCTGATACCTCAGTATCTCAGATTATACATATATGCATATGTATTGTCTATACAGACTCGAAGGAAGGATTAATAAAGGAAACCTTTAAAGAAAAAGCTGCGGAATGCAATGACTGTGGCTCTAGCTGGTTTACTTGTTGCCTTACTCAGAAGGGCAGAGGGTGTTGCTTTCTGGTTCTGGTTCTAGTGCTGAAGATATTTCTAAGGACTGCTCCACCCTTTGTCTTGTATCAGGTCAGTTATTCTTCCTGTAAACAGGAAAATTATCATGATCGCCTGTACTAGTATGTCTGGTTGGAATGCGTATATGGTTTAATTGTTGTAAAAATCAACTAGGTTTCGAGTGCTTTCAATCAGATGCTAAGTTCTCATATAATCTTAAGTATTGGATAACAAACAATATTAACAGTAATTGTAAATATCACTTCTAAATTACTATTTTCTTATGAAATTCAACTGCAGGACACTCATTCCTCTTTTGGTCTGTCTTCGGTTACAGAAAAAATGAAAATCACAGGTTTTTCAGACTTAAGTATAAGAAGAAACAGGCGACAGGCAATATTGTTGACCCACTGTTAAGCTGTCTGTGTCATAAGAGTCCTGAAGTCCTGCTTTCTATAATGACTGAAAGAAAAGTTACAGAGTCAGATTCAGCTGAAGTATCTTTCTCTTGAGCTGCCAGTATCCTAATAGACTCTCTTCTAATGTGGAGCATCTATAAATCACTTTCACACAAGCTGGTTAGACCAAAAATTCTCATGCGAAGTATCTTCCAAGTTACTTTCTTCTGGATTATATTCTACTGTGCAAATGGAAAATAGCATCTGGCCAGACAGAAAAAGTAGAATGACAGTAGTCAAATAAAATTAAAGATTTGTATGTAGGCCAATACACTGACTAATTATTGAAGGTTTTAATTCAAATACCCTACTAACATTTTTTTTTTTAATTTTGTACCTTGTTTGTAATATTGGAATATTCATGGAATATGACAATTCTTAAGGTGTAGTCAAAGTTGACTTAAGTGGCATAACCATTTCATGGGAGAGGTAGAGATGATCAACTAATTTTCTATGAAACAGTTTTCCATTAAAATGTTCTCTCTATGAAACTGAAATTTGCAGGATTATTTTGATATTGAAAAAAATTCTGATGAAAATGTAATGTCCTTTGAATAACAATGGAATAAGTAATTTAAGTTTGGTGTTTGGTTGTTTGGGTTTTTTTTAAAACTCAGATTAATGCTCTATGAATTAAAAATTGCTTATTATAATTTTCCAAGTCTGTCAAATTCAAATGTTTCAATATTTTGTTTCAAAAATAACATAATTTTGCTGCCAAATGTGCACCTTTTGCTCCAGATTTTCACTCTTTCTGTAGAATAGAAATTTTATTTGCCAATTAAGTGTTTCTAACTCTGAGCTCTCATTGACCTTGCTAAGAAGTAAAGATAGTCAGTACTTCACGGGAATAGTCATGCTATTCCTGAGCTCAAGGTTTTAATATTAATTTTATCCTTTAAATATAAAAGGAAAAAATTGTGCAAAAGCTGATTATGACAATAATGCAAGTTACATAGAGGGATTTTCAGAGAGAACGGCATTGTTTACCTGTAGGTACTGATGGTTTCTGAACTTAGAACAGGCTGATTGGTTCTCCAAAGAGCTCACATTTTAAGAACAGAGATGGGAATTTTAAAAGCTATCTTTTTGTTATAGTTAAAATAGTCTATTATTGATATATTAATGTTTTATATTTGGGTTTTCAGCTTGGATGTTGTGGCCACAGGGAGCTAATATGAATTTCCTGGGGATCTCTAGCAAGAGATAAATGTTTCTATATAGAGAGCTTCTTCCTAGTCAACAACTATTCATGAACAGACCATCCACATCAATTTGTTTACCTCTATCTTGATCATGAAAGTAACCAGCATTGCCAGCACTCCAGCCTCTCTTGACACTGACTGTGCATTCTCACCCTGTGCTGTCCTTCTTCAGGTTGAGCACTTTTTTGGGGGAAATTGATGGAAATTGTATTTCCGCTCGCCTTGGATTTATTTTAGCCTGATCGGTTCCATGATCTTATTCACAGTGCGGCCATACAAATTCCTGAGTCGGTCCATTCTTAGATGAAAGAGCAGGTGACAATAAATAGCTTCAGTTCTTGGGTGAGGACTCCCACTGGAATTCTACAGATCAGATGTTCTTCTCTCTCCTAGTATGATTCTCAAGCCCAGGCAGAACTTACGTTGCAGCCGCAGATTTAAAGCTGTAAGAAACCATTGTGTTTGTCTTTAGCCTGACTTCTCTAGTTGAATCAGTGTATAATATTCATACTATTGTTATTGTGTATTCTATGCTTTCTTTGGAGGAAGGGGAAGAGCAGATGGAATGGAAACTAGAGATAAAGAAGTTAACCCACCACATGTGCACAAGTATGTCTATAAATACATATACTGTGGCTTTTTTTGTCCATTAACCTTTTCACTTTTCAACTAAAGAAAGAGAACTTGGGTTGTTTCAGTATTGCCTCATTTTCCGATCCTTTAATCTTTCCTATAGATCTTTTGAGAACCCTTTCCAATTTATAAATATCTCTTTTAAATGATGAGTACCAGGCTTGGACGTTTAAAGCTGCAATAATGCGTGATAACCTTCGTAATATAGTAATAAGGGAAAGGAAATTCTTTCCCTTGTTATAATTAATTGTTTTATTAGTTATTACAGGGGTCACTGTCAAAGCAAGATTGGGTTCTTCTGCACTAGGTTCTGTACTGTCCATAAAAGGAGGATGCTCCTGTAGCCTTTGTTCTTTATTCTGAGATGAATGTCCTAATATTTGACTGTATGAAGCACCATATTTTTCATTTGTACCCAATTTATTGAGCCAGTGAAATTATGTGGTATCATTCTCTCATCCCCTTCTCTATGTTCCATGTTTATGTCATTTCTGTTCAGCACAGTGAAGTGTTACTTGTGTATTATAAAGCACCTCTGGCTGTATTTTAACTTTTCTGGATATTACTTCATATTTGTCCTTCTGATTTCATTATCAATCACCTACTCATTCCCATTTCCCCATTTTACTCTTTATATGTATCAATCCGTTTATGTGCATATACATACACAGAGACATACAAATATTGTATACATATGTATTTTTAAGAACGGCTTTCATTTGCTTTTCTAAGCCAAGTTGGCTTATTACCAGAGCAGTTGTCCTTCTTTATTGATTGCGGCTTTTGGACATCTAGTAAAATATTCCTAAACAGTGCCTAATTATTCATATTTTTCTGTTTAAATTCTTTCTCCCAATAGATTTGGCTTTATTTGTTCTCCGCTTTGGAAAATTGACTCCTTTAAAGCTCCAAGCAATTCAGGAGCTGCCATAAAAATTATGAAACAAATCCCAAGGAAAGATACTGACCTCCCCTTGCTTCATTTCCAGAAAGAATATGAAAGGAGGATGATGCACAATCTTGATTAAAATGAATCTAAGTGTCTGAGAAAGAAGCAGTAATTTTTAGAGCTCACAGCAGATTTTCATGGTCAGGAAGCTTGACAAGCATTGAAAATCACTGTAGTTTGTAATGCTGGCTATCTCACAAGCAGTACTATCGAAATAGAAAGTGCTGATATCTTGGAAGAGCATACTCTTCAATGGTTATCTGTGCTGGTCTTGCACAGGTAGTGTGAGCTCCCCAGTTTTTAATCCATTCACTAGTACGGCTCATTATTACTGAAAAATACCTGTTTTATTGTTACCAGAACAAAGACATCAGTTTGATTGTAAATCTTCTGCATTGTGGTTCTAAGGAAGGATACTCTCCTTCAGTTTTAAAACCAGAAAGTGCAGGTTTTAGACAAATAGGTCCTGTAGTTTCATTTTCTCTTATACAATCTTAAAACCCCTAAGCACCAGCTGTGTTGGGTCATGAAATAAAAGGGCTCTTTAAGATTTGGACTGCAGATTTGCTCTGAGAAGAAACATACTTCACTTGCTCAGCCTGGTATGTCAGTGTTGTGTTGGATACAGCCTTCTGAAAAGAAATCATCAAATATACACTTCAGAGAAAAAATAGCCAATAATGGGAACAAAAATAGGAAGCGCAATCTAATATGTCTGCACAAAAGCAAAGTCACTTCTTAGTCTTTCGTCCCCTGTTAAGTAATTAATGAAAGAACCGAAACTTTTCTCTGAAAACAATAGCTTTTTAAAATTTAAGTTACTGTTAACTGGGAGTTTTGACTGAAAGTCTGTCCTGGTTTGAGGTAAAACAGGACCAATTTTGTTCAGTGACTTTACTTTTTAGCTAGGCCTCTTAGAACTGCTGAAATTAACAGCATGTTGTGCAGAAAACTCTTCACTCTCAGAGTGATCAGACCCATGTTTACAGTTGATGCCAATGAACGGGATGCAGAGAGGCTCCTGCTTATCCTTACTGCTATAACACCCAAGGGCAGCCAACTTTGTTATTTGCCCCATTGGAGGGTGGGAAGCGGAAAAGCGTAGAGGGGTCACACCTGTGGGGAGGAGCGGACAGGACAGGTGACCCAAAACTGACCAACAGGGTATTCCATCCCATCTGCCTCATGCTCAGGATAAAAGCTGCAGGATCAAAGGGTCAGCCCTCTTTCTTCAATGGTCGGCATCCGAGGAGGACTCTGTCTATTCACCTGCCTTTGATCCCGATCCTGAATCCAGATCCGGAATCCAGTTCCTGCCCGTCACTGAGTCCAGTCTGGGACTTCCCCAGTGCCTGCTGGTGATGTGATTGTCATCCTGGGAGCTTGATACGGTTTTGTATGTATTTCATTATTTTTCTTTTTATTATTTTATTACCAATATTTAATTAAAGTAGTTTAGTTCCTTCTAAACTCTTAAGTATCTCTTTTTCTCTCTCTTTCTTGCCTCCTGAGCGGAGCAGGAGAGACCATCTGTTGTTCCACTGGATTGGGCCAATCTGGCCCAAACCACGACAAAGTCTAAGGACACCAAAATACACTGTTTCTGTAGGCATTTTTATAGACATAGCATGATGTTTGGTTGGGTTGTTTCTATTTTAAAGAATTCTTCAGATAAATTCAAGATGTTGATATGAACCATAGTAAAGATGAGAAAAGTGGTGCTACCGCAGACAGGTCTTCATAACTCAAAACACTTATTTTGAGAACTTCAGCTGGTTAGAATATTGTGTAGAGGGTCAGCTGATATCCTACTTGTCTTTCTTTGAAAGCCTAGTTTCATTAATGTTTACTACAAGTGATGAGAGTAAAACTTGCATTCCAGATCACGTGAAGCCTTTTGCTCAGTGTAACCAAACTCTTCTGGGTTTGTTTGTTTGTTTGCTTAGGGTTTGGTCACGGGGTTTTTTTAGATATAAAATATGAAGCAAAAATTAATTTCTGTTCAGATCAACACTTTTATTCAGCTGAACAGTCAGAAAAAAAAAGTTTTTCAGGGTGTCCTAAACAGATCTTTCCTCAGCTCTTCCTTGAACTCTTGGCAATTGTCTTTATTCTTTATTTTGTAGGTTCTTTCTAAACTTCAGTACATCAGAATTTCAAGGGTCAACTTGAGCTTTAGAATTCTTTTCCTTATGTTGTAAAAATTCATTTGGAAAAGCCAAATGAAACTGCAACAATACACTGTGGAATTATTGACGCTCAAGGGAAAAATAAAATTTGATTTCCTTACATCTGCTTCTTATAACTTTTCTAAAAATTGTATTAGTGGATCAATGTTGAGTTTTCATTTCTGTTCAGATAGTAGGATCTGCATCTATACTTTACATCTTTTTTCCCTTCTAACCGCTGTTTTACTGTCTCCATCCTGCCTATCTGTCTACTGGAAAATCAGGTGTTTGCAAGAAAATTTTGCCAAATACTCCATGGTAATTTGTTGCCAACTAATCTTTAGTTGCCTCTGAGCACAAAGTTACATTGTGAAAGTCATAGTTGTACCCAAATGTCACTATAACATGAATTGCTTCAGGATGGAGAGCAAGCTGCATGATCTTTCCATGTTGCAGATCAAATGGACATGTTTTACAGCAACACAATGAGTCAAGTTTCTTGGAGCTGTTCTGAAGTCTCCGTTCCATCTCATTCAATTTTCGGCTGCCTCCACTTGTTTAGCCTCTTATCAGTTTACATATATCGCAAGGATAAGACACTCCTTTAGCCAAGTTAATTATAATGTCTTCATCCCATGCAATCATGAGCAGGCCTGGTTATTTTAATCATCTTCACGCCTACTTTCCTATACACACTTTGCTTCCACGGTAGCCATTCTAAAATGTGTGAGCTGGACTCTTGCCTAGAAGTAAGACGATCCCTGCATTACCCTGAAATGTTCTCATTGCATTTGCTTCTAATTGGGTAATGTGCTGCACTGTTTTTATACGACATTTCATTCCTTGCTATCAAACATTCCATACTTTTTTCATGACATGATTTATAAGACTTCCTTGTCACCTACATTCCTGCCAATTCTCCCAGAGATTCATCTCTAGATTGTTCTGTTTCTTGCAAAGTCTCACCCTCGTACTGCTGCTAATTGAATATTTGCATACCCCGTTCCTTCCGTCTGGAACTCCCAACCCTTTTAACTCACTGAATGTCCCTTGCCAAACACTTTTAAAAGTCAGTCTGAAACTTTCCACTTTGAGTATTGCTTTTTGTGTTCATGTGTAATCCCTTTCAAAATATTCAGAGCCCAGAAACATTTCCACATTCAAGTGATCAGAAGTGAGAGATAATAGCGGGGTTTCAGGCCAAATCAGATATAGGCTGATCTGTGAAAGTGTCATTTCCTTGTAGAATCATACAGCAGTGACAATCGCGCGATGGTTAAGTCACATATGCTGACAAAAATTCAGGATGTCCTCCTAGTAAAAACAAATCCATGAGGTCCTTCATGTTCCTGAGTGAGTACAGGCCTGTTACATTTATATGTATAAAAATGGATCTGAAGAAGCAATATGTTGGGTAGCTTAAGTTGCTGGAAACTGGAAGCCTGCAATTTAGCAGCAGATACAAAGTGTTCAATTCTGTAATATCAAAGCAATAAGTTCAAGAGTTAAATATTTTTATTCAAGTAAATGCTGCATGCTCAGCAACAAGTTAACAGCCAATCCTTCTAATGAGACCAAGGATGCCATCTGATCTAGTCCCATCCCTCTCGTCACCATGTTTCCAACTCCTTCTGTTCCCCTCTAAGTCTTGCTGTGTCTTGCCGCTGTTTCTTACATGCAATTCAGAATTTAGATCTTGTCAATCTACCGGTTTTGTGCCAATATATAAATGACATTATCAACTTAACTTCAGAAGCTGCTATTACCATATCAGTGAAATCTCCAAGAGAGATACCAGTTTAAAAAGATGATCAGTGTAATACATGCCTGTCAAATTATGAAAGTAATACATGCCAGTATGTTTTTACATCATATTAATAATTCTACACCAGCATTTTTGCTGACTTGACTTTCTAGTTTAGTCCTTACTAGAGTTGTATTGGAGAAATATTGAATTTCTGACAGATTTAAAGAATAAAAAATTACTTTTATTGTATGATAGACAAACTAGTATGGATGTTATCCAATGATTCTGCTTTATCTTCAGAGTATGCTGTATCCTGCAGCTTATTTGACTGTTCTGACTTTGAGTATTTTCTGACCAAAATCTTAAAAAGACATAGTTTTTCTCTGTTCAATATTAGAAATATCAATACAAAAATAAAACAAACCTTTTGAGTTTGTGGGTTTTTTTGTGATGAAAAACTTTATTGCTTTCTATAGGTGGACACAACCTTCAGGCTCCAACAGCTACAAACTTTCACACCATATTCCATTAATTTAATATCATTAAGCTAGCAGTGACCATTCCTTTTTAATGTCTTACTAGAATCAATCAGTGTTTATATTAATGCCAGGAATATCCAGAATTATGAATAGGCTCCAGCAGTAACATGTTTTAGAAGTTTATTAGATACCATAATTATTCTCTCACAGGAACCTCTTCTCTGCAGGACGAATACTGAGAGCAAGTGCCATATATTTACCCTTTCCCTGGTTTTTACCCCCTTGTGAAGGGCCTGATATTGGCCACTCTCCGTAGCAAAATATATGAAGATGAGTCTTATAAGAGGTCCAAGAATGGCCAAGGTTACTGTACGATTGAGGTGGTATTTTAGCTCAGTGCTGTCCAAAACCATTACCTAGCTATTTAGGGAAGTGAAAAAGTTAAAAGTGAAAATTCAAACAGTGTAGCTGTGTTTACAAAGCAGAAGGATTTTGTAAATAACTGGTATCAATATGTTGTTATGAATGGGAATTACTTATGCAGAGTGTTTTTCAGCATTGGAAGAAAGACTTTGCTGAAATGCAATAGCATATTAAAGGTTTAGCAAGAGATTAGCTGTGCAATAAGGACAGGGATTGGCTTCTAATTATCTAGAGATTTCATTGTTGGTGAATGTGCCTTCATAACCACCACAGAGGAGACAAAAAACATGGAAGTTATGTCCAAGTGTCTGAATTACCTGTCGCACTGGCATGTGTCAGTGGTAATAGTTGTAAGCAGCTGGAGTAACACGAACAGTAACAGAAAGTTGCTCCCTAATGCAAAATTTAAATAAATAGAAAGGGATTTTTAGATGCACTTATTTATTGTGAATAGCTTACTGAAGAGGTACAACAGTGAACAGCAAAGACTGCCGCTACTGCAACTGTGGTTTACTTTGCAGTTTTGTCCCTTTCAGAAGATTATTTCACCTCCTGAAGCTTCTTCCTTTGTTTTTTCATTGTGCTTGAGGAGACTTTTGTGCCCTCCAACATTTCTCAAGAGGGAGACGTGCCCTGAAACCTCTCAGAATCCCAGCCACCTGCCAGTCCTGCAGGCAAGCAGCCGTGTGGCAGCAGCTGGCTGCATACTCTCTCAAGGAATTACAGAAGAAAAAGTCAGAGTCAGGAAAAGAGGATGTAAATGGTGTAGACATGTAAATACCGAAGTGAAGTTTTTTCTTTTGGAAAGCAGGTAATACAGACTGTACATGCACATTTATTACCCTATTAGCTCTGTTGATTGTGTCTCTTGTATGATTTGGGAAGGGTGAAGTAGGTCTTAGGTTATGAGTTCAGTTCTTAGCACTAGATTTGAGAAAACAAAGCTTTAAATAAATTAGTGCAAGTTCAGACTAGTACAATTCATTCCAGTGTCTTCAGTTTAGCCTTTCTGGTACATGACGGCGCACAATACACATTCCCGTGCGGAGCGAGCTGTTGTGACTGCAGAGGAGCTCAGGGCTATCACTACGGTTCAGAAGCAGAGCATCTGTGAGGAGCTGCTGTGGTCAATCTGATTTTATGTTGTGCATGTATTCTGGAGCTTTCCCTTCACATACAGAAAACATTTTCAGGATGGGAATAAACTACAGCATATAAGGGAATGAAAAGGAAAAGAAATTTCATTTTGCAGTTTTAAAACACAAAAATCTTCATCAGAAACCTTCGCGAGTTCCTAGCTGGGTCACAGGTTTTGTGGCTGGAACACAAATTGAGTGCCCAATATTGGATAATCTCATCTTAAGGTTCCAAATACATGCAGGAAATAATTACAACTGGTGTCTACTCACAAGAGCTACTGAGCACACACAACACATAGTTCTGTTACATCAGATTTCATTCTGCCCCCCTGTTTAAGCTTTTACATGGTTTTAAATGGTTGCTGCAAATTCAGATCTTTGAGAAAGACATATGACTGGCAGAGAATAAATATTTTACATGGAATAATTACTTATTGCCTGAAGTCTTTGGCATGCTATCCAGCAGGAAAAAAAAACATTTTAATAAATGCCAACCACACCTACAAAAGATAAGTACCATCACAAATCATACTCACTTATTCCAAGATTATCATTTGATAACCAGTCCAAATTGCTGTTGAGATAATAGCACCTCTTTTGATGTTACTGGCAAAGTGCAGGTAAAAATATTTCTGTTTGGCTTTCACCATTAGTGCTAAGATTTTACAAAACCTAACAACAAAACGAGAGCCAAAGCATAAGAGGAAGAATAGTTTCTCATAGTAGAGTGAATTAGATACACTTCAGCATACTTTGGAAACAACTGTCACCTACCAGAAATAGGCTATTAAGTGAAAAGTGTATAAACACACAACTTATTTTACCGGGTAAACTTTGGAAATATTTGGTACAATCTATTTAGTTTAAGCCTAGTTTTCTTGGAGGAGTTTGGAAAAATACTTGCAGCAAATACAATACGTTCTCCCAACACTGAGAGAAGCAAAGTCACTTTTGTTGGAAAAGGTACAAACTGGCTGTATTGTTGTAACAGATTTCTCTCCCTGACGTCTCAGGTCCACCTCTGTTTAAAGGCTGCCTTTATAACATCCCAGAAAACTTTAGTCAATGTCAGGTTTACACCAGCGCAGAGCAGAATCTCTGGTTTATCAGTTTAAAACAATGAGATCCTTTATGCAGGGAGATTGTGACTCACTGCCTTGTTTGTCCTAGCTAATGAGAACTAACAGCACTGTCTGTAATGGATGTGCCGTGGATATTACTGTGGGAACGTGCCTTCAGGAAGAGATCCAACTGTCTTCAACTGTGTAGTCAAAGATGATTGTTATTAAAATAATTTTGGAAACTCATGTACAAGATGTACTTGAATTGCACTGTGAATAAGTTAACGATTGTTCTAACTTATCATAGCTGTTCTGCACGTATGTTCAACATGCAGCTGGTTGGCATTTTAATGCCGTGTGTGTGTGTGGGGAGAGGGGTGTGAGCAGACCTAGTCTGCTGACTCATGCTGATAGATGGATTGGGTTTTACCATCACTGAATCAGAGAAACACCGAGTGGCTCTCCAAGATGAAATAGCTTGAGGGAAAAGAGTGAACACCCTGCATCAGACCTTACAGTAAATCAGACCAAGGAAAGGTTCAATTCAAGCGATTGGAAGCTTGCTCAGGATTTCTGCCAGGGTTTGTTACACCATAAATGAAAATCCAACAAAGTAGGAGATGGTAATCTGTTAAAGACCCTTGATTGCATATTTGCTGTGTGGGAAACTGGCAGGGACAGCTCTTCTCCCGGTATTCGGTGACTGCTTACGAGAAGTTAGCTGCTGTTTAGAAAGCATGGCTCTTCCCAGATCGATAGAGGAGATATCTCCTTGCAGGGGACACAGTTGTAGAGAAAATTCCCTTCTGGTGGAGTCTGGAACATCTGCAATCCCTAAAATTTAGAAATAAAGATCCCCATGACTGTGGGGAAATAGGGGGATAGGAAAAGAATGAGCCAAGTTTCAAGGTGAGAAGAGTTGGGAATCTTTCATTCTTTCTCCTCTGTGAAGAATTCTAGTTCTCTGACAAAGGTCTTGGAGAAGACTGAGGACTAGCGCTGAGGATTGTACACATGGTCTGTCAGGTAAAGGACAGGAGGAGAGTGAATGTGTGACTTTCTGTTCCCCCCCTAAGCAGGCTGAGATCCATAGCACAGCAGGTAGACTCAACCATTTTCTGCAGGACTACAGAGTGTTCAATAAACCAGCTGGGACGAGAACAACTTGGTAAGGCCCCTGAACACTGCAGAGCTGTAAACGAAACTATTTACACAAAGTAAAACCGGCAACAGATATTTGGACACCACCATCATTATAATAATTTCCAATCCATTTCTTTTTAAGAAAGGCTGTGAACCTGATAGTGTGGCTTACTGATTCATCCACAGCAAATAACCACTGAGTGGGTAAAGAAGCAGCACGTGCTTGTGATCGAGTGAAGACATCCATTTCAGATTATTTTGCATGATGAAATTTGGCTGTAAAAGGTCAGGACTGTGAAGTATTTTATTAAATAAAAAAATCAAATAAAATGAAAAAGTTAGCAAATCTGCTTTTCAGTTATTCAGCATGCTGCTCGTCCCAGTCATGCACGTTGTATAGCGTCTGTATGTTCTCATGCACACACTATAAATTTTGCATCTATATCACAACACTTGTATATATCCTATCAGCCACTATGGCTGGTGGGGGCCAGATCTGAAACCTGTCCCTCACATACACCCCTTTAGCTAAGGAGAAATGTTTTTAAACGTGTCAAAAACTCCCTTTAAGCCTCAGGTGATGACTGCTACATGAAATGTAACTGTCATGAAACATGTCAGGGGCTCTCATAAGCAGAAATTAGCAGATATAAATGATCAGAAACTCAGTGAAATACTGACATGCAAATGTTCCGGATAGCGTTGTAGACCAGCCTGGAATATGCAACTTTCACAAAAATGCAATATACGTAAAGAAAAAGAAGAGTACTTAAATAATCAGTGGAAAATTTCAAATTTGCAACCAGAACATAAATGTTCGGATTCTGAAAAACAGCTGAAGCACTGCCTGAGGTCTTCACATTTCCATTCTTCTCTTCTGACTTCAATCTTAAGCAAGACCATATCTCCGCTGATACAACAATGAACTTGTTTTTCTAACAAAAGCATCAATATTTCCCACAAAAAAAACACTAAAAGGTACTTTAATCATAATCCATAAACCATAAATTCTCATTACTGAAAACTAAAGGGGTGTTAGATACTTATTAGACCTTTCAGCTGAGATGCAGAGTGGGAACATAATGGAGAAATGAAGATGTCTGCAGTATCTTTCCACTGTGCTATAGGGCTGTATATGGTCTGGCAGTAAAATTCATACTGTTACTTAGACTACATTAAAACCCAGGTGCTAAGAACATCTGATTTCCCCAATCTACTAGCCATAATAGAGACATAATCTGTCCTCAGTCTGTGCCCAACTTCATCAAAATTGCTCATTACATGTATGCGCAACACTTGCGCAAACTATTTTTCCTTCAGTAGTGTTATAACCTGGAAAGTAGATGTTCAAGAATAGAAAATCAGATGCAGCTATAATTAGCAGGATTACGAATAGTAAGTAAACTACTAAAACTTTACGAAAATTTTACAGATAGTGTGGTACAGATAACTGAAAATAAAGAGGAACTTTTCATCTGGTGTGGGAATGAGTCAGAGAAGATTCCCTAAAAGTTGTCCACAATCCAGATGAGATTACCATCATTAAATGTCTATCTCTTATCACTATTCACTGTCTCAAATGCCCCTTATCTGTCTCAGCAAAGAACTAGAAAACCTATTCTTCGAACTGGACTTGGCATGCTGCACTGAAAGAAACTTGCTGAGCTGAGGAAGGACAGCTAGGAAAGCCTCAGGAGCAGGGCTGAGGGAGGTCACCTTGCTGGGCCTGCCTTTGCATTATGGAACAGTCAATAAACCAAGTAACCTATGGAACAAGCAAAACATGTGTTGACACACACGTTTGGGGGCCTTGTACAGGATGAAGATGTAATCAGCTGCTAAGCATTTATAACTAGTATTAATGAGCCATTAAAAGAAGAGGAAATCCTGCATTCCTGTTTTACTTCTCTGTGCTTATTATCCTATGAAACCTCAATGGATTTGGGCTGGGAATATTTGTTTGTTAACCATACATTTATCACAGACATGACAGAGGTAGTCCTAATACCAACACAGTCTGCCCCATAGAGCCCCCACGTTGCACAACCTGGGAACTGCTTTGCAGGTAGCTGTGAGCGGTTCTGCCTGTACTCCCAAGTCAAACGACTAAACCGTTGTGTTAGTGGGTAGCTTAGTCCAAGGCTTGACTAATAAGGCAGCGGACAGTTTCTGTTAGGTGGGTTTAACATCACGCTGACCAGAGCCACACACAGACACACAAAGCTCCTAGTCAGCTTGAAACACAGGCAGAATGGACACCATCCTGTGCAACCTGCTCTAGGTGACCCTGCTTTAGCAGAGGGGTTGGACCAGATGATCTCCAGAGGTCCCTTTCAACCTCTGCAATTCTGTGATAAGCTCGTGGCTTTCTGGCAGAGGTGGTATAGACACTCTGTTTTTACCACCCTCCCTTTCCCCTTAGTAAGTAACGTATTGCGCAAGTGGGAAATGAAAGACATACTGAGAAACACACCTTCTATACCCACGTGGGCTGAAGAGAGACAAATTTTTGACGTGATTCTGGAAAGTGTGTTGTTGAGCATGTGGAGAATAATAAGAAACTCTAGTATCTTTCCCCCCTTTGAAAATATTTCTTTTCACTGCATATTTCAAAACCCAATGTTCTAGATCCTTAGGTGCATGTAGTGCTTCCATGGAGCCGGTGATGCTTGGCATACAGAGACATGGAACAGGTCATATAATCACAATTGTGCTTCACATACTTGTTGTCTAATGAAAGTTTAGCATTAAAGGAATCTAGAAATTAAATGTTCCTACACAATTTAAACAAATCTTTGTGTTCCTCTGAGAATTTCATGTTGTAATACATTTTACCTTAGATATTTGCCCAAATATTGCTCAGCAAGAATGCCATTAACAAATGTTTTGTATTTCTGTTCATGGTATAGTCTGTCTTTCCCATGATGCTTTTTTTTGGTGATAAGTCAACTAATTGTTGCTGCCTTCTGACACCAAATCTCCACAATACTCTTCCTGATCTGTTTGGTAGCAAGAAGGCGTCCAGCTGAATGTATGGCCTGAGATGGTATGCTGCTACCCTAGAAGCTTCTGGGCAGTTATTTGCAGCACTTCTAGATTAATTTCATGGTGCTAACACAGCTATGAATTTGATATGAAATTATATTTAAATTAAAATCACTCTCTTCCAGTTCAGCTCTCTTGTAAGAAGTACCTGAGCCTCTTGATTCAATCGCCTCGGTAAGTCAGATTGCCTAGAGCTCATGATCAAACTGCTTTAATTCCCTTTTTTAAAGGTCATGTAAACATGTGTGCTTAGTGAATTAGATGCAAATTCAATTCCCTATTCACAAAGCTTCCTAGTTAAGTTCCCTACCTATTCCTCACATGCAAGCCTGCATCTGACAGCAGAATATTGACTTTTGAGCTGTGGTCAAAGACATGATTAAACAAAGAAAACAACTGCCCCTGCATTGTAGAGAATATTGATAGAGGGAATTGGAGCTACATTTTTTCCAAATGGTGCTCATTGTGTAGGTTAACTAACACATTTTAACATGGCTGTTCCATAATTTTATTTGGTTTTATACACTGTATTTTTATAGGGGTCGTATGTGCTGCAGAGCAATGGAGAGAGGTCATGGTACCAATGCCTGGATTTTCTTGAAGCTGTTACTGTAATTAAGCACTGACTGAGCATCCTTCTTAACAATAAGTTGTGCTAAAACAAAAAGATGAAAATAATGAATATCAGTTTTAAATTCAACTTGATCAAAGACTGAATGAACCACACTGAAGAGTTCACCATTAAAATAATAATAGTAGAACAAAATTTTTTGGTTCTAGCATTCAGGTTCACCTATAAATAACAGCTTCAGTTCTGATTTTCATAATTCTGCAAGTAAAATTGTTACATTTATGATCTAGTTGTTAGATCTTTCCTTATAAATAATGAGTAATCATCTGCGTGCAATTCTTCTAACCCCTTATTATGATATGAAGAACTGTTACCCTAGCTCACACCACAGGTCTTGCAGCACAGTACCTTACCTCTGACTGGGGCTGGCGATGGAAAGAAAATGAAAAACAGCACAAACAGTGTGAGCCTTCCACAGACATCTACGCTTAGTTTTCTGGAAACAGTAGGTCTGAAATAATCCTGAACTCATTATTTAGGACTTGTCAGTTGTGCCAGACCTGGAGTTTGAAGATGGTAAGTCCCATGAAGTCACCAGGTCTGTGTAATAATTAGATTTTGCAGACAATGAAATCTCAACTTCTGTGTTTGCCTCCAGGTTTTCAGCCTCTAGGGTGTACATTTTCAAGAGTTTTCAAAGACCAGGAGGACAAAAACATCTTCTGAGTACATGAAAATCTCAGATGAAAACAAACAAACAAACAACAAAGCAACAAGTCACCCACACCTGTTGTCGTGCTCGGTAAACCACCAGATACAAGAAAAGCTGTGGTGTTGTCTAGGGCAGGCAATTCTTCAGAAGTGCTTTGATGCTCACCACAGGCAATACTTTTTCCAGGTGTATCACCATACAGACAATCCTTGCTGTGGGAAGATCCACAGCTCTTGTTAGGCCTCAAGACTTCCCATATTGCATGAAGTTACGGCACTGTTAGAAAGGAAAATGATATGATATGATATGATATGATATGATATGATATGATATGTGTCATGACAGATCAGAATGATGAGGAAAGGGTAGACAGCAAAAAAATTCTAGTGAGAGAGCAGATAAAGAACTGGCATACATGCAGATTCGTCATCCTTTTTCATCAAACCACTCCCTCAAGGCTCTCCTGGTATGCCTACGAAAGATAAGTCATCCAGCTGCCTAATGGGCTCAGCGTGGGATGAACTCTCAACTGCAAGTTCATCTACTTCTGGGCTCACCTGCTGTTCTGGCCTCTTGCTGAGGGTTCTCTGCACTGCCACGCTTAGGTCAGAACAAGACCTGAATATCAACCACGTATCTGCCTTCAGGTCCCACTGGGGACTTGATATCTGCATTTCTTCCTTTCAGAAAGAAATGAATGTCAATATTAGCCAGCAGATTTCTTAAAAAAAATAAAATTAACTAGCAAATGGAATAAAAGGTTAAAGGGAATTAGACCCAACAATTAGCCCATCTCAATACTTAATATCATCTGCTAAAACAACATATTTCAAACCTTGAAACCCTCAAGCTTCTCACCTGAGAAATTTAAAAGAATTAGCCAAGAAGCTCTCTGGACCACTAGAGCTAATTTTCTTTATTGAGTTTTGGGAAAGAAGGGATATTTCAAAGAATTGCTGACTTGCCAAAGTAATCGTAGCATTTAAAGAAAATGGCCCAGGAAATGATAGATCAGTTATCCTGATACTAATCTTAGGGAAGAAAAAAAGAAAGCCAGACAAATTCAGCGCTCTATCAACAGGGAATTACATGCTAAAAATAAAGCTGTATCATTCAACACAGTTTCACAGAAAGTAGTTCTTGTCAAATTATCTTCCTGGGGTTTTTTTTGCAAGATTATAGGTCTGGTTGATAAAGGTAGCTGTATTGTTACAGTGTAATTAAATTTCTGCAAGGCATTTGACATACTACACATGACATTGTGTTTTAAAATCCTGCATTATATGTAATTAATAGAGCACACATTTCACGATTTAAAAGCTACTTGACTGATAGCTCTCAAAATGTATGCCTTAATGGAAAGGCATTAATTAGCTGGGCCATTACTAACAAGATACTGCAAGACCCTTGGCACTAAACCATTTTAAACCCTTCTTTGAAAACAATCTGAACTGTGGGCACAGTCTGCAGGGGACACAAAGTTGACGGTGTGAAAAGTAATCAGGAGTCGGCTCTTGTGGAGTGCGCTCCACCACCTGGATAGGTGACTTGAACTGAGTGCAGGAGTTCGAACACACTCAAATGCAGTGAACAGGGAAAAAAAGCGTGTTGCAGAGCGAAGCTGCCAGCCCATGGCCCCAGGCAAAAGGACCTGTGTGCCTTTGGATGCATGAAAAACTCATCCCAAATGGATGCAGGGGAGAGACCTCATCTTTCACATTGGGCAAAGCGACATAAGGTTGAATGGGTGTGAAGGTGGTGCCAGACAAAGCCCTGAAGAAGAGACTGAAGAAGAGTAAGGCTGAGGGGATTATTTGGAGCCTGTATGGAGACATAAGGGGCCAAAGCAGCATTGGGGAGAGGAAGTTAGAGAGGTGGGCACTGCTGAAATGTGGCTCCTGGTGTCAGCCCACCCCTTCCCATCACCTTCAAGTCCTTTCCCGGTCCTGCAGGTGACTGACCATGGCCACCTGGGGAGAAACACAGCCCTCTCCCTTCCCGTGGCCACTCTGTGCTCTGCGCCCCGCAGCAGCTGGGGCAGAGGAGAAAGCTGGCAGCCACCCTGAGGGCACAGCTGCCACCACCAGGACATCAACTTCCCGCTCTCTAAAGACCTTCTAGGGGAAACAAAAAATTTAGGACCCATGGTGAGAGATTAAATGGTTACAGTGGACCTTTCTGGCTTCAGAGGCCACGAATCACCCCACACTGTCTGGTTGGGCTTTCCTCCTTGGTTAAATGTTGGGAGGGGGGGGAGAAGGAGATAAATTGATTTATAATCTCAGTAAAACTCAAATGTCCCTGTAGGTCTAATAATCTTAGTCTGATTAATTTTGTGTTTCTTCTCCTGTTCGAAAGGGATTTGGTGCTCCTCAGGGAAAAAGGACTGGAATCAAGTAAGAGCACGTATGAACGTATTGCAAATGGGTGTGTAGCAATCCTATTAATAGTTATTTGCAACAGCCAATATCTCTGTGCTTAAGACCTCCAAGACAGTGAAAGTCATGATAGCATTGTATATCTACTTAGGTTAAGATTTTATGTATCAGGAAGAATTTCAGGCTAGAATATTCTTTTTAAATATTCAAGTATTTTTCCAACAGCTAGTATTGAAAAAAAACCCCAAAACCCAGACCCAAAAGTCTTTACAGGGGTTTCAATTAGTGCATAGGTCAATTAGTTCATTGCTCCATGTTAAAGCAAATCCTCAGCATGTTAGTTTTCAAAATCTGAACTTCAACATAGTTTTATGAAGAACCAGTACCTTTATAATGGGCCAAATTAAGCCAAAATCCTTCATGCAAGGGGGCATAATGTTTGGATTTTAAAAATCCATGTGAGACATGAATTTGTTGGTTGGAATCCAATACTAATTAAAATTAAACAGAATCCAACAGACCTTTGATAATTACATCAAAAGTTCATATTCATTTGATGTGGATTGTCTATATTTCATTGTTACTCTCTTAAAAGATTATTTATGTACAAAGAGTTAGAAAAGACTATTAATATTTAAAAAGTGGTACTATAAGGGCAAACACTGATTCAGCATATGTTTTAATTTATTAAACGTTTGCTTTATTCTGCTCAAAACCATCACTTGAGACATTATTTTTTGCATAAAGAATGATCTACAAAGATTCTTAGTAAAATATATTTCAAGTGGAACAAGAAGTTTAGCTTGTTTACTGGGGACTGGATTCAACAAGATTTGCTTAACAAGCTGGGCATTCAGGAACCACATCAGTCATATTTTTATTCCAAATTTGCCATTGGTTTACTAAGCAAAGCTCCTGCAGAGGAAAAAAACTGATTTCATAAAAGATCACCCACAGCAGCCCAAACAATGTGAGATGCTGTACTGAAAGTTGTCTGGAAATTCGGCATATTTTATGCAACTAAGTGCAAAGCCCTTTCCTCACAGCTGAATACATGGAAAGCACAGCAGTATTATAAAAGGGAGAGATTACCAATGATGTCTAGATGTGGAGAAAGTATGACTTCAGTTAGAACACTCCAGTATTTACTTTTCCTTTCTAAGAGAGATATACAGTATTTCATGATTTCAATATGCAAGGCAGCAAGGTTGCTGAGCAGTTCGGCAAAAGTCCTCAGACAGACTGCAGGCTGGGAAAACTTAAAAGGAAGAAGAAAGGATCTGAATGAAAATCATCTTTGCTAGAAAAATAAGAAACAGAATGCAGCTACTTCTCCTTTCCATCATGCAGACAGTGTTGATTGCATTTTAAAAGTATCCATATTAAAACAAAACCAAAACTAACAAAACCCCCAACCTCAATACCCCACCAACATCATGAAGTCCAACATTCAGTCTTTGGGAAGCATTTAAATGGCAATTGGCTGTGTAGCCTCACTGCAGCCTCAGTGTACACAGCAAACAGAATCTTTGTCTCAAACTTTCTCACTGTATATAGAGTTAACAATTGAATTTTCACTTAATCTTGGGTTCAGGGTCCTGCTCCTCCTTTCTTATATATTTAAATCTCTTACTATCAATTAATTTATTAATTTTTAATGGTACTCCTCAAAATAATATTATCTTATTGCACAGATGTGAAGTAGACTATGATTGTTATTCTGCTGCTTCGAAGTCTGAGGGCATTGAAAGACAGGTCTATTGAAAGACACACAGACACCTTGTTTTTGCATAAGAAATTACCTGTAAAGATTCTTAGTTTAATGTCTTTCTAAAAAAGCAGTACACTTCGTTTGCTTGCTGCTCGCTTAGCATTTGTAACAACTCAGTTCAGCGTATGGCTCCCATCAGCTCTGCTTGCCGTTGTGTGTGCAGAGCCCACGTGCACAAGGAGCCTCCCAAACTGTGAGTTAGGGAATCAGGGCTGCAAAATTACTGACTGACCATCCTAGCAAAATCTGATGTATGCAACCAAGCACCACAGAAAAGCTCTGGGTTTTTTCTACACTGCAATCTGTTGTCTACTCAAGGTAACCCAGCTGCATGAAGTGGTTTGGCTGTGGAAGCTTCAGCTAGCCCTGAGGTTAACTCAGAAGAGTCAATTACCTTGTGCTGCTGCAGACTTGTCCCTGATACCTGAACGACTTAGTTATCTCTACATTATGCACTTCAATGTAAACATACCCACAGTGTCAAAGACTGTAGCAGAACCTGTCTTCTTGGGCAACCATCTTTTTTTTTTTTTTAATACCACAGTGTTTTTGTTTTGATCACACACCTTGAACTTCTGCAACGAATAGGGGAAGAGGCCTATGAAACTTTGTTTACAATACAACTCTGTTCGTTATGCCATCCTGCTGAGTCCCAAATTCAGACCCTCCTGTCTTATGAGTGAAGTAAGGACACCATTGGAGGAAAAAAATATTGAATGTATACAGGTAATTAAAGCCTGCATCACAATGCTTACACAAAGGGCTGGTGGAGGCAAGAATTCAGGCTAATGTTCTTTTAACGTGTTATCTTCAAATGTAACGCCTTGGGGGGTTATGTGTGTCTATATAAACAAAGGAAAAGCCAGAAATGCCAAAGTATGGACAATACTGAACTCCACAAGGTGGCAAGAGGCAAGCAGGAAAGTTTGTTTCCTTGATATGTGTTTACCAGGAGCCACGGCAGATTTCAGCGAGGGAAACCTATCAGAGAAGTCCTCTTAGCTGCAAATTGCAAGACCTCTAAGGAGCTCTCTTGGAGCAAAGAAGGGATATTAAAAAGAGGTCACTTCCAGGCTGTGACAAACTTCTTGGCACAAGCAAACGGTGACTTTTCAGAGGTTTACAACTAGTTTGATAAGATTTTCAGAAAGATATCAATAAGCACCTCTTCAGCACTGAGGCTAAGCTTTTCTCAACCAACAGGCTCTTGAGCCAGACTTTGAATGTGCCAGACCTTAACGAAGTAGCTGGTAGTTTACACTTTAATAATCAGCACAACAATATAGCCTCTTAATCATAGTCCCAAAGATGACTGAAGTTTTCCAGGAAAAAACTTCGTGTGCACGCCAGACATCTGAAATGAAAAACTCCACCCTAAAAGCTACAAAGCTAGCTGAACACAAGTAGCTCATAATTAGAATGATTGTCATTCAACACAGCAAAATAATCTCATTAGAAAGCCAGTGCAGTGAAACTACATTTTTTTAGCGTAAGGCAGGAATTTTGATGACAATCTAGTCAGGAAAATTTCTTGTCTCAGGACGGTAACTAACCAATATAGATCTGTGAGAGAAAAAGAAAAAAAAAAAAGTTAAATCTCTCCTCTTAGAGTGGGCAGTAGATATGCAAGTCTGACATTTTCATTAAGTAAGGTTTTGAGTAGAGGGATTCACAATTATATTTTTAAATCTGAATTTCACTGCAGTGTATAAAGGATTATTTAAATGAAAATTTTCAAAAATCAAGAAGACCATCACCTATCTTCTTAAACCGAGAAGTATTTAAAAAGTAAGTATTGGCAATTCTGTTCATGCAAATACATGTAACACATTTATTTGCTGCTGAGTAAAAGAGGACTGATGAGAACAACATAGGTGGAAAACACATTCTCAGTAAAATAGGAATGAGGGGAGGTGTTAATGTCTCCCCCAAATATGTATACTTATCTTTAATATTAATGTGATTTCCATTCATGAATGATAAAAAGATCAACATTAGAATTCTAAGGGTTAAATCTTGACATGGTTTCCCCTCTTACGCTCACAAATAACTGTGGCCACAGTTTTGTAGAATATGTTATTTGATAACACACAGACATTTAACTATCAGATTAACAGGTACATTAATGTATGTAGATGTTGACATATCCACATTTGCACCCATAATTACTTGCAGATGTGGACTATGGGCAGAAAAATGGCCATATTTTAAATACTACTCCTCAAGTCTACAGCGTATTTTTATTCTAAAGTAAATTTGGCATGAGATTTTTAAAATACTCAGATTCCAGATTCCAGATTCCACAACTCAGAGTTGTGGCCCTAACTCAGGCAGATGCTTTTTGAAATTTCACCTTGAAAACACCTTAGAGATGTTGCTTTTTGAATGTACACAAGAACTCCATCTGCCTTTTAAAATTTACATGTCTCAGCCTTTGACTTTTTAGCTACAGGAAGGTTATTTTGAGATGTTTCTTCCTGCACTTAGAGAGTTTTCTCTCCTCCTTTGCCCCCCTTGGAGCTCTTCAGCTCTTCTGTCTAATCATGGAGTGTTCCTTATGGTGCTCTGGTGACATGCAAAGCAAGAACAAGCAAACAAAAGCTGTACATCATCGTATTTCTTGTAAGTCAAGGAGAAAAAGAGAAGTAGCTCGTTTATTTCACTACACTAAGAAACCCAAGAATCAGGAGAGAAGTGGGAAGGTAAAAATCCTCCCAATTCTGTCCTGCAAATTAGGATCAAAGAGAAGGTCCATGGCAGAGCAGAGAAGACAACAGAGTAATAATGGTGACACTGCTTACGACTCCTGCAATGCTTTCATGATGCTGCTGAACCATATTAAACACCAAGACAATGGTGATTTTATGGCCCCATGCAGTGGCAAAGAGACATTCTCCAATTATAAATACATCTGCTTATTCATACGATGGTAGTTCATTCTATCTCTAACAGATCTCTGACTCTTAGAGAGTCAGTGTAATTATCTCTGTTTAAGAGATGAGATGCCTAAAAGCCTCTGAAAATATGCCAGCTTTCAGTCTGTTGCTCCCTTTACTAGAAACATCGCCAGAAATCTCAAGAGTTCCTTGTGAGAAAACCTACAGTGGCTATCTGTGGCCACCGGGTGAAGGTGATTTCTGTTTACTGCTCTAAAGCCTCAGATACCAGATGAAAGAAACAAATTTTCAATGATAACTCCTAAATGCCTTTCAGACCGTCTAGCCTAATTTCTGTCCTGCATCCTTTCATCCCTTCTGCTTAATTTATGACAACAAAACCAAATGGTTTTGGCCTGCACCTATTCGGCCACCAAATGATACAACCTAACAGAGCCACTTGGGCCACTGATTAACTCAGGAAGATATTTTCCTAAAGGTGCTACTGGAATTGGGTGCAATACAACAGATGATGCCAAAGGACACTGGTGTCATTATTCATTTCCCTCCTTCCCATCAGAACCACACTGGAATGGCTGAGAGCCTGATTTCTTTCTGTAGTATGGTAAAAAGATAGGGGCAATTTTGGCAATGAATGAATATGGAATCATGAAATGAGGAACTTTGGCATGATGCCAATGCTTATTATGAAAAACGTAGCTTCAGGTCATAAGACTTTCTTCTATTGTGCAGGCTGGCAAGGTCCTAGGGGTGCTGCAGAAGAAACACATCAAGGAATTAATCTCCAGTTTTTACCTGCCAATCAAAGTTAGGATAGCATCCTCGAACAGCAGGTGAGTTTCCTTGCTGCAATACCTCTATTAGGGTCAGAATCAAAATAAGAAACTCTTCTGAAGGACAGTGGTCTAAGAAGATACTAAAGCCCAATGGACCCTGGAACTGGCCTAACACAGTCACTAAAACCTTCTCTCCTTTGCACAGGTGGCAGATGACATTATGGCCTATTCAGTCCAATAAATAATAAGAAGAGAAACATAAAAATACTAAAAATGAAAACCAAAATGCTTTAGCACTGAGGAAAAGATAAAAGAAAGAGAAAACGAAGTGCAAATGTCAGATGTTAGTCATATTGCTTACCACACCGTTGAAGCTGCTGAGATATTATGGTGATAAGTGTAGTAAAAGAATCTATATAGAACAAGGGTGGACTTGTCCATGGAATTTTGGTGTTTCTACATTCAACCTTCTCAACATGCAATGCACTTGCACCTTCCACCACTTCAATTAGTTATTTCATTGGTATGTTACAAAGCAAATGAATGCTTATAAATGCTTTTGTGTTCCTCAGAGAGAGGGAGGATTTTGAGCTACACCCATTAGAGATGAAACCAAATATTATAGAGATAAAAATACCAAAGAACAGCATTTCCAAATGGAACATAGATGTTCAAGGAGACTCAGTCTTCAAGGAAAAAAGAAAAGGGAAGTTGGAGCTCTAAATTTGGTGTGTGGGAAGTTAAAGAAATAATGGAAAATAGTGATGAAATAACTTGTTTAGGTTAGGATCATTTTGTGGAAGGATGGTAAAATAAATCTTCTAGAACCAGAAAATAATGTAAAATCAGAACCTAGTTGAAAATACTTTCTATTAGACTCATGATATGAGTTAGGATTTTGTATAAAAGATGATCACAGAAAAGGAGCTTGAGTCAAGCAGGTAGGAACTGATTCCATTTAAGATATAATGATAAAAAGCAGGTATTCAGCTAAGAATTTATAATTCAAAAGGACAAGCTTTGATGAACTAACAGAACTGTTTAATAAAGTCCATTAAGATGAGAATCCCAAGGGATTTGGTCATGGAAGAAGCCTGGAATTTCAAAGTCAAAAGTATTGAATCTTGCAGAACATTTTACTTCAAACTACAGAAAATTTTGTAAGAACTCTTAAATGACCTACAAGAATAACCACCCCAATAGCCTCTAATAGCCAAGAAGGCTATTAGAAATGAGCAGGAGAGACCTAAAAAAAAAAAAAAGATTTAGCAGGAAACAAGCTATGAAACACGAAGTGAAAGAAGAAACTTAAAATTGTCAAAATAGAATCTAAGTTTGGCCTTGAAGAAGATAGTGAACCATAGGGTATTTCCTTTTTAAACCATATAAATTGAAGCAAAAAGGCAGAAAGAAAGACGTAGTAGGGCAGCTTTGCAGTCAGGATAAAACAGAGATTAAAGATAATCTAGGTGTGGCCAAAAAATGAAACAAAGTTTGCCTCGGGTTTCAAAAAGGACAATTATGTTGAATTGGGAGGAAAAGCAGAATGTTTAATGGCAGCGTTCATTTCCACACCCTTGTTATCTCAACTGCAGTAGAGACAGAAGTCATGAGGCTTAATGTACTCAAGTCAGGGGGATTAGGTGGTCTCCCTTGCAGGATTTATAAGAAGTATATTTAAACACACCTTTCAAGTCAAATTCGGTATGACGGTAGAACACCAAAAGCTGTGCCTACGGTGAAAAGAGGAGAAAGTAATCAGGCATCTGTAAGCCTGTAAGTCTGTACATTGCTTTAGGACAGGTTTTGAAGGAAAAGATATTTAAAGACAATTTAATAGGATGTAAAACAACAAGGATTTAATCAAATGTAGATCATCCTAGACAGATTTTCTAGACAAAGGAAGTGCACTGGATTTCATATAGCAAGACTTCAGGAAATGGTGCCAACAAAGAAGGTTGTCATTTAAAATCAAAGAAAGGAATGAAGAATCTGTGAAGTGAGTACAAAACTGTCAGGCAACAGTGGCAGAGGAGCTGGAGATGTGTTACTGGTAGAGTTCTTCAAGGCTCGGTATTGAGATAGGTGATGATTAATAGTCTAAAGTCTGTTTTTTACTCAGGAAGCAAGAGAGTGAAATACCAATTTGCTTATACCTCTCAACTTTGTACTTTTATCGGTAGAGGACAACTAGGATATCATATAAAATAGCTGGATGTTCTTGAGGAGTAACAGAAAGTTCTGCTCTAAGGTGAGAGCTCATCAGCTGAAAAAGATGCGGAAGGACCTGAGTGGACTAGCTAATTGAAGAATTATATGAATGACCAGTAGAATGAAGACACTTGCAGTTTGTGGTTGTATTAGATTTATATCAAGAAGAGCCTAGGCACTTGAAATACTTTCAAACTTCTCGTTATATGTGTTCAAGAACTATAAATTAAAACTTAAACAACTGCAGAGAAGAGGTACTAAAAGATCAAGCTAGTGGAACACGTGCATTATGGAGACTGAAAGAGCACTGCCAAGTTTGAATAAGATTGAAAGGTGATGCACTTTCTACCTGTAAATACAGGTAGGTTAAACATCAGGAAGTGCTAGATTCTTAAGGCTAGTGGTTTTGATGAAAGTCGATGCAATAGGAATAAACTAAGAATAAATTTTATCTGGAACTTAATAGGTTGCTAGTGACAGAGAAAACGAAACCACTAACTCTGTGTTTTTAGCAAGAACTTCAGAGTTCTTATGCAATAAATTCTTCAACGTGGCACCAGCGATTGTAATGACTGGACTCCATAATTCTTCCTACTGCTGTATTCCTAAATGAGCATAAATATGTAACTATTATAAACTGCAGGTCTGAAAGCCTAGTATCACCTAGTCCAAATTCAAGAACAACACATTTCTTGTTTACACACCTACTCATCTGCAGGCTTTTTATGGCAAAAATCCTTATCACAAGGATTGTGTCTGGTGCAGTGAAGACACTGTGACTTTCTTTCATTTATCTTCTTCCTGGCTGAGTGTCTCACTGTGGAAATTCTTATACAACTTTTATTAATGCATGTATTCTAAATCTCCAAACCTAAAGTTCACATGCTTGTCTAAAAATCATTAGATTAGTGTGGAAATTTCACAGGTTGGAACTCTCTAAATATAAACTTTGAGGAAGAAGGAGTTGGGATTTACCTAGAATTTCCAGAACACTAAACAAAGTAACTATTTCTTATGAAAAAAAAAGAAAGAAAGAAGACACACCTCTTTCAACTCACTTCAGTAAGCTCATTCACATGTCAAAGTCTTTCTCGACTATCCTCTTGTGCAGCCTGCCTCATCCCTAAACCATCTGACACTTTCCCTCATTTTACACCACACATCCCGCTAGTCTTATTTTTCCCACAGCCAATTAATAACACCTGCTCCTCACTCCCCTGCAGAGCCTCTCTACACCTTCACTGCACCCTAGAATTTTGTAGGAGGGTCAAGGACTTTCTAGATTTATTTCATCTGTCAGAAAGCAAGCTTGTAACTGATATTTAGGTCAAATCTTGTATCGTATTAGTATAATTTGCTGACATAATACTGTATTGATTATAGTCAGGCTTCTGCATATGACTTTTTGTCAGAGTTGTAACCTGCAATTTTAAAAGGAAATAGCCTGGAAAAATCTAAACTTTCTCTTCCTTGAAATTCATGTCAATAGACTTCACCACCTCTAGAATTACATGTCTTGTATTACATGGCTTAAATGGATCATTCTAAAATTTCAGTATTCTCTGTTCTCACTCACCTACTCAGTCTCATTTCTATACTGTACTTAGAATTTTACCTTCTGTCAATTTCTGCAGTCTTACAAATACAAACAAATTGTAGAAGTTAGCAAATGAAATTGTCAGAAAAAATTTTTGTGGTATTTCCTCAAAAAACTTTCAATAGTGGTGAAAAATTTGTATATAAACCTAAAAAACTCCCCAAAACCAAAACTGAGACTAAAAAAAACCAAACCAAAAAATACACACAAAAGGAGACAGTTTTCACAAAGTAAAAATGTTTATTCTTGGTTTACTCTGTGTTGAATAATTTCAATTTCTTTATTTTCTCTGATATGATACAAGCAGTTGGAAGATACAGCATTCTCTAACTAGAAATGAAATAAGCAGTCAATCATATTATGTGCACATGATCAGTTGCCATCTATTTTGGAGCTGCACTTTCGTTTTGGGGGGGATTTTGGACCTTATTTTCCAGGACCTTATTTTTGGTCCCTGTTTCCACTTTGTGTCTGGGGAAGGCCAGAGGAGCACCAGATTGGGGAAAATTGTGTTGGCCACTGGGAAAGAGAAAATTCTAGTCACAATATTAAACTGCCTGAACAGGGACAAGTGGTGTGGCAGTGAGGTCCATCAGTGACAGAAACGGTGGGAGGCAGGCATGGAGAGCTGACCTGGCCATCTCACTCTGCAGTCTGAGGAAACCACTATGCTCTGGCCAAAGAGAGATAAGCATGGTGAGGTGAAGAAATACCGGTGTGAAAAGTGGAGTAGAGAAAGTCAGCAAAGTTGAGGGTAAAGAACTCCTGGGGTTTCCAACGTCACCTGTCCCTTAGCAGCTGAAACACCTGCCGAGTACAGCAGCAGTGATAACTGGCCGGCCCTTCAGAAGTGAAGGCTATCTTCCTCAGGAACAGGAAGGAACTGAGAAAGAATTGTTTTCCTGCTTATCACCACTGTTGTTTACTTCCTTTCTGCTCTATGGACTTTATATTCTTCCTGTTCCATTTGCCTCCCTTCTCTTTCAAGTTGCCCCTCTTCTAGCTACAAGGACAAGTAAGAAAGAATCACTGAAACAAGGAGACTGAGTAAATTGAATGATTTGACAGTTTGGAAATTATTAAAAAAGTTCTTTCTGATATAGCTGGAAATACAGCTATAACATCTGGTGTTGTCAGATGTGATGTTTTGACTTTGAAAAAACATTGTTTACAGTTCCCGTCAAATCTTTGTGCTTAGTAAGACTGACTCCAATAACTGATTTATCCATGACCTAGCCAGTAATATTTACCCACCTTTGCAAAGCCATCTGGGCTGCACAAAAGCCGTATGGATGTGGAAATGAAAACACTGAAGTCCAGACATCTATCCGTGGTCTAAATTCAGATGCATTCTTAGGAATTCTGTTGGGTCGCAATTGGTGAGCATGCATCTTTCATCAGCTGCAGAATGAAGAAGGAGCACTCTGAAGGATTACTAGTTTTATGTGCTATTTTGAAAGAACAATTATGGTACGTGTGAATCAGTAATCCAGTGGTGTTTTATAGGCAATCAGTTTTGTGATATTTATTCATTTCCTCCATCCCCTGTCTAAGCAGCTTAGGGAATTTCAGGGGAAAAAAATAAGAAAACTATGAAAAATGCATAGTTAAACATTCAGTCACGAAACACTGAAGTAGAGGTTTAAACAACCTAAATAAAACTAATATGTATTCTTGGCATATGGATCAACTCCAAATCTGAGACAACACATTTCATTTCACCATACAGCAGTAGAAATCTAGTTTCAAGGAACAATGGCTGTAAGAAATAGCTGTTCTTATAATTTCTTAAAGTTATTATTTCTTAAGAAAATTATTTCCAATTAATAAATATAATGGAAAATGTTGATTCTATGAAGTCTCTCTCAAAAGAAAGAATTTAAAACCAAATATCATGCTAGAAAAAAATGGCATGCATTAGAGAAGCCTGCTGTGTGGTGATGAAATGCCCGTTTCCACTCCATTTCCAAGAAGAGGGAGTCTGGTTTACCAAACTATCTAGGTCTAAATCCTTGCCACCAAAAATATTGCAGGAAGCCAAAGATGGCTGGCATTTTTCTGTCCAGACCTGGGTGGGTTTGATGATCATAGAAGAGTCACAGGAAAGTATTCGCTAATCTCTTGTTGCCCTCACATCAGCCTTCATAGTCACCCCATACATCAGAGGAAATGCAGAGGAAATGGTTATTCTGCCCAACGTGGGTTGCTGCTGAACAGCTCAGCGAGGTGTCCAAGCCAGACCCATGAACTTAGGTGGCCTAATGTGCCCCGTGAGACCATGGATCATTTCTGCTGCAAAAGGCTTCCACTGCTACACTTCTGCTTTACAATCTGAGTTTAGGAGTAAACTAAATCATCTGAAATAATTCAAGCATTGCTGTATAGAGCTTGCCCATGGGCTGAGAAGCTACGAGGACACTACCCTGTTCTCTCTTTAAATTTCCTTTAAATCACCTCAATTATTAAAAAAATCACAACAGTCAGCTAAGATAATTTAAAAGGTCTGGATTTTCCATTGAATAGAATGACTATGCACACACAGACACATATAAATATACATATCTATTCGAAGTCAGAGAAAAGCTGACACATCCTGTTACCTTTTGTAAGAGAATCATTAAGTTTTATGTGCAGACACCTCTGTTTTAAATCATCAAGCTAGCAGCAGAACTACTCGGCTTTTCTGAAATCTCCCCTCAGCCCCCAGCCTCCAAATAAAATACTAATTGCTGATGCTTTTAGTACAGAATCACTTCATTAATCCCAGCTACTACCCCCATATATGAATGCATTATAACTCAGTTCTGGGATTCATTAATTGACCTAGTTAATTTGATCCCTAATAGCCTGTAATTAGGGATGTGTAAAATAGCTTGAAAAAATTTGTTGCAAGCAGACATTCCCTGAACGGTGGGTGTATAAACCTTCAATAAAGCTCGTTCCTGAGATAAGTCCTTTTATCTTTAAAGGGCTTTAGAAAGTTTGCACTAAAAAGGAGGGAAGGAGAGGGAAATGAGTGAAAAACAAGGAGAGCAGATAACCTTTGATGCCAAGTTAATTTCATTTACCCATGTTACCTAATCTAATTCGAGAACTCCACTGATATCTGTCAGAAAGGCACGTGTAGCAGAACGGGCTGGAATCGAGGAGAGAAAAACAAATGGAAGTTCCTAGAAATGCACAAAAAAGGCCTGTATTCAGCCCTTTTTGAATGCCAAACTGCACTTTCAGGTGTCACAGCTTTGTCTTGTGTGCCAGGCAGGGTATGGTTTAAGAGAGAAAGATCTTCCACCTTGGAACAGAAAAGGCATCCTTAGTGTATGTATGCAGCACCCAGGGGAAAACAAGGTTTGGGAAGGTGAAATGCTGAATATGTATGTGTTTTAATAAAGCATTTCATTTGAAAAGTTTTTGCAACATTCAGACAGATTGAGTTTTAGGGAGGAAGTGACTCTGCAGTCAGTGCCTGGCCTGCTCTACTGTCAGAGGAAATAAGTGAAACTAAAATGAAGTGATAATATACTGTAGGAAATTTAAGAGAAAGAAAGGCAGAGGAAAAATGGCAATCTGGGACCATACAGCTGATCCCCAAAATAGACACAATGACCAGTGCCAAACTAGCTGCCAAAACCAGTAGATTGTAAAATTACCTAATACCTATGTCATGTTTACTTTATATTTACATTGGGGAGCGGGGTCCCTAACAGACACAATACTCGACAGTATTTTTGTTCACTGTCACTATCATTATCCACCATCTGCTCTGCCAAATTTCCTTTCTGTTCTTTTTTGTGCATTCATCAGCGCAGTAGTAAGTAACTACCTTAATGACTGCAGCATATTGCTTCTGGATTAGCAGCAGATACTGTACTACTCCTGGCTTATGGACAGAGCTGGAAGTAGCAGACCTGGCAGGGGGTTCCATTTAAAATCCTTTTCCCTTTGCAAAAAGAAACACGGTAACTAGGAAAGTTTTGTCCCAGCTCACTAGCGAGGATGTGATCTATGGTTTGGGTTAAAAAAAAAAAAAAAAAGAGAGAAAGTACCTCCTTCTGCGAAATTGAGTGAGGTACCCGCCAGCTCCACAGAGATGGCTGAATTCTGACACGATGTCTTAGTGTGATGGGTAGCCTGAAATACTGGCAGAGAGCTCTGCTTACTTTGCTCAAAACCACAGATAGAGAAACCGCAGCTTTGAGAAAAGGGCAGCTTTTGAAAAGGACACGTGTTTGCTGAGTGAACCTTGTGGGTTAATACGGCGACCCGCAAGCACAAGGAGCCCTTTTTGTCTGTGTAGTCTGTGGGTAGATGTCGCAGTGGGTAATCCAATCCTGGCACATCTTTACTTATTCTTTCCTTTGAGGCCATCTAAAGCGAGTTCTCCAAAACTTATCTCAGTGCGCTTTTTTCTGTGCTGAGCAGATTTTTTGTTGCTGAGCTTAGTCAAGTACTGAGAAAGTAAGCAGGGGCGTTTTTTTCTTGCTAAACCCCAACCCAACCCAAACCAAAACACCCTTTTTAAACATCTTGCACCAAGTTGGGGGCTGGGGGGCAGGGAACGTGAAGGGAACAAGCTAAAGAAAAAGGGAAAAAGGAAAAAATGAAAATGAAGAAGAGCCAAAGGAAATTTGGACTGGAAAGCTTCCTCAGGAGTATTACAGTATAAGGAAATACAGCAGAAGAATATATAGAAGTATATAAATTTAAAATATATTATGGAAAGTTTCCTACTAAAAACACATTCAAAAACAATTACTTCTGATGCACAAAGAGAGGAAAAATGAAGTGATCTTAAGCTGCAGGGACCGCCGGGTGGAGCGCTGCCAGGCTGGCTGAACGCAGCCCAGACAGGCTGCGGGTTAAAAGGCTTGGGAGCCTGATTCTGCTCCCACTAAATTCAGTTGGACTTTGAAACAGGCATGGGGTAAGCATTGTATGCAGCAGTCAGGGACGGCAGAAGTTAGCAATGGTGTGAGAGCTTTGTTAATACACCGGAGTCCGGATCTGACAGTGAGATGTGCGCCGCTCTTGGGTAACTGTCCCTAAGGCCAATTCCTCCGACCCGTGGAAATGAAATCTGCAGTAAAAAGAAGAGCAGAGCCCAAAGCTTGGGCCGATCAGCATGCAAATAAACTAACGCCATAGTGACACGTTCTTAGGGCTTTCACGGCTAAAAGCTGTGACCTGACTACGTGGGCAGAAATAGGGAAAGAGAAAACCGGACGGACTTCCACTCTTCTTCACTTGTGCTAATGCATACCAATTTGGAAAGTACTGTGTATTTCTTGATTTTAGTTGCAGAACAATTCCAAACGCATGTCCATCTACTCAGGAAGTGTACAGCTTGGCTGCAAGTGTTTATCAAGTTTTAGAGCGCGCAGTTGTTGTAAACACGGGAGAAGCCCACTGTGTACCAGCCTGTAAGGTCTGCAGGGCTTTCTGGGCACTCGCCTTCAGGTATGCCTCTTCTGAGGACATCACATATTGTAAAAGCAAACACTGCTACAGGATTATTATCCAAAAATTACTCTTCTCTACACAGCAGCTTTTGAGGAGTGTTCAGGGTTGGGTTTTTTCTCTCGTTACCAGTGATAGGAAATTGGACACTAGTATTTTTTCTCTTGAAAGACCCCCTGAGGTATTTTTAGTGCTTACATATATATAAATATGCTTAACTTTTTGTTGTCATACAGTACGAAAGGAACAGTGCTGTTATAAACTATAAAATATGATCATCTGCTAAACTTCCAAAATTAAGTACCCATTTAAAGTGTCTCAGGGTTCGAGATACCCAGCCTGCGATTCCTTCTAGGGGCTCTAATTTCACAGTGAGATGCATTAACTGGACAACTGCAAACGGAGACAACTATTGACCACATGGGATAAGACGGAGAGTCTGGAGAAGTGAAATGCATGCTCTCTGAGCTACCCCAGCAGGAGGTAAAGCTCATACTAATGTTGCAAGCGAGTCTAAGTGGCGCAGCTCAGAAGTATGTGGTGTCAGCTCGTGGATATGCGCTGGGAGGAGGCTCAAGAAGGAAGTCTTGCAAAAACCAGGTCCCTTAGCATTAAGAGCTTTGAAAACCAGCAGGGACTGCTTAAAATAAATCCTCTAGTTTATAGGCAGCCAACATGAAGGGCTCAGGGGGGTGTAATATGAGCACGGCTGCTCAATCCTGTGAGTGAACATGATGCTGCGTTCAGGACTAGCTGTAGTTTTGACGTTTTTCTCAGAGCTAATAATGGAAGCAGCAATTCACTCTCTCCAGAGAGAGGAGCGGAAGGCGTTTTAGCAGCCTGAATATATTTGTGCACAGGGCTGACAAAAATGGCAGGATAGATTTGGAAACTCCTCATGGGGCTGTTTTTATGCACACAGAACAGCAGCATTTAGATTCATATCGTAAAGGAATAATGAATGGGGTTTTGGAGCAGCTGACTGCAGAGAAGAGAGATGGTAGTACTCTTGTGGGTCCTATGTCCTTGTAGATGTAACCTGAAAACTCGAATGATTAATGTCAGCTTTGGCTATCTTAAACCAAACCCACAAGCCCTAAAACAGTCCTTCTTTTTAATGACTTTCTGAACCTCAGCAAGGTCATATACTCTTTGACAGCAGGAAATTGTGACACGGGTATACTTCTGAATTTATACTAGTATCACCACTTACGTGTAAAATTGAGAAAGAGACTCCTTTTGCACCTCCGGAAAAAGTAGAATATAATAATATCACCACTTGGTTTTGGTATTACTGCTCAAGGACAGCTTTGCTAAGATATTCAGGAATCTAGAGATTGCAACAGACTCCTCACAGGGAACAGAAACACAGCAGAAACACTCCAGTTAGACAGGCCCACGTCCCTTGTCTTTCAAATTTTTGCAAACATTACTCTGCATCATTAGAATTAGGACTTGGGAGAGAGTGAGGGTGTACGTACAGTATCAGTTCATCACAGGTCCAAGCCTCTTCTCAAAACGATGCAGACCGTCACAGCACACCGCAGGTGCTGCTGCTTTGATATCTAAAACAAAGAGGCTATATCACTATATCACTCAATATAGTGATTTATAATAAGAAACACTTTTTTGTGTTGTCTTTTCCTTTTGTGAGACTAACATTTTTGCCAGAATCACCTCCTTTCTCTCCTCTCCATCCCCTGCAGGTACATCTAGCAGAAGAGATGTGTTTTTAAATGAGTTCCTAAATGAGAAAAAAGAAAGGTGATCTGGAAAGGTTTCACTAAGCACTGTGAGTTTTTTGTTTCTATTTATCCTGTGCATGAGCACAGTAGGATGAAATGCTTTTTAGCCCTTTAAGTATGCTTGAATTACACTCAATCATTTGCCATTCCTTGTTCACATAGACTATTCAAGTGTAAGCCACCCCCATATCCACTAGGTTGAAAGGAATTGTTCAAACATAGAATTACTATAATTGAATTGTATATACATGAGGAATTGTTTTCCTGTCATAAGGTTATCATAAAATAAACAGCAGACGCTGCACGAAACACATCTGACTCATGGCTACCCATTCAGAGGGCATGCTCTCTACACTTAGTTCCTCTCTTCTCCTTCATCTGCTTCCACAGTGAAGAGAACAAAAAGAGAGAAAACATATCCTGACAACATAGCATCTGCCCAGAAGCAATATATGCAAAGTTTAGGATGAAAAGCTTTTGAGATACCCTACAAACAACATATCCAAGTATCTCCCAGCAACGAAGACAAATTAGGAGGATTAGCAAACAAAAGTTGTACCATAAATGCTCTAAGAATGAAAAATATCAAATATTTTAATATTAATGTCTATGATTACAAGTTGCCTGAATCATGAACTTAAAGAGAGGATGGGGGTGGAATTCATTTGATGAAAAATAGAGGTAGACGTTTGATTTAAGTGCCTAGCCTTCATTTACAAAGTCTTATTGATTCCAGTTAACAAAGGAAAGTAACGGTTCTAGGCACGGTTCTTCTGGCCTGTTTTGAATATTACTTTCATGGTGAGTTAACTGCTGAACTCAAATGCCCAGTTCTTGCCATTGACTATAAGGGGAGTCTAGAAAGCTAGCTCAAACACAAACTTCTATACTCCAGGCATATAAAGATCAATGAGATGAATCCTACCATAGACATCTCTGAGTTCTTCTAAGGATACAGGATTGTTATTTATTCCCAACAATTTTCTTTTCTGTGTATTCTCATATTCCAGAAATTATTTTTGTATAAGGCTCGAGGAATACTCAAACACAATTACAACACGTTTTGCCTGTAGGATGTAGAGAGGACTATATGATGAAAAAAGTATGGAGAATGACTGCTATGATTTTTCGTAGTTATGTTTGGTCATTTACACAATGCAAAAAACCAAAACTAAAAAAGTCCAGAAATTTTCAACCGATCATTTGGCCACATATTCTTAAGAAAAACTGAATCACCTTACTGTATTACATAACTATATTGTTTCATTCTAAAGAGGGGAAAAGATAATTTATATCACAGACCAGCAACCTTAAAAGTCTGTCATTTAGTCCATATCCTGTTCCATTTATCACTAAGATAAGACTGAACAAAAAGTCAGTATCTCCTACCTCATACTTAACAGGACTTAACAGCACATAGAGAGGAATTTGGAGAAAATCCTCTGCATCAAGCAGTAGAAGGGTGTGGTTGACTGACCAAGACTAACAACGATGGAAACCATGTTTATTTAAAGCATCTTACCAATTTTACCAGTGTCTCTCAGTCTGTTTATGAAAGCATCAAGATGGTAGGCAAAGCATCCAAGGAAACAAAATGCTTTTTAATTTCTTCTGATTTCTCCATCAGAAAACCTCACAGCCCAGCTCTGCCAAGAACCTGAAAAGCCAAGATTCTCACAAAGCCTTCAGACACACCAGCATAAAATTTGTGTAGATTTTCTGTGAAAGGTGCAGCATTTCAGCGTGCAGCCATTGCAAATAAATATTCATGAGCCCGAGTTCTGCGTTATTTGTCAGCAACTAAACAAAACAAAAACAGAAACAAGGAAAAAGTTAAACTATCTTCAGGCAGTAGGATGCATGTGGAATGTGGATTTACTGGTTCTTTCTCATCTGTAATATTTTACAATAACATATTAAATCTTTAGGAATTATTAATCATTAACCCTAGTACAAATCAAGCCTCAAGTACTTTGCACATTGCATTGGTTTATCAAATGTATGTAGGTTATGTTCCCAGCAGGAGAATTTAGCAATGTCTTGAATGAATCCTCTCCACTCTTGGATTTTATTCAATAACTGCCTAAAACAATTTTGGCAAGATGCTTAAGAATTATTTTATCACATTTGAAAATCATGGCTCCTAGATTAAGGACAGAATGGAAAGTTGTTAAGATCTGTGTTTGTTTCTATGTTTCTATTCAGAATTCAGCATTGCTTTGTTAAAAGTTTCTTTTCTTAAGAGCTGAGTAAACTTATTTTTGAATCATGTGCATATATAGTTGATGCTCTCATTCCCTTTTTGCAGGTTACTGCTTTTCCTTTACGTGTTATACATACCATGAACATTTCTAGAAAACTAAATTATATTTTGCATTGCCTTTTGCTTTTCTTATTGCTGCTTTTTGCACAACCCATTTGTTCTTTATACTGTCACGAGTGGAATATACTCTGCATAAGAAAAACGTTCTTGCTTAAGTGTAGTAACTCTTCGTCCATATTTTATAATTTGGATCTCTTTTTTTCAGTACAGACAAAGGTAGCCAAACTGTTTTCTCACTGTCTTTATTAACAAGTTGTGATACTCTGATGTTTATTCTGTCGATTTTACCTGCACCGTCAAGTTATGATAATACCTGATTGTAGTTATTGTAACTTTAAACACTGCTTTGTTGTTAAGCCCTATAGGTAGCTATACAGCTTTCTTACAAATAATCTATAATGTATGTATTTTTAAATTAATTCCATCCATTATATGTCATGTCAAAAGAAGAATTGTTTCATATGAATGATGAAAAAGATACTATATTTAAATGTTGAAGGTCAGAAGAACATTTCAGTTACCAGGTTTCCTTTTCCATCCCTAAATTGTACCTTTATCAACAGCTTTGTGAGATAAGATTTATAGACACCAAAAATACATTTTTCATCAAGCCATCAGTTTGATTTGTGGAGCAGGAGCACGCCAAGTTGAAAAGTCTATAAAAAGTAGAGCTGAATCTCTGTTTTGTCCTTGTTGACAACAAAGAGATCTTGCACGATTATAGCTTTCGGTATTAAAAAAGAACTCAGGGGCCAATGTTTGGCAGGTGGCCTGGATGCCTGGTGGGACATTCCTAGTGTTTCCCTAAAGAACTCAAGAATTAAGGTTCCATTTAATTTCACTTCAGAGTAAACTCAGACTCAGGTATCTGCTACTAATTTCTCACTTTGCCAAACACTAGTTTAGCAATGTTTTCAACTTATAAATGGGGACATATTAGAAGTCCAAATGAGTTTCTTGTCAAAACTATCATTGAGAATACAGCAAAAACAAGTGGAGATGTAACCATTCTCTGGTGCTTTTTCACAGCTCCAGCCCCGCACACCCAGGGACCCAGAAGACTTCCTGAGCAGTGACCAGGGGATGGATTATGTTTATCTTAATGCAGCATGTTGTGGTTTAACCCCAGCTGGCAGCTAGGACCACACAGCCGCTGGTGCAGTTCTCGCCCTTCCCCCAAGAAGGGTGGGGAGAAGAGGGGGAAAAGGAGGGGAAAGCGAAAGGGAGAAAAACTCATGGGTTGAGATAAAGACAGTTTAACAGAAACAGTAACAGAAAGGGAAAATAACAATAATAATAACAATAATAATAATAATAATAATGACACAAGTCACTCTCACCACCCAGTGAATTGGCACCATTCTGAGCAGTGATCGTGAGTTCCCGCCCCTGGCCAACCCCCGTTCATATACTGAGCATGATGCCTATGGTACAGAATATTCCATTGGCCATTCCATTGCTCTGTCTAGACTCCTTCTTAGCTTCTATGGGAAGCTGAAAAGAGTCCTTGGAAAGTATAAACATCTCTTGACAACAACTAAAACAATATGCATTATTGACATTGCTTCCACAGCAATCACTAGAAAGAAAATTAACTCTCTCCTGGCTGAAACCAGGACACGGCAGAACAAGGGCTGTGTGATGCGTCCATATGAAACAGCATCATACAGACAAACACCACATTTGGACTGATACAACAGCATAGGTATGGCTTTGCAGTCTGGTCATATCGATGCCAAGACCTGAAAACTCATCACCTGAGTTGATGACGCAGTGATAAGATGTTCAGTAGCCAGCAGCTGGGCAGGCAACAGAGTGGCCTAATTTTTCAGGCATACCTAGTCTTATATGCCTCAAAAGCCTGACACAGAAGGCTTTTTCATTAAACATAAGATATCTGTAGCTGACTCTCAGTTGCACACAATTTCAAAGTGTGCTATATTTTGAAGTATGACAGCATTCAAGTGACTACAGGGATAGTCTTCCCAATAAAATATATTGCTACACACAGAGAGTCTGGCAGTAGAGTGGAGGAAACAGAACAGCAACGCTGCAGGGGTACTTTGCATGGGCTCATATATCCTGCATCTGGTATATAGGGTGTAACATTACTTTAGAAATTACTGGAGCCACCAGAAATGATACCTGCCTTTTCCTACTTACCTATAAAGTGCTTCTTGTTCTATGGATCCAATGATCTTTCTGAGGTTTCACGAGTATGATCATTAAAGGAATGTGTCTTTTCAGCAACTTAGTTACGGTAGATAATAGTATCTGGTAATTTATACAACTTTATAGACATTTATAGAACTGTACATTTTCAATTCGTAATGTCCGTGGGAGGTAATGTAGGGAAGATGAAGTAGAAAGTTTAAGTGAACTGGCGTCACATTTTCTAATAATCTTAAAGTACCTTATTATAAAGAATATAATAACGATAATCTGCCAGTACTCACCAGTCAACCTCCAAGACCTTCTTCAAAAGAGATCACAGTATGACCATAGGAACAAAGTCACCCAACAGCACAGCTACTAGCTGCAAATCTCAGGCTGCAAATCTTCACCTAAGTACTTAAAGCACTCAGTCACTACGGGGAAGACAGCTGAGAAGCTCATTTATTAAGTCGCTGTCCTAAGAAAACCACACAGAAAAAAATCTCCTCAAGAAGTACTTGAAAGGCATATCGGAGAGCTGGTGTACTCCTGTGTGGTGGAGATAAACGAGGAGCTAGAAAAGCTTCACTTTGTTACACAAAGAGATACCCAAATAAAAACAGTTGTTCTCATCCTGAATCTTTCAGTCTTCATCAGTTACAAGATCAGCCAGGGACCAGCTATTCCACAATGACAATGGTCACACGTGCTCAGTTTGGATGTGCCTGTGAATAAAAAAGACCATCTGGGATACTTGTGACAAAGAAGTAAATAAATTTCAGGAAATAAGAAAATTATATTTGCAATTTCTAAGAAGAATAGTCAGCGTACTGTGATCTAAAATATATACAAGGTTGATAGAACTCAACAGTCCTGTGCAGTCTGATCTTTTTCAGTTGTTTAAACTTATATCATCTCTCCATAGCAGCTATAATCTCCGTTAAGTTCCTGTTATTGACAGAAGAAACAGGCCACAATCCAGCAAAGCACTTAAACACAGCTTAGATTTAAATATGTGAATCTGTACCGAAACCAATGAGGATACTTTCATGCTAAAAAGTAAGCACATGCTTAAGTCCTCTGCTGGATCAGGGCCATAAAATAATGCAGTTTTGCCAATAAATAACTTGTCCATCAGGGTAATTTCCATTGAGACTTTTGGAATTCATTTTAAAAAAGCTACTTACTGTCAAAAGACAAGGAATTTCTAATTTCTTGTTTCTGATCCCTCAGTTGGGTTGGTCTAACAGTGGTGTGAGATCAGAATCAAAGGTGAGGCTTCTAACAGGAGTATGTTTGGCTTACAGGAGTAATTTTATAATCCAAGAGACATTTACTTGTATGTGCATTCACACAAGCAGAATCTGGAACATTGTCTTAGCTGACTTAGGAAAGTTTCCAGAAAACAGACATACAAATTAAAACTTCTGGAAGGACAGACTCAATTCACTGCACACATTAGCCTTAGGACTGTAACTAGATTATTTTTTTTCCAAGTACATATTATAAACCTTATGTTTCTATATGAGGAATAAAGGATAGCTTAAGCATGCTTGTCATCTGGACATATCTCTTTTCTCAAGAGCCAGATGAAAGGGCTAAAATTGATAGGTTTCTTCTAGCTGTCTTAATTGATTGCCAAATATACTTACTCTTCTTTATTGCTTTACCAAAAAAAAAAAAAAATCTGTTTGCTAAAACTGATGTAACCTACTTTTACTTCTTACAAAAACTGAAAAGAAAGGGAGATTTTTCCTATGGCATGAAAAAGCAATTAGGACTGCCAGGAAAGGATGTAGGGAAAGCAGAAGCATTCAGGTTGGCAGGGTGGTACAGAATGGTACATAGTATCACTCATTGAGAGCCAAATCTGGCATGTGATGGAGCTGTTCTCTGTGCTAATATATTAAATTTTTGCATGACTCCTGGAAAGGTGTAGCATGAGATGTAAACTGCCAATGAGTGACACTGGAATTATAAACCCTTTAAAGAAGCATGTAGATAAAAAAAACAGAGACCAGATCATAACAGGGATAATGGGCTGGTCCCCCTCCAGTCAATGCAGTAAGATGTTGGAGAGAGTTAACACTGAAGGAGAAACTTCAGGTAAGTTGTGCTCTCAGTGGCAAACGTGGACTGGTGAAAACGGAGCTGTTTAGGGGAACAGGTCTGTTTGGACAGAACTTCGTGTTTGAAACATGCTATGGGAAAATATTTCAAAAGAGTAAATATTTCTCATTGTAAACCTTTTGCTTTCTGCTTTGCAATTACTTTATTACTAAATAAGTTTGTACTTGAAAAGTTAAGAATATTTCTAACTATTTTAAAGAATCAAATAGTTTATAATTACTGCAGCTACCTTCCTAGCAACTGAGGGTACTGCAAGGTGTCATGGCAGGTGCTGGGTAGCCCCTTCACCCGAAGACAAATTTTTTTAATGAATACGTGTTGGAAAGATGATGGAAGGGAATTTAATTAAAATGAACAGTGTATTGGATTTGCATAGCAAGGTTTTGGTAGCAGGGAACTATATGGGTGGCTTCTGTGAGAAGCTGCTAGAAGCTTCCCCTATGTCCATCAGAGTCAATGCCAGCTGGTTCCAAGGTGGACCCACCGCTGGCCAAGGCCGAGCCCATCAGCAACAGTGGTAGTGCCTCTGTGATAACATATTCAAGACGGGGAAACAAAACCTGTGGCACAGCAACTGGGAGAGAGGAGTGAGAGCAACAACTCTGCAGACACCAAGGTCAGTGGAGAAAGAGGGGGAGGAGGTGCTCCAGGCACCGGAACAGAGACTCCCCTGCAGCCTTTGGTGAAGACCGTGGTGAGACAGCTTGTCTCCCTGCAGCCCATGGAGGTTAACAGTGGAGCAGATATCCACCTGCAGCCCGTGGAGGACCCTGCACCGGACCAGGTAGATGTGCCCTAAGGATGCTGGGACCTGTGGAGATCCTGCACTGGACCAGGCTCCTGGCAGGACTAGTTGGACTTGATGATCTTAAAGGTTTCTTCCAATCAAAATGATTCTATGATTCTATGACCTGTGGAGAGAGAAGCCCACACTGGAGCAGTTTGCTGGCAGGACTTGTGACTCTGTGGGGGACTCATGTTGGAGAAGTTCATGGAGAACTCTATCCCATGGGAGGAACCCCACGCTGGAGCAGGGGAAGAGAGTGAGGAGGAAGGAGTAGCAGAGAAAACAAGTGATGAACTGACCACAACCCCCATTCTCCATCCCCCTGTGCCACTCAGGGGGAGGGAGGTAGAGAAGCCAGGAGTGAAGTTGAGCCCAGGAAGAAGGGAGGGGTGGGGGGAATGTGTTTTAAGATTTAGTTTTTATTTCTCATTATCCTACTCTGGTGTTAATTGTCAATAAATTCATAGAATCACAGAATCGTCTAGGTTGGAAAGGACCTTTAAGATCATAGAGTCCAACCATGAACTTAACACTGCCAAAACCACCACTAAACCATGTCCCTCAGCACTACGTCTACCCATCTTTTAAATACCTCCAGGGATGGTGATTCCACCGCTTCCCTGGGTAGCCTGTTCTAATGCTTGATAATCTTTTTGGCGAAATTAAATTAATTTCCCCTAGTCAAGCCCGTTTTGCCCATGACAGTAACTGATGAATGATCTGTCCCTGTCCTTATCTTGAACCACAAGCCTTTTGTTATAATTTCTTTCCCCTACCCAGCTGAGGAGAGAAGTGATAGAGCAGCTTGGTGGGCATCTGGCATCCAGCCAGGGTCAATCCACCACAAAGAGAAATACAGTTTGGAGTTACCGAGGACCAATGAAATAACAAACATAGGCGCATCTCTGAAGGAGGAGGAGTCAGTCTCCATCTCCATTTACAATTTAAGATTTCATTAGAAAACGTTAAAGGTCTGTATTGTCCCTGTTATTTGACATTTAGATCACAAATGATCATAATATCCTCAGGAAATATTCGTCAACTTTCCTTTGGCTAAGTGGATACTAAGATCTTCCAAGTCCGGCAGTGTCAGCAAAACAGACACTCAAATGACAAGAGGGAGCAGAAGATGGATCATGGAGTAACCATTAGAGAAGGATCACTGTTTACTCTCCCTGTCTGTACTCCTGTATGTTGAAGGTGAATGTTGCCTACTAGGGGCATTTGCAAATATAATCACAAAATAGCAGATTTGCAATTTAGCCGCCTGCAGAGGTAAAATGGTCAGACAGCTAATTTGCAGTAGTTTCCAAAAGGTTAATTAAGCTGCTCTATTATCCTGTGAATACGTAATCTACATCTGTGAAACAGGATCTGTCTGGTCTTATGAGTGTCATGTCCTCCAACTTCATAGTAATCAATTAGGCCACAGTGAAATGGCTTAAAGTGAGTCCTGAGCAGAGGCTGGTGGAGAAACTGCCCTAGTACTGCAGAGATAACATCTCCTACCAAGTTTTATGGCAGGGCCAACGTCAGAGCTTAGCTGGAGTAAGGGCTGCTGGAAAAAAAAGTAGAGCAGCCCAGTCAACAAATCATATGTTCTCCTCAGGACTGATGAATTTTTAATTTTTTTTTGCTTTGTACAACATGTGAAACTGCCAAACACCTATATAAAAAAGTCTGGCAGCAAAACCACCCACCTGGCACATGCAAAAACACTGTGAATGGCTTTTGTTCAGGCATTTTATTCAGTGAATTCAGCAAAGAAAATATTTGAATTTGCATCTTCTAGGCCTTGCCACTGTCCTGAACATTGGGCTATTGATTACTACTGGGTGAATGTCTTTTCATTTTGGTCAGAAATCTCTGAAGACATGTTTTGCCCTGCTAAGTTCTTGATAAAATGTTTATATTTCTCATGAAGAAGTCTGTTTTTCAAGCACGAAAAGTTTTTAGAAATTTCATTGAAAAAAAACCTAGAATTGTCTCTTCCTGAGGGGTACCACACATCTGTATAGAGAAGCTTACAAGACGCCTGCCAAGGAGAGGACTGCAGTCTGGATACCTCTGTCATGCAAGTCTTGAAGAATATTTTATAGGAATCCTATAAAATATATCCTCCACACAGAAGGATGTATTATTAGAGCAATAATAGTTCTCCATGATACTTGTGCAAATTTGGTATCTTCTGCAAATTTATTCACACATAGCTGACTGGATGTTGACATGAGCTGCTGAGGACGGTCAAGAAGGAACAGAATCCAGTTTCTCTCTCTACTATCAGTTTTGCAAAACTAGAAAAAGAAAGAATCAGTAAAAATTACTGTTTGGCAAAAAAAAAAAAGTTATTATTCAATATCAATAGATCTGTAAATGAGGAGAATTCCCATTTTAAGGAAGTGACTTTTTAGAATCAAAGTACACTTTCAAAGGCTTATAGAAAAACTATCATTATTGACCCACTCCTATAGAATAGCCAGACTTCACTAGAAGGAGGCTTGTTATTTTCTTCTAGTGAGTTGGTGAGAAAGGAGGGGTTTTTTTGCTAAAAAGTCTGGAAGATTTTAAAGCCAATATTGAATGTATTATATGTGCTTAGACCAAGCCTGGGGTTTGCTGGGTCTCAGGAACACTCCTGAGTGCAGCCTGTGGGTCCCAGCTGTCCCCCTTTCCAAGAAACTGGCTTCTCTTGCTGTCTGACCATGCAGGAACCGTTCACCTTGGGCTTCGTGTAGGCTTTTATAGCCCGTTGCTCCTCAGGGTCATTAGTCCTCCCATACACACAACTTCTGTGCAAACTGTGCACCTTTATCCCTATCATCAGAATAGGAAGGAGTCTGTCCTCCTCTTGCTCTTAAGCATTATTTAAAGATCAATTAAATCAAAATAGGGGAAAAAAAAGCCACATTCTTTACTTCTTTAAGCTGAAAGGTTTCCAAAAGCAAAAGAATATTAAGTATGGTTAATGCTTTCTTTTTATTTTTGGCTCCCACTTTGCAGCTACTCCACACATCGAGTTCCCACTGTGAACTCTGTATGTAAAAAACTGCGCAGAAGATAGGAAAAAAAAAATGTATGTGGAAGAAACAAGCAGAATTGCAATAATGAATAAAACAAGAACACTTCTTTCAAGTAGATCATCACTAAGACAATGTAACAAATCAGCACAGACATTTTCAAAGTTCAAAACCTGTCACTTTTCAAAAGATGAATCAAGTTCTGCTTCCTTCCTTAACCCCTGAATCACCTCCAGGAGCACACTGGTTGCTGGTCAGCCATTCCCAACAAAAATTTGTCTTCCCTTTCCTGAAACATATTTGCCATCTCTCGTGCTAAGTGCTTACAAAGGCAAGGGGAGACAAGTGCATTAAACTTTTTGAACGAAGAAGGCAGTTCTCATGGTCTGTGAGCATACGCTCCACTGCCAGGGACTGACATGAGCGTGCACAGTTCCTCCTGTGTAGAAGAACTTGACTTGTTGTGAAGAGGTCCGTTGTGTCTGAAGAACAGAGCTATCTGTCTCAGAGTGCTCTTGCTCAACAACAGCACCTAATTTGTGAAAGGATGGACAGTGGCATTGTGAACTACCCATTTTATTTCTTCTCAGGAACTTCTACACCATGTCTTTTGTTAAAAAATTTATAAATTATTTTCCCCCTATAATTACTAGTCTACATACACTAATGCTAGGCTTCAGAAACAAGTTTTGATTCCTTCTTTGTCACATCATCACCACTAATAAAAATGGCATTTTCACAGAATCACAGAATCACAGGGGTTGGAGGGGACCTCTGGAGATCATCTAGCCCAATCCCCCTGCCACAACAGGGTCACCTAGAGCAGGTTGCACAGGACGGCATCCAGGCGGGTTTCGAATGTCCCCAGAGTTGGAGATTCCACCACCTCTCTGGGCAGCCTGTTCCAGTGCTCTGCCACCCTCAAAGGAAAGAAGTTCCTCCTCATGCTCAGATGGAACTTCCTACAGTCGACTTTGTGCCCATTACCTCTTGCCCTATCACTGGACACTACTGCAAAAAGACTGGTGCCATCCTCCTGGTACCCTCCCTTCAAGTATTTATAAGCATTGATGAGCCCCCTCCTCAGTCTTCTCTTGACAAAGTAGCAGGAGAACTATGAAAGGGATGTTGTACTAATAGGTAATCTTAAAATATCTGTATCTTACTGATAATACACTGCTTTGTCTAAAAAGCCTATATTGAGTTCAAAGTAGTATTTTCCCTTCTATGTATCTTGTGAAACCTTTTTTTTTTAATGAGGAAAACCTGTGCTAATGAAGAATTTTAAAATTGTTTGATCCTAAAAAAAAATAAAAATAAGGGCCTGGGTTTCTTGCTGCATTTGGAACAAAACAGAACTGCCTGTGTGATGTGGTACAAAGGCCACGCTGATACATATTCAGGATGACCAACATAACTTACTCATTTGCTTTGCCACCCAAAAAATACTGCCACCCCAAACTCATATGGCTAACAGGTTTTTACCAAAGCAATCACACATTATTTCCCTTGCCACACCCCATTCTTAATGGGAAAGGAATTTGAGAAGTCGGTCTCTCGCTGAGTCATATGCTTTGCATACAGGGCAATCAGTCAAAGGACTTTGCTAGGACCCCTAGATCATTTAAACAAGTCCTGGTTTATATTGCCATTCTGTAATCCGTCTATGCTACACCTCCTGTCAAATGGCATTACAAATGTTGTGGTGAGTATCTATAGGCACATGCAGAAAGAGGCTACTTTTAAACCCTTGCATCTTTACGCACTCACTTTAGAACTGATATTCAGAAAATGAAACAGTGGCATAAATATCACTGCTCTCCACAGCTATAGATCAACAAATAGGACAGCAACAACCTATATATTGCTGTGGAAAATAAGTTGCAGATGCAGGATTGAATCAATGTCCATTGTAGGCTTGAAAATGTAAGTTGTTGCGTATAACGATTTAGAAACTTTGAGGGCAGGGAGATATTTGAAGGCAGAAAGAAAAAAACCCATTTCTCTAGCAAGCTGGTTGGCAGGAAATGAAGATGGGTCTGGGGCTTCTTAAACAGTTAGATAATCGTGCTAAAGCCTCAATCAAAGAAATAGTGTGCAGAATACAGGTTCAGTGATTAGCATTGGTTAGTATCACAACCATTCATCCATGGATCTGCTGAGACAACATCAGCATGGTGTGAATCTACAAGTCTTATGATTTCAGATCGGTATTTTCATCTTACTTTTACGGCACCGTGTTTATCACCATCTGTAATTTCAAATCTTTTTCTGGATTTCCACTTGATCTAATAAAAGTATATGTTCAAACCTTGAGCAAACCATCAAGGATTGTTGCACACTGTTTTTGAAGGTTATCAGATACAGAAGAAATATTTTACTTTTAAGAAATATCCACATACAGGAAAATTACTTTTTTTCAGGAAAGAGAAAATATCACACGAATAGATATAAGTGGGAGACATCCCAAATTTGTGTAAATGAACAGCAGAATTTTTCCAAACGTTTAGCACTCTTTAATAGATGAAATTTATTACAAAGCGTCACACTCAATATTATCACATTGTCAGTGAAGGAACATACAGAAAGGTATTTTTTACTAGGTTAACACCTATGGATGTTATTGTTTACAAGGAGGGATGGTTTAATTTTAATAGACACTGTCTTTCTTCTTTTGTTTAGAGAGAAAGAAAAGAATATATTGCTTCTGTGACTCATCCTTCTCCATAAAAATCTCTGTCTTTGATACTTAATAATCATGCTCTGCAGCTTGTGGCATAGTGGGTAGTAGGTATGCATTTGTAATCCCAGCCTGGTACTTCTTGTGTGGATAATTCAGTCCCTCAACACAAGAATAGTAGAATAGTTGGAGGCAGTGGTTTATAAAAAGTCCAGCCTAGCTTATGTAGAAGCTCAAGGAAGGGATTCCACAGACTTTGGAGACAAACAGATAAATCCAATAGTCTCCTTGAGTGGGTAGCTAGCACTGCCTCTGTGCAGTAGTGAGTAAGCGACTCTCATGACCAGAGTAACCATCACAACAAAAACCAAAAAAATCTTGTTCTAAGTGAAGACACTTGCTGCTTGGTCTACTGGGGAGGTCTCTTGCGCCTCCTTATGTGGTTTTCAGTTGCTTTATTGAATTCTCTCTAAATTTAAAGGACTCACAAATCTCACGGGATAGAACTTTTTACATGTAACTAAGAACTGCCACCTGGCAGCAGCTGCAGAGACGGTATATGGGCACAATCTATTTCTCAAGTGAACATTTTTTAAGTCTGTTTGTAGAAAAGACGTGGGATTCAGGAGGGGGAGGATGGGCAGGAAAGTGTCTCTGCACATGGAGTTTATGAAAATATTGTCCCTAATAATATTAATCCAATTCTGCTTATTTATTTGACGTACCTATTGTTTATTTTGTATCATCACTACCAGTGATGCTTATCCAATACCAAACTCATGTGTTCCACCAGCTGGCAGGAAGACAGCAGAGGTGGATTCAGTGGGAGTGGATATAAGTAACTGACACCTTTTTACAGACATATGTACAAACTCGCACTTGCGTACATGTGCGTACTCTCAATTTATTGAGAAAATTTTCCAGTGGTCCAGTTTACTGTCAGAAAACATTAATTTATTGGGATTGAAACAGTTAGTGAGACAGAGTACTTTTGTGAAATCTTCTGACAGTAAGCAGGTTCTTGTTATGGTCCAGCTCACTCTTTGGGCAGCCAGTTTCTTGGCCTGGTCACCTGGTTATCTGCCCATTTTCTTCCTTGTGTTTTTCAATTTTTAATCCCTTTCAATTTTCAAAAAAAAGTAGTTTCTTTCACTGAAATTCCTGTATGTGGAAAATGTCAGCATAATTTTATATTTGTGCTGATTTAGAAATAAAACAGATGTTGGTGCTCTGAAATCTTACATGAACAGAGACATCCATTTTTTAAACTAGCTTTAACAAAAAAGTAGTGTATTAAAAAGAAGTGTACTAAAAAATCCCAACCAAACCCAATGAGAAAAAACACTTGTGGTAGACAGCATACACCACCTGTCCCTTTTATGTAGGGGAAGGATGAAGCTAAGGTAGCTTATGGAAGTCATCATTAGTTGCTTTGGGATGGGGTCAGTTTCCCACAAGTCCTCAATAAGAAGCCATGGCTGTTCCTTCCTCCCTTTTCCCAACCACCACTTCTCCTACCAGAGAAGTTGTTATAGCTCCGTTCCCAGACTCTGCTGTGGGCTTCTGCACTGTCCCTAATCTCTGTAGGCATCAAGTATGTGTCTTGTCCTCTGCCCTGCATCTTCTTCTCTCTTCTCTGCCTCTGATGTGTCCCACACACTGAGGTTTAAAGAACTGTCTTTAACAAGCTGTCCTGTGCCCCTCTTTCTTCTTTAATTTCCTTACTGGGGATCTAGAGCTCCTATCTGTCACCCTAGCATGCTGTATTGACCCTTTTATCAACCACAAAAGACAGAATTCATCTCCAGTTCTTAATTTCACCATTGTACAAAGCAAGCGTTTAGACCACACTATTTCAGGAATGGCACATTGATTAGTGTCAAACAAGGTGAAGTTCCCCACCTTACCTCTGATGGATACTGCTGCCTGTAGGGCCAGACTGTTTGATTTGGTCATGAATCAGCTCCTGAAACACTACTGTTTCCAGGTTGGGGTATGATGGAAAACTAAAATCAGTGTCTACCTATGACTCCAGATTTAGACCTGTGCAAATGACAAAAGTGATTGCTTTACTTTTCAAAGGCACCAAGATTTACCTTTTTGTCAGAACTAATAGGAACATCTTCAGAAGATCTGCAAAGAAATCAGTTGCTGTAACAGTTTCCAAGTGAAGAAAGTGTGTTTAGAGTGAAGTCAGACTGCAAGTAATTCTGATTTCTATTTAATTGCATTTTTTCTGAAATAGAGAAAGATAAAAGAGTTCTTATGACATGTTGCCATAACTTCAGAAAAACCTTTTACTTACACTCACAGGGCAGTAGGAGATAGCTGATCAGAAATGCAGAACTAAGGGATTCTGATTGAGTAGGTGTAAAAATGACAATATAGTAATGCATAATGATAGTGATGAACAAGGGGCATACAGAGAAATAATTCTATAATCAGGGAGATGAGAGTGTTTTCTGAGCAGAAGATGTGAATATTGTGTAGAATTTCAAATATAGGGAGTATGAGATGATGAATTTTCTTCATTTTGAACTAGAATTTTTTTTTCCCTCTCTTTCCATCTATACTTCAGTATAAGCACATAACCGAAATGCTACTCAGCTGATGAAGAACTGAGTTGCTATAATAGTTAAACGAGCTATTAATGATGGATGATGGCCATATATGATTTCAGAGCCGTCTGAAAAAACTCCATCAGAAAATGGGTCTGAACACGTTCTCATCTTCTCGAAGCTCCACCTTACACTTCTTGTTAGATGAAACATAAAGTACAACAGCTTCTTGAGATTAGTAAGCAGGGAAACAAGACTGCATCTATCTTAATTGTGCAACTGGCTTCTCATCATTAGAGCTGAACAATGCTATGAAAATACAGCATCAATGAAGGAAAGTTGACTCACAGCTGTGTGGACACTTTGAACAGAGGGCTTCTTGAAACCCTGTAATTCCGCTCTGCTCAGTTTAGGCCCAACCCTCAAGGGCAAGGAAGAATGATGTCATTGAATCCACATGAGATAAACAATCAATATGCAAGAAAGACCCAGTGAGTTAGAGGGGACAGCACAGCCATCTTCAAAACATTTGATAATAGGACAAAAAAATGGCAGCTTCATCCTGATGACTCACTTAGCAATTAACCACAACACAGTCAGGAATCAGGAGAGAACTTTATAAAGAAATGAAGACCTGTGTAAGGTCTTTCTCAAAGCCTATATATAGCTTTGCCAGTATTATTTTCTCGATACAATTTTCTCATGCAGTTTCAGTTCTACAAAGTCAACTCAACAGGGAGGGTTTTAAAAGTAGGAAGTTGAGGAGACTTTTTGTACTAGTGAACTCCCTGTGATTTCTTTGAAGATCCCAATTTACTTCTAGGCTGAATAAGCTGTAATTCAGCTCCATATAACTTCACTTGATAGAACTTACTTAGGTAACAGATCCTAGTGATTCTCTTCCCTGAAGGAAGTCGATATAATGTATTATGCAGAAAGTTAGAATAGTCCTTGCAATGCCTTTTGGCCATAAACATTCACAGATCCATAAAATTTACATGCAAAGCACCTAAGCTTTCATTTTGCTTCTGATAGAGGAGTAAAACAAACTGATGAAAACAGTATCTATGAAATCACAGCCAAGGTAACTCCCAAAAGGGCCTCCTTTTGTTATATTAGCCCCTGACCTAAGTCCCAAATATATGACACAAACACAACTACCATAACAATGGTTGTATTTGAACACATACAGGAGTACCAAATGTTCAGCAGGCATAAAGTAAAATACTACAGAAAGATCATGCACCAACTTATGCATCAACTGCATGAGTTAATGACAAGTATCTATCATTTTATTAATGAATCAAAGCTTCAATCAACATGTCCCACTATAAAACTTAAAGAGATCCCTAGTTAGAAAAGAAGTTAATTTGCTTAGAAGTTAGTAGTTTGCCAAAAGCATGTATACTAGCCAATGGGCTGGAGGATGCTTTGATGTATTTTAGCTATCATTAGCCAGGTTTGTTATTAATTATATGTTGCTTTACCTTTCAACGCATAATTTCCTTATATTAAACATAAAAATATACTTTATGTTGCGATTATACAAGAGACAGACTGTTCTACTTTAATTTTTCAGACCTGAAAGATGATAAAGGTATCTGAGCTAGGTTAGGAACTGAAAGTAATCAAAGCGAACTAAGCAGGCTACAATAAAGTCTTTATAAATATGAAAACCAAACATACCTGGCAGAACAAAAAATGCAAAAAAATGTTGGCGTCACATCTTCCAGTTGCTACATCTTCCAGTTGCTAGTTTGGGATACGGTTATTTTCATGTGAACACAGCAAACCCAGAGATTTTGCTGAGATTTGGTAGAGGTTTTGGTGATATGTCATTGGTCATATACCCCAATAACATTTGTGGATATAGGGATATAGGGATAATTCAATACCACATTCTTTCCATTTGAGATCAACATGCATATCACCACCAGACCTGGAGACTAGTTCCACATCTACATGAATGCAAGCATAGTGTATTTCAGTCAAGTTGGAGGGCAATCATTGCATTTCTGGACTGTTGTCACCATAGTCCTCAGGTAAACAAATTTTGGGCTACTAGTATTTTATTGATAATGTCATGGTTTAAACTAAAGTATTCTATGAACAGCCAAAGAAAGTCTCAAGATTTTCAGTATTTCTGGAGCTGTGGTTTAATTTCAACCATACTGTTTTAAGAGTCCATAGATTAGGTAGTGTGGAAGAATTACATTACTCCACTGGTGTTGCCCATGCTTTGTGCCAAGGGAGAGCAGAAGCCCTGGCTGTGTCCTACCACTCTCATTGGACAGGTGAAGGAAAACCTTATTGCTCTTTTGAGCCAAAGACATATTCTAATTTTCATTCTCATTTTATTCATGGCTGGTTTATTCCCATTTGTTTTGTACTTGTCCTTTACCAGGTCTGGTATTATACTTTTGGTTTATTTATAGCTCTTTTTTCAACTTTTGCTTTACTAGGTAAAACAAAACAAAACTAGTTTAGTATCATCCATTAAGTTCCTCCTTTTACACAATGTCCAGTTTTGGTTTGTCTTTTGTACAGGAGGATATTCAAAACTGTGAAAGTATTCCAAATGAGGTCCTATCAGGAGACTTTAACGTTACCATTTCACTATTTGTATGGAAGGCAGCTGTTTGTTAATGGAAGTCATTTCCAAAATACTTATATAGATTTAGTCTATAAAACATATACCTAAAATCCATTAAAAAAGCATACTTTAACCTTAAAAAAAAAAAGGGGGGGAGAAAAAATCCATGATATTTGTTTTCTATTCTCTTGCCAAGTTCTACAGTTTTTGTTTTGACAAAGATACTATGGACTTCAGCTGGAATTTTATTTGGGCATGGTTTTAGATCTCCAAGCAGAAAACTGAAAACATTCATGAGTTGACATGATATACGGGATAATAAAGTTAAGTAAGTGAGCAAACATCTATGCTCATCCACTGTTAAAACTAACCAATAGAGCTTAGAAGAATGACTACTTTCTCTTTATTTCATTAGCTGCTCTATTTAAGAACCTGTTCATGCCTGTTTAATTTTTCTTTCTAGTTGGTATAAAAATGTAATAAAACCCATTCTTCTCTTTCTTTGGTAGAAAGAGGTTTCTGGACTGATTTTCACATATAAGTTTTCCTGTCCAGATGGGCAGTAGAAGTTAAACCAGTCCATATTCTAGGTTTTGAGTGTGTGACTTATGTGGAAATTTGCATGTTGTCAGGACATGCGATTATGAATGTCCAATTATCATCTGATGAAATCCATACACAAACCAGTGTACACAGGCAGCCCTGAACCAGAAAATTGGGCAATATATGATTGCTAATAATCTTTCACTTATTCTCAGAGAGTAATCAGATAATTCTCTTTAAAAGATCTTCCTTTCTCTCTGAGGTCTGGTTTAAAACTGTCAGCTACATCTATGTCCTATGATCTCCCATTCACTTTGAACTAGGGAATGACAACCAGCTGGGTAGCACACTCCCTCCTACAAATGCTGTGATGATGAGAGAATATATTGAACACATTCAGACTGATTGCTACCTAATTAAATAGATAGAGTTACACATCCTGGGACGGACCCACTGTGTTATCATGTAGTCAAATGTATTTGTCGTTTTGCACTTTGACATCAGCTAGAAGAAAAAACTATAGAAGAGTGAACAGTCATTATGAGTCAGAAGGCAGGGAGAGACTAGAAAATGTAAAAAGTGAAAGCTTTTACTCTTTAAGCTAAACAAACAGTACTTATCAGCTCAAAAACTGTGTAATCTCTGTGTAGGAGAGTCAAGGAAATGCACGCTGTGAGTCATGAGCTCTATAAAAGCATTAACCCTGTGCAATATTGTGGTGGTATAGTCCTGTTCCAAATGTCATAGCTGGTGAAGGAGGAAGAACTTTTAAATGGGAAAATCCAGTCCGGAAGTCACATACATACATATGTATATATAAAAAATATATATATAAATCCACTCATATACATATATATAAGGGTGGGTTTCATTTTTTGTTTATTTTGATGTAATTGGTGTTGGCCGCTGATGGTTCTGGCAGCTACCTATGTCTGTACACTGAGTCCTGGCTCCCCACTCAGTTGTGCTCTGGCTCACACCCCCACTACGATGCGCTGGAACTATAACCTACAGTATAATCCCTCTCTGGTCTTGAAATACAATTGGTAATTTTATAGGCTTTTTCAGTTCTAAGTGCCTGAAATAATGACAAAGCTCTGCTATAGGCATCCATGTGGTAATTTTGATGCCAAGGGTGCATGTTGCAAGACACAAGTACAGAAAGACATTAGAGAGTGCTACCCAGTTGGAGTCAGGGGACGCAGACTAAGCACGGTTTGAACACTCCACCTGGAGCAGTCCCTGGAGTGAACTGGCTGCTCCTCTGGAAAGGAGACTTTTGGCTGCCCCAGAACAGACTAAGAGCAAAGCAGCACACACACGTGGACCTTCTGGGAGCAAAATGGGAAGTGAACCAAGCTAATAAAGTATTCTGCCACTAAAGCTGGCTATAGGGTCTCACCTTCATCTCACCAAGAGAAGGGAAGACAGCTAATTTCTTTAGATCAAAGGCTGTGCATTAGATCAAAGTAATTTTACAGGCAAACTATGTATGGCACGGATAGTCAAGATGCTTATCATCATATGGCCTACTCTCAACATCACTTGGATACTTTCCTTTCCTTGTTTTATGTGATAGGATTTGTAATGATGGTCCCATTCTTTTCTCTTTGCTAGAAGGAGGCGCTATCTAACATAGCCTTAAAGAATGATAATAACAAAAAAGGACGAGGTGATCTTATCTACTACTTTTCTCACTTTGACTTTTAACACCTACAAACAGTAAAACAGCAATAAAAAACGTCTGAGAAAGTGTTTATAACCAATTTAAACGTCTGTATTCTGTTTTGGGTTCAATGGGATGGAACTTGTTGAATTAAACAATACAGGGCTTGTGGAATGTCCTGTTAATTAACCAACATTAATAGATTTCCTCTGATTTTACAGTGAAAAGGCACAGCTAAGTAAAAAAAAGTAGAGGTGGAAAGACTTTCAGTGCTAACACTGCATGTTTCCACTAAGATGCTATCTTAAAACTCTGAAAAATTAATCAAAAGGAGGACAATAGTACCTTGGAGATAAAATTTATTCTAGATCAAACAGTTTGAATTAAAATCACAAGGCAAGATATACTTACACCTTCTTTAAGGAATTTCCACAAAATGAAATTGATGAATTACGTATTTGTGATCAGTGCGTAAGTCCCACCCCAGTTGCTATCAATGCACCCACTGGACAAAGGGGGAGTCGCACCCATTTGCACAATGCCAATGCCCAGTGTGCTCAGCACACACCTAACGTGAAGGATGCGAGTGACCTTAATGACCTATACAAACATGCAATATGTTAGATACATGCTAGATGTGGTAAATTAACTGTGCATAAGCAGACTGACTCTGCAGCACAGATGCAGGGAGTAGATGCGTCTGGTAAGTATCACACTTCCAGTGTCTGTGCTGTTAAATTCAACATATCCAGGATAAATCCAGCTCGCTGCACATGCATGTTTGAATCAGTCTGCACATGTGCAATAGCTACTTGTCCAATCTGCCAAATATCAAGAAATTCTCAGTAGACAAAAGATCTACATCTTCTGTTTATGCTCAAAGTTTCCAGGGAAACCAGACAGAAAATAATCTCATGAAGAAGACACGACTCGGTAAAGCTACCGGAGGACAAACTAGCTGCAGATTTTAAATGGGACCTCCCCACACCATGGTGGGGACAGATGGCTATAGTTCTGTTCACCTTTCTTATGGCTAAGAATATATGGACAATTTCCAAGACCCTTAAAAGTGCAAAACACCAATTTAAGAAGCAACCAACTGATTCAAAAAACAAGCCTTCTTAAGTCAACAGACTAAGTTGCTTCAGTCACTCTTTAGTAATGGAACTGAGCTGTCAAGTCACTTGCTCAACCCTCTCACCTGCTTTGCTACTGGATGAGAAGGGATGACGTTGGTGCAAGGGTCATTCTTCATGAAATTGAAGAAATCCTTATACAGTGTGTCCCAAGCAATAAAGATCTAATCTGGATCACTATGAAATAGCTTCAAAAGCTTTGGCCATTGTAGTTACCTTTGTGTGCACCACTAGATGATTATTGAACCCCAGTGGTTCTGGTATCCTAAATAAATAAACAAACATTAAACACGCTGAATAAAATATTGGCATATTAGAAAAGCTACAGAAGAGGGCTCCGGAAGTGAGCTAACATCTGAGACAGCTGCATTACAGTGAGCAGCTGAAGAAATATTTCTGATAGTAGAGGGATCTTTTGTTTAGTAAACAAAAGCATAACAGTATCCAGTGACTAAAAGCTTTAGCTGGACAAATTCAAACTAGCAATTAGGTTGGGTAATTAACCATTGGAATAATTTATCTAGGGATCTTCTTTATTCCTTATTGTTGGCAGTCTTTAAATCAAGATTGGCTGTCTTTCTAAAAGATATGGCTAGCTCAACCAGCAACTCTTGAGCTTGGTGCAGGGGTTTTATAGAACAGGTTAAATTAGAAGTGCATCATAATCTGGATTTAATTTCTGTGAATATATCCAACAATGCTACTCAGGCAAAAGCCTCTGGCAGAAGAGTAGTAGCATCTTAAACCAGTAGAAGTACTTGCTCTGAGAACAAAGGTTGGAGACCTTTAGGATATTTGGGGATTTTTTTTCCCCTCTAAGGCATTTTTTGCAATATTTTTAGAGCTTGGTTTTGTTCCAAAAGCCAGCGTTGTTTCTGGTTTGTTCCCCCAACTCCCAAAAACCCCTGTGTGTGCAGGAACTCCATCTATAAAGCCAGATCTTTCTATTATGTCATTTGTATAAATTAAAGAAAGATGTGGACTAACTGGAAAGAGTCCAGGTATGGTCAGCAAGAGTGATCACAGATCTAGAAAACATGGCCTTGTTCAGTCAAGAAAAGAGACATCAACCTTTCAAGTGCATAAAAGGCTGTTGAAAAGAGCCTATTTTTCATGGCCAGGGTAGATAAAATAAGAATTACAGGAAGCAGGATTCACTTTTGCTCTAAGGGAAAGCTTCCTTCAAGTATGTTAGCAGATTGCCTGGGGAAGTCTTGGAGTCTCCATTTTGGAGATGCTTAAGTGTTTTATCTAACAGGTTAGGCTAATTTGCTTTGGGATTAAAGTCCTTTCCAGTGTGATTTTCTAGGATTGTATGAAATCAGGTGTAACTGCATAGTGCATCTGCAATGTCCCTGGAGATCTATAAATAAAAGGCCTTCTATAGTAACCACGTAGTATTACTGCAGTGATGTATGTGAGTGGAGAGTCATTGTACATAAATTAGTTTCACACCATTGAAAATCAGTAACATCCAGACTTTAAAAAATCTAATTACAAGTCAATTCTGCTGTCTTCCATTAATACTGCATACTCTTTCTAAGGAATGTGAAAGTCATACAGTTTATTTTCTTCATCAATAAGGATACAGGTAGATTACTCAAACAGAACAATTGTCATGATGGTCATAAAGTTGATTATTATTTTGACAGACTCTCAGAATAGTTTAAGTTGGAAGGCACTTCTGGTGATCATCTAGTCCAGCCCCGCTGTGCAGAGCAGGGTCAGTGAGAGCAGGGTGCTCAGGGATCTGTCCAGTTGGGTTTTGAATAACTACAAGGTTATTGAAAATATCCTCCACATACTCTCTATTCCTGTTCCTGGATTTGACCATCCTCACAGTACAAAAGTCTCTTATGTTTAAATGGAATTTCTTATATTTCCATTTGTGCCCATTAACTCTTGTCCTATCAGTGAACATCACTGAGAAGGGCTTGGCTCCATCTTCTTTAATCTCCTCATCAGGTATTTACACACATTGGTAAGATTCATACCATATATATGAGAAAAGTGATCATCTCATCGCCTTGAAGACACACAGGATGAGCACTGCAGGCTAACAGTCATCATTTATGTAAAGTGCAGGGACTGTGAGGTGGAATCAGACCTTAACTCCAGCTTCTGCGATATCACTTCACTAATACCGTTGGTATCAGATTCTCCAGTGTAGGAGGCAAGGAAAATGTCATTTTTTGAATAAGCTGTGCAGGCAGGAGGGGTCTTCTGTCCCCTTCCAATCTACTTGATGGCCAGCTGCAGGAGCTTTATGCCACAGGGATGTGAGAAGGCCGCCCGGTTTTGTGAAGTGTCTTGTGAGAAGTGCAAGGGCTAATGGGGGAGAGCTACCTTCATTCAGACCCCAGACCGTTCCACCTTTCTTATTCCTCCAGATATATCCCTAAAGGCTTTAACAGTATGTGCTGCTGGAACAAACATCTGCATATGAAGTTATACATATGCATATTTTTGCTTATGATTAGAAGTGTCTCAGCCTTTGCAAAATAACTAAATGGGTTGTTTCACTCATTCCTGTGACAGGAAGTTCCACAAACTCATTTCTCCATATGTCAGGAGTATTTTGGATGTTAATATAATTGTGCTGAAATATCAGCTCTTGGGTTTGGGTTTTATTTCCCCTTGGTTTTGGTGTTTGATGAAGAAGCTACATTTTCTTTGCTCGTATAAAATTTTTGCTGGATCAAAAAATGACCTGGTTTTCAAACTGTATGAGACTATCTGCCATAGAAATGAGACTCAGAAATTTGGATTCCATGATGCAGAAACAATACGTCCATACTTCTCCCTGTGTCAGGTCCCAGTGTTTCATGCTGAGATGGATGTTCCCTACCAGTGCTTACTAACAGTCCAATTACTTACTGATAAATGTGCTGTTCTGGTGATAAAAATCACAGCACCACTCTCTTTTCCCTTCTTTCCAAGCCAATGAATAAAGCACAGTCGTTTTAACTTACTCTCAAAGAGGTTTTTTCTCCTTTTTCATGAAACTTTTTGGCTTTTTTTTCTTGATTTTAAGTACATCTATTCTTGAAATTCTTATGCACAGTGCTGTTTGCTGAAACAAATGGAACAGATGCCATTTTTATTTACTGTAGATTAAACTTTCCATCCTGTCATACTGAAGAGCTCTACGTAATTTGTTATTTGTGCTTGGAAACCCCTCTGTGAAGTTTACTAACCAATATCCTCATTTTATAGCTCGGAAAACATAACCTTGGGAAGCCCGAGCAGCTTTCCCAAGATTGTGCTGAGAGGCATTGGCTCGGCAGCCCTGTGAGTTGCCCTCCTTCGTCTTCTTGACGTTGGAGAGCCGAGCGCTGTCCCGTGGGACCCAGCAGAGCCCAGCTCACTGCTCATTGTGCGTACGATACGCCACTCTACAATTAGGTCAATAAATTTTCCAGACTTTCAAGTTACTTTGTTGTACTGGCTTTATTCACTTTTGTCTCATAATCACAATAACAGGACAGGTGTGCTGCTTTTCTCAGCAGTGATTCTGGTCCCCCGACGGAGCCAACTCCCCGGCCTTTGACCTCTGAATTTATCCGCTCAGGAAACCGGTTTACTGCCTTGCAAAACAGCACACCCCTACGATTAGCACTTAATTACAGCGAAGCCAGTAGCAGCTCTGCTAAAGTTAAGTTGACTTTTTGTATATGGATCATATTTTTGCATGAGTTTAACTTTCTGGCAATCAGGGTGCCTCACGTTGAGAGCCTATGGACAAATGTATTTTATTACCTGTTACATGCATCTGTGTATGTTACCTACAGAAAAATCAGGACAGCAATTCAGTCAGTGTTACTTACCTTGTTCTTTCTCCTTCCAACATTTCAAAAAATATACAAGGCACCCCAGTTCATAATCCCATTTGTGCACCACTCTGACAGGACTGTGTGTGCGTTAAACTGCGAGGCAGACAATTGTCATCACTTTACAAACCTGATGCAAGCTCACAGGAATATTACCATATGGGCCCTTAAAAACATGACATCTACGTCAGCCAGAACTTTGAGTCAGATACCCTTTGCTCAGACCAGGATCTCAGTCAAGATATAAGCATCACCAAGTTAAAAAAAAAAATCTGCTAGAAATTCTGACAGTAGGAATCTTAGTAATCCTTTAAAGTGTTTTTGGAAACGTCTAATACAACCCATACAGAAAAGTTAAAAAGCTACTAATGAGCATTGCAAATACGTTTTCCCAAAGTATCAGCTCTAATTTCTGTTCTTTTGAAAGAACTTTGCAACATTATGAATTAACATCTGACAAAAATATCTCAGGGGTAGCAATAAAATAATGATACTGTAGCCTCCAGTTTATATTACATTACCAAAAATAATGAAAAAAAATATTGTTGCCCCAGAGAGACTTGGAAGACATTCAGATACAGTAGAGCTGGGTGTGACATGAGAAGATAGATAGATTAGACAGATAGGACTGAACCAGTTAAGAAACTTCTGGGTATTCAGCTATCCAGTGTAATATCCACTCTGCTGATTGAAGGCTCTAAAACTCATAATGAGTTCATATCATAAGACTCATTCCATAGCGTGATAACTTTTTAAAAGTTATTCCATTCTGTGGTAATTTTTAAGGACAGATACTCAGTTGTTTAAGTATTTCTGAAGGGAACAGATAACATATCTGCATGTTTAGCAGATGCATATCTTTCCCCAGAATGAAAGAATCTTGAATACAGAGTTACATCCCTCATAATCACAGTTCTTCTGTGGAACAGCAACAGTATTTTTTAATCATTGTTCCAGATTTCAGATACAGCCCATTCTGCCATCACTACAAGGTGAGTCAAGCTGTCTAATGGTTCTGTTATTTTCATACTACCCAGGCATGTACTGAGAGTCTAGGAGCTCAGTATCAATTCATCTCTTGGCTGAGACATCAAACCGAGATTCTGACCACTTATTGTAATTAAAAATCCCCATAAGCTTTTCACAAAGCATAGGTGCTCACCACAGTGTCCTGACAAAATTCCAGCTTTGCATAATTATATTCTTCTCGTATATAATATAATTATAAGAAATAATTATATTCTGCCTGAAATCCCCATGAAGTTTCATCTGGATGTAGGATCCCTCTCATTTCCAATCTCAAGCTGTTGTGCAATGCTGCTGTCTGCTCAGAAATATGAATCACAGACAGTTGATGGGGTTTTCTGTTTGTTTTATATCTTATTTCAATATACCGATTTTTGAAATTTTTAAAGCATTACAAAAGGGTTTAGTCAGAGATCTTCAGAAGTTCGTTTGTTGTTTGCTGAAGAAAAACAGAGCAAGCTATGTTTTGAGAAAGCTGCAAAATCATTTTGAAATCTTTCCATGTAGTTTTTTTATTCTTTTCACCAACTTTAATTTTCCCTCAGACGAGTAGAGTAACCTTATATTTATAGTTTGCATATTAGCGTGCAGAGATTTTGAGGATAGTGTAGGACTGATCCTACAGGATTTTTATAGATGTTATAGCAATCTACAATTTTATTTTCTCTGCCAATTCAGTGCACGGCAGACAATGAGCTACACTAATTTCATTTTACCTTTCTCCACACTGTAGTTCTATTAGGCATGGTTTCATTAATGCAAATCCATGAAGGTCTACTTAAAATGGCAAGTGAACTCAAGTGAAATATTGCCATGTCATTTCTGGAAATGGCAATACAATTTCAAGAAGAAACAGAGCAATACATGTGAGCCAAATTGAATTGAAGTAAAAAGATCTTTATGGGGCTTTACCGTGCTGCCGTAATGATATCACAAGAAAAACAAAAGCAGAGCAAATTGGGAGGGGATGTGGGGAGGAATATAAAGCTAAAAGCAAAACAAAATGGATCAATGCAAAACCAAGCAGATGAGCTCACAAGAGAAAAATACATGCAGGTGTTACTGGAAGTTATACTAACATTCAAACTAAAACTGGGTAAAATATCAGCAAAACCTGCTTGAGACCTTAACTTTTTTGTTGCTTTTGTATATATATGCGCATGGTTGAATACAGTGATTATCACCATCCTCTACTTTTATAGTCCTGTCTACACTCAGACACATCCATTACTTCTGCAAGACATGGTCTCCAACAGGATTTCTTTGCAAAATGTTTGAAAAGACCAAACTTAAATGAGGAAAACCAGTAGAACAGATACAGTGATTAATACAGTCCTGAGAGTAAAATTTGTAGGTAATGGTGCAGAATGCACATGAACCAAGAGATGTAATCCAAAGGTAAGGTGGATACTATGCTGTGACTCATGGGATAGACCTGTTCCTCTCTGAGGTCTGCAGCAGCCACCAGAACGTTGACATGACGGAGAGCAAATGAAAGAAATAAAACCTCAGCATTCAGGGCATGTGACGTAAGTGTCCAAGTCATCATGTTCATTGGGGAACACCATACAGAAGCTGAAGAAGCTCATAGCCCCAGCTTTACAGACCTGGATAATTGTAGAAAAAAATGATGAGGCTTATGGTCTTTGGAATAACATTATTCATATGTGTAAAATGGACTTAGCTGGAAAGGAATCACATTTCATCTATCTAGACATTTGCTTAAGAAGCTGTGATCCTAAGTACGTAAACTTTCAGACTCTCATAAACATTCATTTGTCCTCACAGCACCTATGAAGTAAGGAAGAGCCATTTATTTCATTGATCACGAGTCACCAATGCACAGGGATTTAAAGAAGTATTTACATACATATATATATAAAAAAGAGACATTTATTAGAATTTTCAAAAACACACCACTGCATAACTCCCACTGCGCTCAGTGTGCAATTCCCATAGACTGTTGCATTGCAGTACTACCGAATTAGTATGGAAAAAATTTGGTCACTATTACAGTTTCCAACACTAGCTTCAAATTCGCCACAGTAGCTACAGTCATGAACATCACATCCTTTCATTTCTCACTCCCTGCTTACTGCTGAAGAAGTAAAAGCTATTGAGTTGAAAGGACAGGGTCAAGGACACGGGCCAGATGACGTGAGCTACAGCCAAGCAGCTCCATTGAGCAAAGTGTGCTCAGGTGTAAATTTGCTCGTCAGTTCATTGCAATGTGCCACTTACTTTTTCAAAGTTTAAGAGATTGTCCCATAGCCGAAGTGTTTTTTTGCAACTTGGACTATTCTGATTTAATTATTGATTTGCTCTTCATATCCGTGCGACATGCTTGAATGGGCCAGTTACCCCAAACTGGTTTTTGAAATTGTCAAGCAAATTGCCTCAGTGGCTATCAAATATGGCTTCAAATCCCTATCCCAAACTCAAGCAGTTAGGTGCTCTATCAAATGCATAGTGAGAGTAGGAGATCAACAGCCAGAAGGTTGTGGTCTGTGTGCTGTAGCCACATGGATAAATGTGTTAACTCCTGGGAGTGGTGTCCAGCCCCTGGGCCAACATGGCAGAGGTGGTCACAGCCACTCCACTCTGGAGACTTCCATTCATGTTGTTCAGCTCTGAGACTCCTGTAGGTCCTATGCAACATGCCTTTGGCTATAATACCTAATTAAGTTAGTATGATTGATTTTGAGTCAGACTATTAGAAGAGAAGTGAGAGCTACGTACCAAAGTAGTTCTTTAATGGCACACAACTGGGCATACACGGGACATGAAAGCTCATGGGGATGGAAAGCTTACTGGGGCAGGTTAGACCAGAAGGCACCAAGGCATGTGTGATCATGTCCATATCTATTAACAGGAGGGGTCCCTGGAGTGAACTGTTCCCAGAACCACATTTAGGCTCTGTTTCAGAGAGGACTACTTCATTTCAACAGAAAGCACAAGTGTGGACAAACATTTCTGTAATATAGATAGCCCAGATGAAAGACCCAAGAATACAAATTGGAGATAAATTATTTTACCATCCAGACTCTCATGCTCCAGACTTTTGTATAAATTTTAGTGAGTGAGGAAAGTATAAACATATATGAACTACCAGCTAGATAAGCTTTTCTTCATTTTATGCTGAGTCCTACTCATATTCAGTCATTTAGTCTCTTTTTGCCTCTTTGCTAGCCCTTTTAATAGTTGTTTCTTTTTATTCATTTGAGCAAACTCTACAATAAGAACTTTGATTATCCTCTGTTTAAAAAAATTTGCATCTTCTAGCAATTAAGACATAGTAGTTACCACCTCACAGTCCGTGAAGCCCTGGGAGGGGGAAGAGGGTTTGTGGACTATTTTTAAGAGATCTTACACATATACTTAAGAAAAACTAACAACACAATACTAAAGGACTCAAATTTCTTACCTAGGGATTTGCACTTTTAGTGGAAATTTCTAGGGGACTGAAGTTGAAGATGTGTGGAAAACTAGCAGGACACAGGACATGAGAATCCTCTCATGTACACAAGTGATCTGAATTCTTCTCTCTTAAATCTGACTTGAATGTTGAAACAAAAAAAAAAATCTGTTGCTCTCAGATTAGAATCAGATCCACAGAAGCAAATGAAATAGGCTATTTTACTCTGCACTACCCATATTTAGTTGTTGGGTTCTTTTTCTCCCCATTTTATTTTATTACTGCAGGCCTGATCCACTACCTTGAAGAGCTTTGCTTTTCACCTTGCTGCTGATGCATCTTCTCTCCTTTATTTAGTTCACATAACTCCACTTGTGACTTTCACCCAGTGATATTAGATTTTTTTCCAAAATTTCACCAGCTTTCTCCCTCATGTACATTTGTGCATTCTATGTCATCTTTAATAGCCCTGCGTAATGCTTAGACATCATCTGTCAGTTACATGTCAAATATGCAGCAGCCTTACTAAAACATAGCATTTTGGTGCTATATAAATTAAATTTCCAAAGGAATATAAAGGGATATATATATATCTTGCTTAATACATTTTCATCAATCTTACACAAGTGCTGTAATGAACAAAAATTCAAAATAAGATCATGCTTACTGTGCTTTAAACAGCATTAAAAGTCATAAAACAACTGTGCTTTTTCTGTTTAGTTTTCTGCATTAAATGTCTCAGAAAGATTTAAAACATCAAATTAAAATAATTACAGAGAAAGCCTCTGTAACATTTACTAAAAGAAACAAAAATTAACTTCATCAGCTTTAAAATATAAATAAACAATTCCAGCATTGAATTATTCTATTTGTTTTATCAGACTATGAATTCTGAAGATTCCTATGAACTTCCTTTTTTAACATTTGCTGTCTAAAGTTTTTGATATTGTAATTCACAAATAAATAACTAAAGGGATATTGTTTATTTCATATAAATTTGTTCCAATTTTCTGAGAGGAAACCTGTGCTCTAGATGTTTTGTTGTCAAATACTTAACTTTTCTTAGACACAACATTAAGGCTATACTTTAAAAGACAAAGCTGGCATCGATGTTAAAAGAAGAAAGTTTTTTTAAAAGTTGTTGATGCAGTAGCTTATATTCTAACAAACAACGATAATACTCTTATATAAAACAACCGATAGTTATTGGCTTTTTCTTCTTCCAACGATGGAGTCAAAGAGCAGACATCTAGCAAATGCAGGCTAGCTACGTAAAAAAATCCCTTCATCCAGACTGACCTGTAAAAAAACCAAATCCCTTTTAGAAAGGAATGGCCTATTTGCAATCCTGGAAGTATGGAAACGAAAGGTTTATTTTAGGGATGTACACAGTTGCAGCACATTATAGCTGGCTACTACCTGTTATGAAAAACAAATCTTGAACTTTTGAATGTAAGTATTCACATAAGACAGCTTCAATTTATTCACCCAGTCAAGAAGTAGAAAAACGATATATGTCCTCAGTATCTGAAAAAACAGCAACAACACCAAGCTCCTAGTACTCATGACAAACTGCTCACAAATAGTCCACAAACAAAGCTTTGCTCATTAAGTTATTCATAGAAGTTGTTAAGTAAATACTTTTGAATAATGAATAAATTCAAGAAAATCAAAAGCAGCTCATGGACGACGAACAAACAGAAAAGTCTAAATTTGTTCAAATAAATTATTCACTGTGAATTATCTGATCAGGTCTAGTGCTAAAATATAAGAAGTATTTCTCAGAGCATATGTGACTGACAACAAAAAAGCCAAAAGCAGATGGAAATGTATCTGTATCTATGCAGAATTTACAAAATGGACTAGTTTGAGCATAAGAAGGAAGGTCCCTCATTTCCTTAGTACCAACTTTCATGACTAATATTAGAAGAAACAGATGTTCTAGAAGCACAGTAAGTCAATAAATTTCAGATAAAATGTTTTGGGATGCTGTCATTCATAGATAAATTCCTTTTCTCAAAAGGCCAATCGTTAAAGTTTAAGAAGTGAATTTTATTTGATGAGACAAAAATAAATTTGAGTGAAACCAATTTGATCTAGTCCAGCGTGGTTCATCACAATATCCAATATAAATACTCTTTTGGATGTATAACTAGTAAGTGATGGATGGTTTAAGGAGGGCCACCAATGGCGTAACAGTTTCAGGTTAACCTCCCTTCTCAGTCCTCGATGTGATCCACCTCTTTTAATGTGCATCCATATTGGTGGAAGAGAGAGTAAAGAACATGCGTTGTAGCTGTGCTAAATAGACCTTAAAGAAATCTAAGCACTTACACCCAAAACTGTGATGCTGAAACCTGTGACGTATCACAGGAAGCACCTAAGATCCCTAATTACTTTACTTTTTGTGTTTCTTAAGCAGTGGTACCCCATGCACACCCCAAATTCCTTGCCTTGAGAGAACCGAACAGCTCAGCACTTCTGTTTAAGTCAAACCAAGATCCAAAAATCAGGCATTCCTCAATTGCCCCCACCCTGCTCCAGTTCCCTAGGGCTTTGATCTGGAAGATGTTATCAAAGCATACCTAACACATACCAGCTGTATTAGGCTCTGCATAAAATGCTGTTATTCTTTATATAATATTCTTTGCTAGGAAAGTGGGAGACCTGAGGGAGAAATATTCTTGCTCTCTACCGTTATTTCTAATTAGGTGACCTGGATTCAGCTAAGGGAGGGTTCAACATCCATTTCTCCCTTCTTCCTCTCTTCTTCAGTAAGAGGCCGATTTACTCAGGATAATGGGAAGTAAGACACCTTTCCTAGAAATATCTACATGACCACATACAGACAACAATTTAGGAGTCACTGGATGGAAAGGGAGAGCTATCAGTCATGCCTCATGCTACAGCCTAGTGATGGAAGTCGTTCCCTACTGGGAAGAAAGTCTGGTTATGTGAATGCCCAGTGTCCTCCCTGGACTTTATCTCGTGACTCATGAGCTTTGCTCACTTTTCTTCACAGCCCCTCAACCCATCAGGAGTCTTTAATATATAATTAATTTACTTTTTAACTATAACACAATTTAAATACATTTGAGGAAAATTCTTGTTGAATGAAATCCCTCCAACTCTTTTGTGGGAATAGGGAGTGGATGGATGCCTCCCGCATCAGACACAGATCCCGTTCTGCCTGATGGATTCACATTGAGCACAGATCTCAAACTGCCCAATGGATCAGCTGGTTGGATTATTCAGGGGATGCAATGTTTCCTACATCCCTCAGCTGTCCTTCTTTTCTTCTCCCAAACACTTTATGGGCTGAATGCTTATGTACTTTCTGGGGAGGTGGGGGATTTGAGTTTTCATAACTTTAGGCTGAGGAAGAGCCAATGTGGTTGTTTCTCAGTGACTGGGCACTTCCACTGACAACCCGTGGCATCAGTGAGGGTAGCACCAGCATTTCAGCAGGGCAGAGAGGGGCATCTTGCCAGTGGAGCACAGCTTATGGACTCCTGATTGACAGCAGCTCCTCTGACACCAGTGAACTCCGTGTCTGAGGGGCTGACTCCTCATCTTCACTGTTCCCCAAGTGGCTATCACCAAACATCTCAGCCTGATGGCCTCACATATTTCCCTACTGATTGCTGTGGATCCCACTCTGAAGGGCTTAACCTTAACCTAAACGTTAGTATCCAGCATGAGAAAGATGATTCTTCTTAACTACAATAAGGTGCCAGCTTATAAAAAAATAAAATAAAATACATGGCAAGTCTTGTTTTTCCCTCTACAAAATAATAAGCTTTTTGACTTGAAAAAGAATTGTAAACATTACGTCTCTGGGCATGCCCTACTTCAGAGATGCTCTTGGCTGGAAGTCAGGCTTAGGATTTACCTTCGGGTGGAATATTTACATACTCTCAGCTCTACCCAGTAATATGCCAGTCAATTTAACCTCTTGTGCCTTGAAAAAATAGTTATTGTGCAACACTAAGAATTCAAATACAGAACTGTGCATGACATCTTGCCTGAATATGTTTGATGACAGCCACATCTGCTTGCAGCCTCAAAAATTTTGGTGGATAGATAGTACTGCAGTCTTATGATAAGATGAGCCTTATGATAAGAAAGCCATTTTTCCTCTATAATCTTCACATTTAAAGAACAATCTTCTTTTTTTCTTTAAAATTTATTGAAATTTCTTTTGTTTTTGAAGAAACAACTCCCCACTCTGGGACTTTTTAAGTTTAGTCTCTGCCCTTCCTCCATTGTCACTGTTTCTTAAAAGCCAGAAAAAAGCAGGAATACCTCAGGCTTTTGTTTGTAAGTCCAGCTGTAGACCATGGACATGTCACTGCAGATACATCTATGGACTTGAGAAAGTAAATACATGTAATCAGAGACTTTTTTGCCTCACATTTGCTGAATTTTTGCAGATTTTCTAACCTTTTTAACCTCAAATTATCATTTCAACTGTCAGTGACCAGGCAGGGCAGGTATGCCAACTGTGCTTAACAAAAAAACACTTCTCCAGTTTCCCCTTTTGTTTCTTTGCTTCACTTTGGGAAAGCACGAATAACAGTGGGTTGGTCAGCTCTGAACATCTCACATGCAAGGTCAGGCAGCAGCACCAGCAGTTCCTCTTCCCAGGTATCGCTGTGAGAAGCCATTTGTCATTGTAAATGATGGTGGTCTTCTGGTGGGACACCTTGATTCCTCATATAGCAGGTCCCCGTCTCCTTCAGGGGTTTATCTTGGAGGCCACCTCTGGGAACACAAATTTATGCTTCCTCTAATCATATGAAGCTTAACCAGGCTCCACTGCTGGGATAGTATCTTAGTTTGTTTCTTTTCAACCAAAACCTACTTACTAGAGACACGTCTGGAAGAGGCCAGCTGTATTTTAAGAAGTTTTCCTAGCTACTTATTTATGTTCCCTCTTCCCTTCTGTTTTTCTGGCCCCATAAATCTTGTGCTGGTTTCTACACTGAGGAACAGATTCAATGGAAGCTGCAGAGATTGTTCCTACCAAGGCTGGAGCACTGAGTACTCTCTCAAATGGCTGGAGTGTTGGATTTGAACTCCCCCCAGGCAGAAGTAAGTATTGTATCAGACCTTCCCATGAAGTCATGGGGGAGTGATCTAACTACCAGACCCTAAGCCATGAAAAAGAAATATTTATCTTCTTTAATTTGATGTGGTGGGAAGAAGTGGAAGGCTGTATTATATGTATTGCTTTCTTGATTTATTGCAGAAACAGAACACTCAGCTCCAGTATCATTAGTTAGTCTCCACTGGACTATGAAATTGTAGCAATTACATTAATTAATGTTGGATAAAAGGCAACCAGACAAAAGAAGGGAACTGAGAAGGCACTTGGAAACTCACTTTGCTTTCATTCTGGTGCCAATGTGAAACAAACAAACAAAATCCCCTTCAGACCCTACTCACAGCCCCACTGGTTTGCTGGTTCTGTTCCTCAGCTGAGCACAACATGGGCCCAACAAGGAAGTCTAAGATTAGAAGCTTGTTACTGTGAGCAATTCCACCAAAGCCACGAGTGGAGCAAAACAGCAATAAGCATTTCTAAACTTAGCGGCTCACAGTGATTAAAATCTGGTGCAGCCGGGAGAAGAATCAGCATTATGTCCTGATGTGAGAACCTGCAGAATACAGCTACTCACGGGAGGACTTCTAGGATCGGGCTTGGGTTAGAAAAACTTAAATCTCCTGCATATCTCCTCCCAGTTTTGTAGTCTTTGCTAACACTGCTCCCCACAGCATATGCTGTTCCCTTGTAGTGTATGTGTTTTTACATGGTTCAGAACAGCTGGTGACCAGTTGATAGCTGCAGATAATTAGCTTTTAATTGTTGCCAGTGATGTTTTCACCTGTTCTACTTACAAATCCTTCCATTGTGTCAAATCCAATTACTTCATTTGGATCTGTTTCTACAAGAATATAGAATGGTAAAAAGCCCTTATCAGAAGGAAATGAACTCCTTATGCAGCAGCTTTCCAGGAACATTTCAACTTGTGTTAAACTACTACTAAAGACACACACATGTATATAAATGAACTGAGATCAACCTGGAGAAAATTTGCATACTGCTTAAAAAACATTGGCATCAAAACCAAGGCCTGAACACCTATCTTTAAATACAAACGATGATTTTTCATCACTTTTGTACAATTCTGAGTGTACATATTAGAGAGGTCATTTATTTTCTTACAGCACTTACAGCTAAGAATCCAACACTGCAATGAATTCACAGTGACTAGAAATACTATTACATTTCAGTGACGAGGAATACTATGATACCTTTCCAGGTGAGTAAGGAATGATTAAGGCCTCTCTGCAGATCTAAATATGCAATACATACTCAATGAGTACAATTATTCCTCAATTATACAGACTATCAGAACCACATCAATGATGGTGGCCATCTGAAAAGATCACGTGTAGGCAACTCGCATAATCCAAACTATAAAAGCAGAAACATTGTGCAACAGAACAGTGGTAGGATTAAAGTATAGTTATAGACAAAGTGAGATTTTAGATTAAAATTCTGTAATGCAGTCATAGCTTATTGGATACTGAATATGGAGGTTAGTAGGTGTCCTAATTTTGAGCAATAGAACAAGAAATATGAGTTTTCTAATACTTGAACTCAGCATTGGTAGTTGAAGCAGAATTTGAGAGTAAACGTTAACAAAGTAAAATTTTCATTGACTCTGCTAAGCTGAACTATTCTTAACAACATATTCTAAGGCTTGCTTGGATGCTAAAATAACATATTTTCTTTTTTTTCCTTTTTTTTTTTTAACTTCTTCTTGCTTTTTGTTGTCACAGAAGGACACAGTATTCAGGTTTTATCATAAGCCAAACTCACAAAAATCAGAGCTGACCTGGGCAGATTTATTGTGTTTGTTTTCAAGAGGGAGAAAATACAACCTTCTTCAGCAGTGAACATAAGCCCTTAGACCAGGAACATGGGGATCCTCAAGAGAGGGGAAAACAAATGAAACTTTCAGTTCTTGTTCTTGTGACAGAGACCTACACTGTCAGAATCCCTAGAAACCCATCAGCCATAACAATGATTACAGAGGAGTAAGTGTACCAAAATCTAAAAGGTATTTTAATTCATCTTACACTTTTGAAAATGCTTTTTCTCAATCACAATGAATATACAGTGCGTATATAAGTTACTTGTCACCATTCAAAAAACAGAATACCCAAACCTAAATAAGGTAAATCAGATTTAATTTTATCCAGTCATAGCACTAAGTGATTTTCCGATAAATGTATGACTCACTGGGAATAGAAGCAGCAAAGCTTATAAAAACTAGGGTGCATCCTCACTGGGCTTGAGCAAAAGGTCTGCAATATAATTTTTTTACTGCTCAAATAAAAGGACACATCTGGCGTGTGCTGCTGGGACGCGTGTCTGGAACGCTGCTGAGAATCTGTGAGAAGCAAAGAAGCCATCGGGAAGTTACTGCTGATTGCTTTGGTGATTGAGAGGCAACAGCAGCTCTCTGGGGTTTTTAAGCCTACTTTCTGTATTGTCACATCAGTTCAGGCTTCTGTTGAGTCTCAACTCTCTCATGTGTTGTTTTGCAACTTGGTCAAACCTGACTGAATCCGAATGGCTTCATGTGAAAGCATGGGATTAGCTCAAGTACATCTCCCATACGTATTCCTAGAGTGAACTTCTTCGGCACCTGTTTTAAACTAGATGTCTCCTATTCCTCCAAAGGGCAGGGATGTGTCCTCACACCTTACCCATTACTGATTACTCTCAATGTCTACCACAAAATGTGGCCACTGGAAAGCAGCTGTCTAAGGCAACTCTCAATAATGTGCAAAGGTAAATGCCAAGCCCTGCACACGGGGATGAGTAATCCCATGCAGCACTACAGCCCGTGGGGGGCTGTCCAACCAGAAAGCACTTTGGCAGCAAAGGACTTGTTGAACAAGAAGTTGAATGTAAGCCACCATTTGTGTCTTTTATGTATGGATAAAGTTCAACAGTACACTGGGCTGTATCACAGGAGTGTAGCCAACAGGTTGAAGCAAGTGATTATTCCTCTCTTTTTAGCACCTGGGAGACCATGTTTCAAATCTTATGTCCACTTCTGGGTCTCCAGCACAAGACTGACAAATTGGATGAAGTCCAGTGGAGGGTCAGCAGGATGTTTAAGGGGACTGAGCATATTGTATATGAGGAACTGTAGACACACAAGGACATTGCATATAAGAAGCCGTGTTGGTTTAGCCTAGAGATGAGAAGGTTAAGAGGGCATCTAACTGCTGTTTTTAACTACCTAATGAGTAGTTACAGAGAGTTACAGAATGAGACTCCTCTTGGAAGTGCACAGCAAAAGCTTAAAGGGCAACAGTCACAAGTTGTGGTAAAGAAATTAAAAATGCTTCTCACTTGAGGGGGGTGAAATATTGAAAAAGAGGCCCAGAGATGCTAAAAAGTCTCCATCTTTGGAGCTACTATAAAGTCAGCTGGATACAATCCTGAGCAAACTTCAGTAATTTTGAAGTTGTATCTGCTTTGGCAAGGGGTGGCAGCAGTGAATCTCCAGAGGTCTCCATTATTTGCTGAACGTGTTCTGCCCCATGGACAAAGAAGGGTTACCAGGGCTCTTCAGGATACCAGTTTATGAGGTACATATTTCTGAGGTTAAGAAGCCTGTGCCCTTTGTAGAGGTCATGAATGACCTGGAAGAGCCTTCCTGCTTTTGGTAATGGGCCTCTATGGGGAGAGATAATCAGGAAAGAGCCAAACAGTTCCTTGTTCTCTAAATTGGAGAGACATGGATTTGATGGATGGACTGCTCAGTGGATAAGGAGCTGGCTGGATGGTTGCACTCAAAGAGTTGCTGTCAGCAGCTTAATGTCCATGTGGCGAGCAGTGACAAGTGGTGTTCCTCAGGGGTCGGTACTGGGACTGGTGCTGTTCAACATCTTTGTTGGCAACATGAACACTGGGATTGAGTGCACCTGCAGCAAGCTTAATGACGACACCAAGATGTGTGGTGCGATTGACACGCTGGAGGGGAGGGATGCTATCCAGAGGGACCTGGAGAGGCTTGAGAGGTGTGCCCGTGCCAACCTCATGAAGTTAATAAGGCCAAGTGCAAGGTCCTGTACATGGGTTGGGCAATCCCATGCACAAATACAGGCTGGGCAGAGAATGGATCAAGAGCAGCTCTGAGGAGAGGGACTTGGGGATGTTGGTAGATGAGAAGCTCAACATGAGCCAGCAATGTGCACTTGCAGCCCAGAAAGCCAACTGCATCCTGGGCTGCATCAAAAGAAACGTGGCCAGCAGGTCAGGGGAGGTGATTCTGCCCCTCTACTCTGCTCTTGTGAGACCCCACCTGGAATACTGCGTCCAGCTCTAAAGCCCCCAACATAAGAAGGATATGAACTTGTTGGAGCAAGTCCAGAGGAGGCCACGAAGATGATCAGAGGTTTAGAGCACCTCTGCTATGAGGACAGGCTGAGAGAGTTAGGGTTGTTCAGCCTGGAGAAGAGAAGGCTCCAAGGAGACCGTATAGTGGCCTTCCAGTATCTGAAAGGGGCCTACAAGAAATCTGGAGAGGGCATGTAGTGATAGCACAAGAGGTAATGGCTTCAAACTGGAAGAGGGGAGATTTAGATTAGATCTCAGGAAGAAATTTTTCACTATGAGGGTGGTGAGGCACTGGAACAGGTTGCCCAGGGAAGTTGTGGAGGCCCCACTGCTGGAAGTGTTCAAGGCCAGTTTGGATGCGTCTTTGAGCAACCAGGTCTAATGGGAGGTGTCCTTGCCCATGGCAGGGGGGTTGAAACTAGGTGATCTTTAAGATACCTTCCAACCTAAACCTTTCTGTGATTCTATGATTCTTTTTGTCCTTATGCTTGGGGCACCTACATAGTGACCTTGGCTCAAAAACTGACAGGGTTGAGGCAGATAAGGGAGTCTGTGCTGTTACACTGCTGGAGAGTTTTGGGACATCTACGATACAAAAGGGTGTGTGCTAGAGAGGCATGTCATAACTGGATGTGGGGATGTCATGTAGAAGAGCTGTTAAGCTTGAGTTCAGCCTTGCAGTTGGCATGAATAAGAAACAATCTAATCCCTGTTGTACAAATGCAACTGGTTTAAGTCACTGTGCTCAGAAAACAGAAGCCTCAACTGAGCCACTGCTACCAAAGACAGGATAAAACCAGCCAGAGAGTACGTGCTGCGCACAGCACCATTGTTTATCAGCTAATGCATGGAAGGACATGCTTGCAGAGCTTTACTCCCAGAGGTAATAATCTGGCAACAGCTAAAGCATGGAAGGAGACGCTTGCAAACTTTTATTGACGGAGGTAACAATCTGCCAACAGCAAGCAGTGCCTGTATAACACTGGATTTTGGTACCTCTGTGTTGCAGGAGGAGCAGATTGGTGACACTGCCTAATCTTGGGTAAGACTTAATCTCAGATAAACAGCTGTTTGTAGATGCTTATCCCTTGGGGTCTGTGCCTGGCAGTCAGTGTGAATGGCTGCTGCCAGCAACAGTCTCCAGACACACACAACTGATGTGCACAGGGGCTTTGTGACTCCTTGGGATCCCCAGTGGTGCCTTGGCATCCCTTTCAGTGAGGCAGGAGACTGGAGAGACATAAGTAGGCAAAACTGCTGGGATGAAATGTGTAATGAAGGGGCAAGATCTGTACTTGGAGGCACAGGAACATATAGTTGGAAGCATGATGTTGAAAGTCTGAATTTTGAAGGCTGATTTGGAAATAACTGGGTCAAGTAATGAAGTGGGACAATAATACAGTAAAATATGAGTTGAAAAGGGAAAATAAGGAAATATCGTGTGCATGAGTGGGTGATCTGATGAACGTTATCAATGACTGTTTGAATTTTGCACCTCTGCTTAAAGACCTGAGAAAGATACTAACAAGAATGGAATAATGGTTGTACTGGTGGCTGGATAGACACCTCCAGATTGTAGAAATGTGCTACAGACTGCCCAAGGCAGTTCTAGAATGAGAGCACAGGACAACTATAGTGATTACTCTGGCTAGCAAGCGACCTCCTTGCACAAGAACAGGTTTGAACAGTCACAAAATCTGCAACTGAAGGACAGTTTTGTAGATCAGCACTGGACTAGAATGTCAAAGATTTGTTTTCAATAAAAGGCCTATATGATTTGGGGCAAATTATCCAGTCCTTTTGCACCTTAGTTTTCTATTCCCAAATAGTAGAAATCATGTACTATAGAAGAAAATAATGTCTTTTTTTATCTTCCTGTTTATTTGGAGCATAGTATTCTGCACAAAAGCAGTACTTCCGTGAGTGCAGGATTCAAGCCTTAGATTAAAAATTCTTCAGAGTAAAAGCTGTTCAACAGTGAACAAAATGAGGCTTTGATTATACTTGGGGCCTCCAGACATTATCACAATAGCATTGTAAACCCTTGTCCTGGCTTGCTGAGGGAACCACAGCAATTCTTCTGACTCCGTGGAGCAGTGGCACAGACCGTCGCCTCCCTTCTGAACTGTAGTGAGAAAAAAGACTATGTTCTATTTTCAGCTCTTCACTGGTTTGCTGTGTGTCTAATTGCAACAGAACACCCTACCACAGAGAACATGAATGAGCTCAAAAGGGTTACTTAAGGGTAGCTCAGAAAAATATCTCAATAAAATTAAAACCCTTCCATAAAATCTTATGTAAAGCCCCAAGGGAAAAGATACAGAAAGAGAAAACTACAGTGGAGCGGGTCTCCTGTCTCCTCAGTTTATAAAAAGCAAATTCTTGAGAAGAAACATTTTATTATTGCAAATGGGAGAGTCCCCTGGACTCACTGCTTCAGCAGTGGTTGCAGAGGCGTGCAGTCCTAGATCATACAAACAAGCTCCAAAGAGACGCAATTAATAGCCTCAAACAGCACCATATGAGTACGACTACACAGGCTACATTTGTACCATGCCGAGTTGAGCAGACATGCAAGTTAACCCTCAGTGCCTTAGCTCTAGACTCAATAACAATATGCTCCAGTCACAATGACACTGTGCTGAGGCTAAATTTGGCTCAGAGCTGCGCACGCCTTAACGGTTCGAGGATGCTGGCTACTCTCTTTGTGCTGTGTTATGCCTTGAAGATGTTTCAATAGCTGCCTTCCATGGGGCTGTGCAGTGTGGTGCTGTTCCTGGTGGTGCCTGGGAAAATATTAAGGGGATTTAAAGCCAAAAGGAGGTGAAGGGTAACCTATACCAATAAGGCAGGGAAAGTAGATAGAGTTAGGATTTGTCAATGGAGTGGACCTCTAAGAAGAGTTAGGTTGATTTATATAAGGGCTATTTTTAGGTCCAGATTTTCAAAAGATTTGGGTGTATCAGCACTTTGGTTCTGCAGCTTGAGGCATCTTTAGAGTTTCTTTTCTGAAGAGCCATCAGCTTGAGACTTCAAACTGGGTGTGTTCAACTGAGACACCTGATACTGCTGATAAACTTGAAAATCTTGGTCCAGTTGAGTTTTTATTGTTTTTAAAGTTGTGAATAATAACCTATATGTGCATGTGTGTGATATATATATATATTTATATAGTTTAAATAAAGCGTTCCTCAAGCATCCTTTCAAGGACTTGAGTTTATGACCCACAAATCCTCTATTACAGAACTAGTATCTCAAGATTTTGGAGCTCACTTACCATTTCTTGCCTCAGCTTTCTCAGACCTAAAATAGACAAAGTAATACTTGCCTCATAAGGTGTGCCATAATCCACTGGCACTCTACATGGTCAATCTTGGAGAATTCCTGGTGTCCAGCAATAAAGATCAGTGCTTCACATTGCTAAAAATATTACATGAATTGATAAAGATAAAATGCGTAGTATAAAATAACACGTCATTCTGGGCCTTAGAGCAGTTTCTCTTTCATAATATTCAGTTCAAAATGTATGGGCAGTTGGACAGATATGCTGTTTCTCAGTAGAATCACTGACTGTTAAAAGGGTGTTTCCCAGAAATTGTCTTTGTGTTTGCCAGCTTTTATTATAAAGGCTAGATTCTTCTTTATTCGGTCTTACTATGCTCTTCACACCTATTTCTGAGCAAGTCACACAGCTCCAAAACTCCCTGGTGCTGAGTCAGCATGCAAGCCACGTTGTGTCTCTCTTAATTGGTTTGACGGTTTCCTGTAACATGCACTTTTGTGTTTGTGGAGAAACAGGATTATTAAGTAATTATGCATGCTTAAAATCAGAACCCTCCAAACACAGACACGAATCTTAATGTTGCGTGCTTGTTTCTGGAGACTGATGTGTTAGACCTCAAGTGAGTGGCCAAAGGCAGATCCATATGTGACAGTATGTGCTATTTTGGTAGAGGAAGGGCAAAAACTGTGAATCAGCTGGTCAGTCTACACTCTGAACTGTCCTTTTCATTTCACCGTACTGCTCAAGCCATGAGATAAACTAAAATCAAGTGTATTTTCTGACCCAGCTCCAGAATTTCAGGACCCGTGACCCTAGATGTTAGCACATGCCTCTGGGAATGCATAGCCACCTCTAGGGATGCATAGCTTCATGCTGCCTGGCACAACTGTACCTGTAATCAGTGTGCAACACCTGGGTCTTTCCGCTAGGGCCCCCCTGGCTGACTCATCTGTTTGACATCAGTTACGTGATATTGCCACCAAGGTAGACAGGCTACATGTTGCATGGTCATGAGCAAAGCTTGTCTGAAACTTGCATCTGAGTGGAGGTGAGTTTGGCCTTGATTATGGCCCACAAGTGCAACAAAGCCACAGAGACCTGTTTGTGAGGTGAAGTTATAGGATCTCTTATCTCTATCTGTAATTATGACTGTTTTATTCCAATGCCACTGACAAAGAGAGTGGCTGTTCCCTAGAAATATAGATGTAGTTAGTAGTATATTAACCAAGATGGGACTTTAAAAAGGGGAGTAAGAAAGCTAAAGCACCCAGAGGCAATATTTGTCAAAAGTTCACAAGGACTGCAACCTTCAGCCCTGTCAACCGCCTGTGAAAGAAAAAATCTTGTGTGTTTAAAAATAAGAACTATAACATGAAATTTCACTTAATGTGGATGACTTCTGTATCATCCTTTGCTTATTCATTGGTCCAGAAGTAGAGCTCAGTCTTCCATGTTCTCTGAGTTAAATTGATCCTGCTCAGCCCTGGAGGAAAATGAAACAGATTGGAAAATGCATTTTTGTCTCTTTTTTTGTTCACTAAAGTTACTTTAGTCTCTACATCTTTAGATTGTATCATTTCCTAATAATGAAAGGGTTAAGGATGCTGTCTAACCTATGCAAGACAGATACCAACTACTAACACTTCACTGTTAGCTAGGAATGAATGGCAAATGTTTGGTGGGAATGGTAACAACGGTGATGTTGACAACAGGAGAAGGACTCCTCCGGACTTAGTTGAAGGTAAACAGAGGCAGGGACAGGTCTGGGGAGAATAGTTGGAAAAGGCATGGGCAAGTCAGCTGGGTAATGGCCATGGGCTGGAAATGATATCTGGGGAGTAACTTCTCGCCCTGAAACAGACCCAAATTCAAAGTATGTTAAGCCACAAAGTAAGGGGCTGCCACATTTGAAACAAAAATTACTTAATCCTGGAAAAGTTGATTTGACTATTTATTTTATTGCTGAAGACTTATTTATAGTGACAGAGCAAGCATAACATGCAGGCAGCAAAGATACTGCAGTGAAGCTACAGAGGGTGGTTGGGGCACTGTGAAGTCTGGATGCCGTCTGCAAACCTAGAAAAGCCTAAGGCTTGTTCTGTTCTAGGATCAGGTCAGTAACTGGTGAGCTGGAGGTGACGACAGGATACTTAGCCAGCAATTGAATTACAGGCAGCAAGATCCCCAGGATCTCTCCCATCCCTCTCCGAGTACCTTATGTTTACTAGGTCTCAGGTTGAACTTAAAAAAGTTTGTATCTGTGCTGGCACAAACATTGCTTAATAGTCACTGATTTATCCTTTGTTGTCCATTACTCCCAGTACGTAAGACTTATAAATAGCTCTTGCTGAACTTCTGTATTTTTCTTTTCCTACATCATCCTTGTCCATCAAAGCACCCAACACACCCATATTATTTTTATGTAATTAAGTTTTCCATTTTAATTTCAGTGACCTCCCTCAGATTGGCCCTCTCCCACAGGCAAAGTGATTATAAGGCAGACAGTGCTACCTCAGCATAATACTATTTAGATGTGGTCACTAACCAAACCCCCAGATACCCACCTCAGCTCAACTCAGCATCCAAATTCAGTTCTGAAGCTCAGGAAGAGTAATCATTAAATGATCTGAATATGGTCATCCAAATCTACTAGCACCCAAATCAGAGGTGAATTCATGAAAAATCTGAGTCTGAATCCACGGGATAAAAATTACTTCATTTTTAATGTATAAAGTACTAAAGGGACTACTATGAAACTCTTCTCATTCTCTCAACTTGTGCGATTTCCCAGTTTTTTGGCCACCTGTGTCAGGTGAACCATGAATTGCAACTCTTTTCTTGGTGGACACTTGGTGGATGTTACTGACGCCCTGGTACTGCCCTCTTCACATAACTGGCTTGAGGATGGTTGGGAGCATGGTAGCCAGTGTCTCCTGCAGTTCTCTTTCACCATTCCTATTCTTCCTGTGGAGGGGAATATCTAGTCTTGGATCTCATATCAGATTTGTTCGCAGCAGCGCGTACCCTGGAGGTAATGGTACACTGTTCCTAAGGCGTGTTGGCTGCTGTCGAGCACAGTCTTTCTTACAGACCCTGGTATCATAACCATTTTGAATCAGTATCACTTCTTGGGTTTTACGTTCTGTCCCTTGTTAACAGAGATTAGCATTATTTTTTTTTCTGCCCTCCCCCATCCACCCAAAGGGTAGCTGTCCTGGCATGAAATTTTCAACATTTTTTTCCATAAATAATCTTCCCAGATAAATCTTTTCCCCAGCCTGCGTGCCGATTCATAATGGTTCTTTTTTAGCACATTTTCCCCAGAGGAGCACAGCAAACTTTATTAATGTTTTTAAGCACAGTTAGTTTGCATTCAGATAGTATTTCCATACAGTCAGTATTGCAACAGAATATTCATTTAGTGTGGGGTGGCAGTGCGGAGGCAGAAGGATGTTGTTCACAGTCTGCATCCCTGTAACTGCAGTCAGTCAGCCTTATGTTTCTACGGCTTTCAGCAGCAAACTAGGTCAGTGGGGCCCTCTACATCAAAGCTTCTCCTTAGACACTGTAAATCGCATGCTTTCATACTATTCCTACTGTACGCTGTGTTCTTCTGTAATTATAAATGTATGTTTCCCATCACCACAAAGACTTCACATTGCTCAAAGGAAATCTCTCTTCAAAGGCTTTAAACTGTTGAAGGGCAGGCCCCCTTCTGAGAGCTACCATTGCTTCGGGTGATTCCTTCTTTAACTCATCCACAGTAGAACCACCAGCCAATTCAACTGGCCTGCATCACACCGTGTCTGAGCTGGCCTCCGGGTTGCGTTTCGGCTCTGGAAAATGGCATTGCTGAATTTAAAAATGAAGACTTTGGGGGGAAAAAAAAAAAAAAGGAAAGCGAAAAAAAGAAGAAAAAACAATGAACTGCTGTACTCGTACTCGGCTTGTCCCAAAAACGTGAGACTTGAGCTACTCACTGTCCTTCATCAAGTCAAACTTATGATAAGAGAACATATGGTGTTTTCATTTGCTAGCTGCACCTTAAAGAAAGTAAAAATTAAGATGATACATTAGTGGGGAAAAAAGCAAACTTAGAAAAAGGCAGCAAGGAATATATAGAGAAAAAAATGCTGTTACAAATTAGTCTTTTGAAAATATGTATATATGTGTGTATATATATAAATACACATATAATGACTTATATATGCATGTAACTAAAGTAAAAACTCCGAAAACATTTCCTTCTATGATAGCACTCAATACCATGAGTAATTCCACTGAAGCTAATGTTTTCTTCTAAGCAGTGACTTACTCATGACAGCAAGCACTAATAAATATTTGCAGAATTGGGACTTAAAATTAAGGTGTATTTAATGCTAGTGCTTGAAACTCATACTTGAAAAACAGTCATGAATGAAGATAATTAAGCGTATAGCAGTAGCCACACACTGTATTAGTTTTATAACTAATTATATATGAAAATTAGGAGTTATCTGCCTCACATTCTTTACAAAACTGGGCCTGTGGACTGCTAAGGTCACACAGGAATGTTATGACACATCAATAACCCAGTTTTTCATGTTCCATGTAAGCATCTTAACCCTGAATAGCTCCGCTTCTTCTCAGTTACCTTCCCTTTGGCCTAAAACACAGCTCCCCCCAGCTAAAGTCTGTCTACTGTACACTCTCTCTTTGTCCCCATTTTAAACACCAGATGTGTATTTATATTTTGTTTCGTATTCCATTTGTTTCTTAGATTGCACTACGGCTGCTGACATCTTGAGAATCCTCGGTATAGTTCCACTGAAGTCAAAAGATGTTCTCCAAACATAGAGTGCTTGTCTATATCAGAATATTTGAGAAACATGATTAGATGTGGGTAACTATATTACCATTATGATAACTGGGCCATTCCTGGGGAAGAAATCTGCATTCCAAAAAAGATATAAAGGGAAAAAAAAAGCATTCTTATTCTGGAAAAACAATGTCTTCACTGGGAGTTATATAATATGATAATAGTGTTTAAATTAATTTAACAATTCAAAGCAAACAAGCTTTCCTAACCTTTGGGGCAGATTTTGGATTTACATGAGTTATAGGGGTAGAAGAATAACTTGTGAACTATACCTGTCTGCAAGACCTGAAAGCATCAGCCTAATGGCAGCTAGCTGCGTGTCACAGCTTATCAAGGTGGCGTCCTTTTCTCTACAACTTTGTAAAAAAAGCCATTGAAACGTAAGCTACTATAGACTGCTACTTACGGAAACAGAAGTAACTGGTTATGTGCTGCCGATCGCTTTTCTACAGAAGGAGAACTTCGCTGGCTGCGCTTGCTCAGTTAGTCGAAAGGGAAGGGAAAAATACCAGCTTAATTTTTTTATTCTTAACTTCAGACAGTTTGATAATTGCAACATCCTTCCATTTTTCCAGACTCGGTTTGTTCTGATTGTGCAAGTGCCAGGCTTTTAGCAAGAACTACCTCTTCCATGGCATCTATATGTGGCCAAGGGTCCCAGCCTCAGTGGGAAACCGTCTTTATTATTTCTGTTGCAGGAGCATTCTGGTGTTTATGTCAGAAACCAAAAGTCATGGTGTAATGTACTATCCAATTGAAGTCAAAATGTCCCTTCCCTGAAGATTTCTGACTTAAACCCAAAGATTCTGGGTGTACCTCACACATGCGAATAATGACTAACAAAAAAAATTCTACTGGTACTGAATTTGGTTCAAAAGCTCCAGATACACAATTCTACACTTTCTGTGTAGAAAGATTTTGAGAATAGGAATTTTCCTTGACCCCTTGGTTGAACTGCAACAAAATAGTGCAACAGAGGGTCAGAGTTTCAAAGTTTTCAACACTTTTTTAATCATCAAAGGTACTATAAAGCCACTGTATCATATAATGGATTGAAAAAAACACGTTCATGTACTTCAATACAAGGGAAATGTCTCTGTCCACCTTCAATATGCCTCTGAATACAGTTTATACAATTTCAGATACAGTTTATGTGGAAGACTGTTGTGAACCTACTCCTGTGAAATCAGAACGAAGTTTATTAAGTGAAAACAGCATGAGAAGCATGAATGGAAACCTCCTCTCTGCTTTCTGCTTCTATTTTTCTTTTGATTCAATAAGAGCAGAATAAACCCCTAGTACAGAAACTTGGGACAACTCTTTGAGCTTTGAGACATTAGTTTTACATCTTTTTGTTTCTCTGGTTTTTACCCTGCTCTATTTCCAGATGGTATTAAATAAAATTCAGAGGAATGGTCCTGGTATTTTTGAGAATGTTTACTTTATTTCAAAAATGTCCATAACTGAGCATGTCTAGGACAGAAAACATCGCGTTTTTGTGGGAAGAAAGATGTTTCGTAGCTTATGATGTTAGGATTAAAAAGTACAAGACTCAATTGTATAGAGTCTCCAATTATACTTCTGCTCAGCAGAATCCTTGCAAGAAGATATATGCAAACTAGAAGAGGAATTTCATCTTTAACTCATTAGTTTTCCATGGAGAAACCGCATGGCTGGACATTAAAGCACAACTCTATCATTCAGTACAGGCTGTGCTTTCATTTTTTCTGAACTAGAGCAGACAGCAAACTTTATTCTATGTGTGTTCTGATTTTAATAACATAATAAAAAGAACTTAAAATTAAAATTAATTGAAGTCAATAGGAAAAAATCAGAGTTCCCAATCAGGTTCCAAATATTGTGTTTTGGGGTTTTTAACTTTTCTCACGGGCAGTTTTTCTCTACTCTGCCATGAATAGTGTTACTATACTTTCTTTATAATCAAGACTGAAAAAAGAAACCTTATAAGGGTAGGAATACTGAGAAGTGATAAAACTTTTAATTACAAGTTCTTTGGGCATTGACTATTCTTTTCTATATCAAAATGATGTCACAAAACCTCTCCCCTGTAAAACCCATCCCTGTATGACCAATTGAGCATCAAGATAGCAAATAAACTGTAAGTGTGTGAATATAAGTAAGCGTTTCAAGTTTCACTGTCTGACCTCTGTTAAGGTGACAAATGGACTTAGTGATTTCAGAAAAGACTGATATTTCAGAATATCATGTCCTACATACTGTGGGGTTTTCTCTCACCTAATATATATTCTCACATTTGAACATGACCTATTGTCCTTTTGTGTAGCAGAACTTGTTAGTTGGGGTTTTTTTAACATAAAAAACTTTGTTCTCCTCAAGGTGCTCTTACTCAAGATCCCATCTGCAGTTGTACTTGAGCTACTGTCATTACTAGGTTGCAATGCAACAGTACCCTAGAGCATCTCCCAAAAGTTTAATAGTGCCTCTCTGACATGTAATTTCATGAAATCCTGTGCTAGCTGTATTAGTCATTTCGGCGTACTATCATTCTGATGGTAAAGTATGGGACTCGGGCAATCCTGTTAAACCCACATCATCAAGGAAATCATCTCAAACAGTAAATCAGTGGCTTCCCACATAGGAAAATAAATTTCAGTAGTAGGTAAGAAACTTATTCTGAAAGCTTTTGAGAAGGGTAGTTGTTTGCTTTTTCCATAATTTCGCACTTCTATATAGTCAATGATTCATTTAAAAACAAAAAGTGTCTAAGAAAATCAGTTTAGTGGATCACCTGGAGAAAATACATTTGCCTTGGACTTTGGAAAGCTATTCTTGACTACTGGCTTTCTCTGGGCTGTTTAAGTCCTTGGGCACGCCAGTGAAAATGCAGAAGAGACATCCTTCAGCTCCTCATCAACCAGAATTCCTCTAGACAGAAAGCATCTGTCATCTAAACAGTGAGATGCTGCTCACTTGAAACTCCGTAGTCGCTCCCCGATGGGATGAGTAAACCTGGGAGACAGAGGGCAGGAAGGCTAAGCCTGTATGTGTAAACTGTGAGCCATGCACAGCTTCCGCTGTGGGAACACTCTCCTGGTGTGTTTGTTTGTTTGTTTTATTTTATTTGTTCTTCTGTTTGCATTTTAAATCAGATTCACTTCCTAAAATGCCAACAAACTCAGTCTAATGCTCATGCCAGCAAAATGCATCTGTGCCAAGAACATATGAAAGGGCACTAGAACATATACTTGTATCCAGTCGACAGATGTACAGAGAGGGAACTGAAAATCCAACTTGGAGAAGAGTACATTCATGAACAAAAGTGCTGATTCATTACACTGCCAGTGAGGCAATGGTGAGAAAAGCCAACTAGCACGCATGCAGCCTCAACTGTTATCACCACTGCTCGCCCACAAACACTAACCAAAGGTGCTGATCCTGGCAGGTTTGTTGGAGTTACTGTTTAAATAAGCATCTTGCGTGCTGTAGCAAAATCTAGTTTTGCATTGCCACAAAAAACACATTTAAATCTTTCTCTATATCAAATTCTCAACAAATATGTAGAGATAGCACATCGCAGCGGCAGTGCCATCAGTGCTCTCACTGAGCCTCGTTAGCTCCAGCTTAAGACCATGGATCCGACCTCAGTCAGCCGACTTGAGAAACTGGGAGAAAACCCTGCATCTATCTGCATCTCTCATCAGGATATAGCCAGCTAGGTATAATATGCCTTCTGTGAGTGCACAAGTGAATAAGGAATAACTGAGACATGGAGGTTAAGGAGACTGTTAACCCTCAGCACTTCTCAGTGACATTCGCAAATCCTTTGGGGATATTGTTGACAAATTACCAATATATCAGTAGCTTCCTCATACTCAAGATTTATTGAATCATGGAGGAAAATAAAACAATGCCAAAGAAATGGCTTGTGCTTTTCAAATGCCAAAGGAGGTGTTAAAAAAAAAAAAAAAGAATATAAAAAAAGAGGGAATGGTTTACATGAAAAGCTCTTGAAAACATCTCTTTCTGACAAAACTATTACTATGGTTTCCTGCCTAGATATTTTCCCTTGTGTTCCCAAGTTGTTTTGCAAGTCCTCTCCTTTGAGTCAGCGAGCTTGCCCTGGCATGCCTCCCTGGCTGGCCACGCACCTCTGGGCACTCGGAGTCAAAAAACATAACAGGGTGAGGGTTTTTTTCACATCTGAAAGAAGAGTTGTGCCCTATTTAAAGGGAAACTAATATAACTACTGCCTCCTAATTACATCTCAGAGCCTTCTTTAGCCTTCTGACCCAGTCAAAGCCCCAGTAATATCCAACTCATTAGATAAAGCCCAAGTACCAGTTGTCCATTTGGAGGATTATTCTTTTGTTTGGGAGCCAATTCAAACCTCTGTCTTGTCTGCTGAACACGGTTACAGCCTATATACCAGCCTCATAAAATGTATTTTATTGATTTCTCTTTGCATGAAACATGAATTATTGACAAACACAGACCTCCATCAGATTCCCAAATGCCATTTTTTGGCATTTAAACCATATTTCTGAATCACATTTTGTTGACTATGAAACAAACAAGGCAGAGTGTGTGTACACATGTGTATGTGTATGTATGACTGTATTATGGATGTCTGTCCTATTACCTGTCAGATTAAATTGCTTTTAATTTTCCAACTATTTACCCACCTCCTTTTCCATGCCAAAATGGAAGCATGCCCTCCCAGTCCTCCCACCTCTACCAGTTCACTGACAATATTAAGGATGCAAGATCAAGTATTAAAAAAGTCAGGAAATTCCAGCAATGTTAACTCAGCCCCATCTATATCCTGTGTATTTTTTGGCGCACATGTATAACAAAGAGTAATACAGTGGGGCTATTAAACTGGACATTCCCCACCTGCAGTAGTAAAATCTACCAGACTATTTGAGGTATTTCCCATTCTAAGTAAAAGGAGCACTATGAGCAAAGTCATAAAGGTAATTACACTGGAGCAGAATGTGTCAATAGCTTAATGATGCCGACTGCAAGATTTATCTTTAATCAGGAAAAAAATTTGAAATTACAACTTACATACAATGTAGTAGATTGTGATTCAGTCTGAAATTTAGCAGGGCCTTCCTTAAAACACAACAAAAGCAATTTAAAAAAAAAGGAAAGCATGAAAATAGTGGTTCTGAGATGATACAGTTTGAAAACTCTGCTTTGTTTATTACAGTTCAACGTCCACATTAGAATCACAGAATCATAGAATCACCTAGGTTGGAAGAGACCTTTAAGATCATCAAGTCCAACCACCAACCTAACACTGCCAAAACCACCACTAAACCGTGTCCCTCAGCACCACGTCTACCCATCTTTTAAATACCTCTAGGGATGGCGATTCCACCACTTTCCTGGGCAGCCTGTTCCAATGTTCGATGTCCCTTTCTGTGAAGAAATTTTTCCTGATATCCAGTCTAAACCTCCCTTGGTGCAACTTGAGGCCATTTCCTCTTGTCCTATCGCTTGTTACTTGGGAGAAGAGAATCTCCTCTCAGGTAGTGGTAGAGAGCGATAAGGTCTCCCCTCAGCCTCCTTTTCTCCAGACTAAACAACCCCAGTTCCCTCAGCCACTCTTCATAGGACTTGTGCTCTAGACCCTTCACCAGCTTCGTTGCCCTTCTCTGGACACGCTCCAGCACTTCGATGTCTTTCCTGTAGTGAGGGGCCCAAAACTGAAAGAGATAGCCTTTATTGCTATGCACAGGTAATTCACTCTATTCAAGTGTACTTGGACACAATGAAACATAAGGGTATATTTAATGGACTGGTCCAGTATGCATTCTTCAAATGTATTTTCCTTAACTTTTTTTCTAGGCCAATGAGCTATTATCATTTGGACCTCTTCTGGTATCTGGTTGCTACTATACACTATTTTTGTTCTAGCTCCATCCAGAAAGGTAAAACTGTTTCCTCGCAGCAGCCAAAGGCTGTTCAGCACAGACCGCAAGTTTGGAAAGGCTATAGCTTTAAGAATCTGTGTGTGTATGGGGAAAGGAGGCAGTGGTAAGTCTGTAGCATTACGAACTATCAAATGTTCTCTAGAACCGCAGTGAGCATTTTCTTTACCTCTATCTATTTTCGCTTCTTAAAGTTACATTTTGGCACTCAGATAAGAAAAACTGTGAATCTGAGACCAATACTAACATGTGGTTGTCCAGTTTCACCTAGAATCCTGCAACTGTTATGACACTGATAACAATAACTAATTAATTTGCTGACATTTTAATTTCATGGTATCAGCGGTACTTATTAGCAGATTTTTGACATGCTGCTTAAAACAAAATACAATACTGTAATAGGAAAAAGAAAATTATGGCAAGGGAACATCAAGAATGGAAAGCAACAAAAAAGGAGACTCCTGGAAACAGCAAAAAAATCAATAGTGGAATAGTAGTGGTTACAACATAGATTACAAAATAGTCTTTAGCCTTCCTTGGCTGTGGAGGGAAACTAGCTAGGGCAGTTGGGAAGTTCATGAATCTGCTGAATTTTGTGGATCCTCCATTGATGTCCATTTTAAGTCCATTTAAACAGCCTAGAGGGAACTTCTGCACCTCACTGAGAGTTGAGTCTATCCATGGGTGGCTGAGCACTTAAAAGTGAATCTGAGCATGGCAACCATCAAGTCCTGTGTTTCTAGCCTCTGGACACAGTCAATTGTAGGAACACTGACAGTATTAACAACAGTTAAAAATATAGATGAAGAAACATCTTGATTTTGTTGATGCAGTTTGTCTTCTGTATTCTGCCTTAGCCAATAGGCGCATCGTTAACCAGGTACTCATTTTAGTTTGGGTTTGGTTTTAGCTTCAGCTTTTTCACTGATTCATCTCTCTTATTAGTTAAAACTACAAAAGAGAAGCCATAATATGTTAATTTGCTGATGAAAAAAATAGTTTATGTAAAATTCAAGTATATTGGAACAGAGGGTTTTGATGAATAAAATAGAATAACTGGAGAATAAATATTTCTGCAAATTTTTTACCTAAAGTATTTCTCTCTGTCAGAGCTAGTTTCCCCAGAATATGCACACACATGGAGAAAATATGTGTTGTAGTCATTTAGAATTTGTTAAAATACAGTTCATTGTTAAATGTAGCAAGCAGCACAGGAAGAGGAAAGGTTAAGATGCCCAGAACACCAGGGCCATCTGGGGTCACGCTAACCAATGTTACCACTGCAGATATTACGCGAAAACTGTGATTCAGCATCTCTTGTGAAAGCAAGTCTTAAGCCTTGCATCATCAGTCTTCTGCTCTTCGATACGTCTCTGGGACTGGGGAAGGCTGTGCTCTGACTCGGCCCAGCAAAGCTGTGTCTGCAGGTTTCCACAGCGAGGGCAACCTCACTGCAGCTCCCCATCCCCGTGGGGTCCCCTGAGCGGTCCCCACTGTTATGTCACTGATGCAGCTCTGCTACCTCTCCAAAGAGCACCTGAGGTCCCCCTGACTCCTCCCATTCAGTTGGTATTTAAAGCCTGACCTCTGTGCACTGTAACCATCTAATGACTCCACCTTGGTGACCTACCTTTCACTGCCCTTCAGCATCCACACTGGTCCTGCTGCATCAGCTTAATTAGATGAGCTTGTACCCATGAAACTGGGTGAGAGAGGCACAGAAAGCTCAGCAGAGGTCACACCAAGGGTGTGACAAGGAGAGGTGACAGCCATGGCCTACAGCCATGTTAGGCAGCACCTCAATAGACTCTGGTTCACCTCTTTTCTATATCACAGGGACACTCAGGATTCCATGCTGGTTATCAATGCCTGGTGTGCCTCAGACATTCTCCCACATACTGGGAACATGGCCAAGCTGCTAATGGCTGCCACTGACAACCTCTGGTACATTTTCTCCTCTTTCTATCACTAGTCTTCCATCCCTCTCATGCAATCCCAAACCCCTTTTTCCTCGGGACAAGGGATGACCGACAGTGGGTTATGAGTTTCAGGATATGCATAACCACCTTCCTCTTCTGTGCGACAAGCAAGTACTGATTCAGAAAAGGAGCATTCTTATTTCCATATTTCCCTACTCTGCTCTCTATCCCACACTTCAAACAATGGTCAACATCTCATAGGAAAAGGTTATTCCAGATTCATGGTACAGAGGTTCAGTGTTGTCAAGTCCTGTTGCTACCAGTGTGGAGACATGCATCGTCATACTCATATTTTGGTGCTGAGCTCCATGTTAGTTGCCATTGTTATTCTGATCATTACATGGGTAATGTAAAGCTAATAGGTTAGAAGATCAGGCTACTATTGTCATAGAGCTCATGCAAGGCCATCTGCTGGCTGGTCTAGCCAATGTGTTTGCTACTGGTGATGTCTCAGACATGCTGATGCCATTCAGAAGCAATGGTTTGCACAGCTGGGCCAAGACCACTGGTGAAACACACATTTTAATTCAGTGACATTTTGGTTCAGATGTCTACAGTATCTCACAAGTGTGTCATCTGGGAATGACCTGTCTTTAAAGAGAGGCATGTCCCAATTTCAGTAGATGATTTCCTGCACCAGGGGCAGAACATAAGAGGGGACACTTGCAACCTATTGAGGAATTAGTATGGCCTTTTTCAGATAATACTGAGTCAGGAGAATAGACCCTCATTGTGAAACCAAAAATTAATTTTCTCTTAACCAACATCAATGGCTATTAAGATATACAGTACAAATAAAATTTATTGTCCTCAAAGAAGAGGGTCAGTTGGCATAAAGTAAAGCTAGAAAGCCACTCCTCATCTAATAGCACTCAAGGGACTGTCTGCCACATGGCAAGATTAAAAGAACAACAAGAAATAATCCAAATGAAGATTTACATACAAACTGTCCCTCCTTCTGGGACAAATCGTATTAGTCAGATCCCGAAGTTAGAATTTATTTCCATAAAGGCCACCCTTGACTAACTTAACAGCCTTTTAACACCACATATGAAAACTGTATAAACTGTAATAAGCTGATTGAGGCATTGACTTTTTGCAGACATCTCCAAGTTTACTAAATCAGTTGGTTTTTTTTTAAATTAAAATTCTCTGTTTGCTGTTTTCTCCTGAACTCCTCATTTATGTGTATACTGTCCATTGCACTTAGTTCCTGGATCAATCAAAACTTTGCCATTGGGGATTGTCTTGATCAAGAAAAAAAAAGAAATTAGAATAAGTAGATGTACCTCTTCCCTCTTTTGTGCAATATGTAAATTTGTTGGTTGTATGGAACTGTTATAAGACTACGGCGTCCACTCAAGGCAGCAGTTTGACACCTCACTGTGGCACACATCCTCTGGAGTGTGAGCAGCAGTGGCTGAGCCTGTGGGACTGGAGAGAAGTGTGGGAATGTTGCAGTTGGTTTCTAACCTTGTAAAATAATTAAAGTTCCACCACGTTTCCCTTTCAGTTTCAGTATTACGTTTCCAAAGTGGAAACACCTACGCAACTGTCAGTAGGACTAATGTTTCTTAGTCACTTTCGACAACTCCTCTCAGGGAGATTGGGCATCTTAGAGTGCAGTATCTACCGCTCATGCTTTAGACTCTATATTGTTCTGGCTTTTTTTATACCAAACCCAAGATCTTCTCTAACTCTGTTTCTTTGTTCACTGTCTAACTTTTCATCTGCTTCATCCTTTGCATCTCTTTTTTGGCACAGATGTCTCAGGGGCAGGTGATTGCCATTAGTTGCACTCTTCAACAGTCGTCTCCTGAATAAGGAGATTCTTCTGCTTTCTTCTAAGCAGAGCGCATCAGTTTCATGACACATCAGCCTTCCCCAGACCTGTACCGCATTACATCTTACTCACTGGATTCACCCTCTTCCACCTCTGTCCACTCAAAAGTATTTGAGGCAGAGAGTGTCTTTATGTTCAGTGTAAACCATATATACCATTAGTACCACCGCCTGCCATTGTAAAGAGGGAAAACACAAATATAAACAACACAGCACTGATTTCATTTACCTTCCTCATGTGTATCCTCCTCCTAGTGTTGGTTAAGTGGTTACATGACACTGTTTACCTCTGTTCTGCCACAGATAACGGAGTGCCCTAGTTCCCCCGGTGCTTTCCACATAGCATCCCCCTTCCAGCTTCCACTGGCCATGTGTCCTCTAATACATACACCTACTCCACATGGAAAGGATTATTTTCAACAGCAATTTAGCATACTCTATCTCTGTCTGTCTTCAGAGAACTGACGGCTGAATCATCCTTTACACTGGGGATAAAAATAATTATGGAAGGGCTAGGAAGCTCCATGAGTTTCAACTTGCAGAGTTTCTGTTGGGTTTGCCCATCAAGGGGCGGGGGAGGGAGGACAGGGTGTGGTTTTACCCGTAAGCTAAAAATACAAAAGGCAAACAGTGGTTCCAATAAGTGTAAACTACACATTGTACCCAGTGTTATTATTCTGTATTGGTTTACAACCTGCCTTTCATGAGGACATGATAGTGATGACTTCACTTCACCCATCACTAATACCGTGGGAATTGGTAACCATTTTACTGATGGCGAAGATAATTTGGGTCCAGGCAGAAAAGAGAAATGACTTATCCAGCCAAAAAGAATGGGGTTCCTACTACTTCAGGACAAGATTAAAGTCTGGAAATGGAATCAAGTCTTTGTGGTCAGGGAGAATCTGGACACAGCCATGACTGAAAGGCAAAGAAGCAGACAGTGTGGCCCAGCAGGTGCCAAGCAGCCTGCTGGCTTAGGCTGGGCTGCAGACTTGGCAAGAACATCAAGGGCTCAGGAGTAGGAGGAAGACAAAAGTCCAAACCTGGGGTGGGGGCTGTCAGAAGGAGTCTGAGAATCTCTCGAAGGGTGGGAGAGGAGGCTGAGGTGGAGAGACTGTCTTGAGGTGGAGACTGCCACTGTGGGAGATATGTCCACTTAGGAAATATAATATTCTGTAGTTTCCAGGAATTAAGGAGGGTATTTTGAACGTGTGCTTCACTGATATTAATTTTATTGCTTGGTTTTTACAGATAGAGAAGAAATATTTACCTCAAATTGTTTTTAACAGCATTATGTAAAAGTCTTTGAGGATTAGAACAATTTAGTACTCTAGGAAACAGAAAATATCAGATTGAGTTGAAATTATCAAAAATTACAAGAAAACCTCAACCTCACAATTATATTTTTAATAATTCTCCTATATTGCATAATTTGTTAGAAATTGCCAATATCAACTTTCAATCCCATACTTCCCCTGTATCAAGCTTTTCTGAAATGTGTTATTTTATGGATCTAAAAAAGCAGCAGGGAAATCAACAGAAGTATTCGGTTGTTTTACATGTTGTTTGTAGGAAGATTTTCCTTCTGTAAGGAACCTTATAATTAAACTGAACAAATAGTCTCATTGTGACAGACCTAAACAATTTTTTTAAATATTAATTTCTGTCTCTTCAATTAGTCCAGACTGTCATCAAGATGATCTTTCCTACCTGGTCCTCTCACTATGTCATCTCCCTTTTTATAGTCTCTGAGTCACTTAACTCAATCTCTTATTAGTTTCATCTCAGGTTCATTTTTTCTTGTGATTGTTTTTAAGGTTATAAGCCACAGTCTCTGCTTATGCTCTGAACTAATTCCTTTTCACACTTACTCATTACAAGCTTCCCTGCTCTGCTGATGGTTCCAGCTTTTATCTCAAAATCCCCTTCTCTTCTCACAAATGCTTCCATCATTTCTTCTACTCAACACCTCAGCTGAAAGAGCTCTCACAATATAATTTCATCAGCCTTCCTCCTTTTTCTTGTTCAAAGTGCTCCAAAATTCCAGTCTCTGCATATTCACATACAAGCAGCAATATTTTCACTATTAAAAAAAAGTAAGTCTTATGTCACTAGGGCATATGAAACAGTGACCACATGATTACATGTAGCATGAATTTGTGACCTTTCCTACCTCTTTCCTACCTTATAGTGCAGCCATATTAGATATTCAAGTCCAGTGTACAGATTGTAACATCTTCAATGCAAATATAAATCATTGATTTTTGCAGGATGTTTTTAGATTGGTACAGGACAAACAACAGTAATAGTGCATTGTATGCAGATATTTTAAGTAAACTGTTCATTTTAAATCTAACAATAATTTGTTGTCAATGATGCTGACAGCAAAATCAGTAGATAAATCAAAATCCTGCCCTACAATGTTGTCATGTTTTGGAAAATATGGTTTTTTTAAATTAACAAAGTTAAAAAAAACCCAAACATGAAGTGATTGGAAAAAGTTATGTTTATAATCATCTCCCTATTCAGATGTATTAAGTAGGTCAAGTGTGCCCTTTTTACATAGGTTTTGAAAGCCACATGCTGTTAGAGGACAAAACAAATGAGTAAGATGCAGCCCCCTGAGTCCTTTATAACACTATGTGAAAATATAAGCCATCTGCAAAAAGAAGATGAAAAAAATCAGTAAGTAAATAAGAAATCAATTCAACAAAATGTTTTTAAAAGGAAAGGGGCTTCAGGGAGACTTAGGAGGCTGATACACTAAGAAAAAAGAAAAAAAAAAAAAAAAAAAAAAAAAGAAAGTAAACATGGTAATGTGATAGGCTCCGAAGGTTTCTGGGGGTAGAAGGGCAAATAGTACAACATTTTGAATATCCCAATTTTGACATGTTTTATGCGCAAATAGCTGGGATATCCATACACGGAAGACTGCAACAAATTAATAGTTGTTCTTTGTAGAATTTTTAAATACATTCTATAACAGGATTCTTTAAAGCTGTGATAAAAAAATTTACTAAAAGTTATGGGTAAAATCCAGACTCCATGGAAGTCAGTGCTTATAAGTTTAAACCGTATTTCTTCTAATTCTTATCAAATTGTATAGCAGCCTTACTATTAGGAGTTGCGTTGTATTTCTTTTTTCTGAATGTTGTACATTTTAGTGCTCACAGGGTGTTGTTTGAAACAGAAGATGTAATTCAAGTGTTAATCCAAGCATATATACTACCTTTATATTCAAAACTGTGAAAAAATTTTTGCGTATACTGTGCCAGTATTTTTGCAAATTGTTGAAAGATAATATGTATGTAGGATACGTCAGTCGATGGTTGTGGTTTGGGCAAAATGTTTTATAAAAGTGTTCTTTTTTCCAAATAAAATGTGTTTCAGATTTTAGTTACGGAAAAATAATAGATATGATAAATGGCACCTATTTTTAGCTATGCTTACATTTGTTCCAGAACTTTTTTCATAAAAAGATACATAGTTCTGATTCCTTTGTTCTTCTCTGCTCTTGTAAATGGATATTATAAGAATTTTAGCTAGTTTTATACGTTACTTGGAGAGCAGGCTTTCTTGATGAGCTTCTTAAGCAGCTTCTCTAAAAAAAATGTAATGGAAAAAATAACAGTCTTTGGGAAAACAGAGAAATATCTCAAATCATCATAGTCATCCCTATAAAAATGGTCAGAACATGAATCTTATAACTGAGCCTTCCCTAAATAAAATAAAATAAAATAAAATAAAAATACATTAAAAAGAAAAATAAAATTTAAATAGAAGTCAAATATAGGAGGAAGAAAAATGTAAACATTATCAATACTTTGATATCACTAAAAATAATTATGCACTTATTTAAGATGTTTCTTTTGCATTAAGCTTTTTTTTTACGTATGCAGTTGAAAAATGCAGTTAATATATTTTTTTCACTGAACAGCATAAAGCAAAAAGGATTAATCTCAAATCCTGGATGGAGGTCTGAACTGACCAGTCTAAGATAATGCTGTAATCAGAATAGCAAGGCTCTGCTGCAGATCCCGCCAAAGAAAGGATTTCCCATAAAAGCACCAGACATAATAAAAGAAAATTACTTTAAATTACCCTGATCTTCCCTCTGACTCATTCTGGGATGCTTTCTAACAAGCCAGGACAAATCTGAAAGAAAACCCAAATAAATATTTGTTGTCAGATTTAATATCTAGTAGGTATTATTTCTAAAGAAACCAAGTTATTTAAGTAGCCTAGATTCCAATGTAATTCTCTGAAGAAGACACATTTAAGGCAAGTGGATGTAAAGGTAATAGTGTGAAATAAAATTAAGTAAGAACAAATTAATAAGGAGAATTACAGGATCACATTAAGAACTGGACCATTGAAATACTTTAGTGATTGCTAAGAATGGTAATCCCATTGACTAAGAAAGGAATTAATCTTCTGAAATTAATAATTTCTCTTCAAAAGCAGTATCTTCCTTGCTGACGAACACTAAAACTTGTAAGCTTCCTGTTCCCCTTTAGACTTGCAAGCAAGTGTTTTTAAATAAGTTTTTATTAATGGTGAGTATGACTAAAATATCTCACTGAATTTATGTTAACCATACCCAGAGAACCAAGATTAAAGTTTCTTAAAAAATGTAAGTTGTCAGACGTTGAGGCCACTGAATATGAAACTGTAACCCTGTGGATATGAGCCAGTGCTCCTGTGATATAAATATCCTGTTTTTATACTGAAGTAAAACATGGTACTAAGAAGAAAATACCCAGTTCTTGGTTTTGTTTAGCTTTTTAGATATATTTTGCAATGAGACTTTCAGGCAATCACTTTTGTTTTACTGCTGAGATAAAATACATGAATTAGATACCTGAAGAAAACGACGTTATTTTTTGATGCAAGCATGCCAAATTTGGAAAAACGTCCCAAAACACCTAGCATTCTCCCTTAAATATTTCAAGAACAAATGCCTCTCAATGTTAGCATTAATGAAATTAGCTTAACAGCTGAGACTAACATATTACCCAGTCATTAGATTCTTTTTGTACCTGAGACAGAGAGAGAGACATGGGAACACATCTTGGGAAAAAAAATTAGATTCAGGAAAGAGACAGAGTATGGCTAAAAGGCTGTTTTAAAATCTCCACTTACAATTCCTAGCCTTTCACAGAGCCTTCAAGGGAAACCTATTATACGCACAGTTTAATTGGCTAAAGAGAGTGTTAGGCTATTGGGCCAGTACAGACTTACTATAATAAACAGTGTGCTTAAAGAGGTCAGCTCGCCCAGTGATGTCTTGAGAGGAGGTACTGACTCTGCATTTTTAAGAAGCCATTTATTTGTAGGGAAGCTGATTAAACCAGCCAGGCATTGTATGTCCTCTGCCTCTGGGAAGGATGGCAATAGATTTTTAATAAATGCATAATATTTACTGAGCTGTATGAATATTCACAAGCTAGGGTGCTTAAATTCTGATTATCTTTTGTAACTGCTTCCCAGCCCCAGAGTTTTAAGGTTTGTCAGCATTTCTGATTCGCTGGGTTGGTAGAGTACAACTCTAAATTTAGAGAAATCCCTCCAACTATTATTAGTTTTTGAACTATCAACTATTGGTGCATGGCCATCTGCACACAGAATTCATTTATATAGAGATTTATACACTCATTGGTATGTTTATTAACAATTAGTGTACAACCCAGCAGAAAATTCCTTTGAAATGCACCAGTTTTCCCTGAAATATGGAGAGTGGGCTGTAATACGCGCTGGGATGGCAGCAGCAGGACAGTAGGAAGACGGCCCACCTGCTATGTGTGGTCCTCTCAAGGGCTAACAAATGCAGTTGTGCCGTTCTCCTGTGTTCCTGCTGGACCTCATTTCTGCCTCGGCATCTTGGTCCCTTTAAGCCTCTGTTTTGCCTATATTCCTAAAATTAATTTTTTGGCCATGAGACCAGAGGCTACAATTCATTTCCCAATGATGCCCAGGAGGTCCAGCATGTCAGAGAAAGCAAGCAAAGCCAGGGCTCGGGCTGGGCTCCCGAGAGCAGACAAGTTGCCGTCAGGTGAAACCCATTGCCTTTCCATGAGGATGGGAAAATGTCTCTGCAGCATCCACCACAGCCGTGCGCCTACGCACACGGCTGGGGAAAGGAGGGCACCGAACCACCGCTGCGGTGGCTTCTAGTGTTTCGTGCGAGGGTTGACTCAGATGTGCCACAGCATGGATCCCCTGGTGCCAGCCCGCCCCGTGGGCACGGGGAGGCGACCCTGCCGCTTGGGCTGTGGACAGCTTGGGGCTTCTGGGCATGCCACGGTAGCATTCATTTAAGCACTAGGGGAGTGTAACTGATGAAAAAGTGGCAATTGGGCTCTTTAGGCACTGCAGGATTAAGGAGCAACGGGCAGGGAAGTTGGAGGTTCTGCCTTTTGGAGGTAGGCATGGCAGTGAGGGGTCGAAATGATTTTGTGGTTCTAGCCCTTGGGGCCTGTCTAAAGTTGCTGTTCTATTAATTATGCAGTTTTTTACAGGTATACAGAAGATGAGAGAGTTTGGCATTTTCTTGCCTGCCCTGCCAGCATTTATTCTTTGACAAGACCAGCCTTGTGTAAACAGTCTGAGCCCAATGGTATTTGCTTAACATTTTAATTGGGAAATATTTTAAAGGGAGGGAGCTCGAGGTGTCCTTTGTTTTCTGCCTGGTGGTTTCCCATGTTTCTCATGAAAGGGAACAGACTCAGCTCTTTTGTCTATTCTCTGTTTTCTTCTTGCGCTAGCATATTAATAAGACATCAGAAGGCACTTAGCTATTTGTAACAATCCACCATATAGCCATCTTTGTGGTAAGGGCAGGCCTGCTGTCTCTTGCTCTAATCATGCCGTAACTGTGAAAGGCATTGCTAAAGCAGACTGTTACATTACCTACAAATCTGTCATTTTCTTAACAGCCGGGAATAATTGTGTACGTTTATCTTTCCATTTTCGGGAAAACGGTGAGAAACATGTGTTCCATCACAACAAAACCAAGAGTAACTCCAGCTTTTTTTTTTTTTTTTTTTTTTTAATCCATGATTTTCATCTCGAAGTTGGTGCTTAAACATTTGCAAGGGACATCCTCAGGTGGAACTGTTGTTTTTCTGCGTTGCTGCTGTTGCTAAGGCAGACAGGCGTGCTGCTTGTTGAGAGCAGCGTTTCGATCAGGGCGCTTGGCCCCATCGGGAGGTGCTTGGCACGTTCAGAGCAGCCATCCCAACTTCCCATCGAGCCACGCACAGCTCCGCTTCTGCTGGCTGGGCCGCGGGCAAAGCTCCCTTTGGGCACACCTTGTACTAGCTGTTGGCTACAGACAGCAGGGACCGGGGCTTGAACCTCCGCTGTGCGAGCCGGTGTCTCCAGCGCGCAGCGAGCGGGTGGACACCACTAATTGGACAAGTCCAGCACTGCGCGGGGCTGCCAGCTGGCAGGCACACCACCTCCTCGCGTCAGCGTTGCATGCTGTAAGGTTAATTCCCCCAGCACCGAGCAGGTGTTTTGTAGAAGGCTCAGTTGGGATTTCCTAAGAGCTCAGCAGATCTGCGCTTGAAGTGAGAGTTACAAACGCTGGGATCACTGCTTGGGTCTGCAGGAAAGGAGCTGTTTTCACTTTCTCACGCTCAGACTTCTTTGAAGGGGCTGCAAAAACTGCGGTCGGATTCTGCCTCATTCGACCTGGTATGCCAGAGCAGCCAAGCCATGGCCTCCTGCTAATCATACAATTGCAAACGGATCTTTTCTTTATCTTAAGCAGAACAATTATTTTCTATGGATATCTTTATTGCCTCTGATAAGAAAGATTATGTTTTCATGTACAGTGTGTTGCAAGTGTTTTACGATATGCAGGGTTTTACAAAGCACTGAGAACTAAAACCTGTGGGGAAAAAAAATCCTCAGCAGATGTAAATCAATGTAGTTGCACTGAGATCAGCTGGGAATGTATCCCTCTATAGCTTTATAACTCAATCTCTCAGTATCTTTATAGTTCACTGTACCGGCATAAAGGGCAAACACACTGAAATAAATATGTATCTTTGACCTCCAAAAGATAGCTAGTAATTGTCATAAAAAATCCTCTGTAAGCTAAAAATTCAACTGAAGTTAAATAAGAATTTTGAAGCAAAAACTGAAGAATTACTGAAGATCTTTTTCTGATTACTGAAGATTTCTTCTGCGATTACTTTACTTCAGGAACTTTTGTTGAACAGCTTGCATCAGAACTGCCTGGAACATTTTTCAGGTTCAGAACGAGTCTGGAAGATATGTTTTTCTAAACTTCTTGTCTTTTGATTTGTGGGAGGAAATTTAGAACTAGCTCAATACCAGTTTTGTTGCTCTGTGGAGGACATTAGAAGTGTGTTTTGACCATCTAGCCAGCATGTTAAGCAGTTGAGGACTTGCTAGAAACCCATGATGTACCTTACATGAGAATTTTTCACAAAAGAATCTTATGAATTTGCATCCAAAGCTCTTTGTCCCAGTGAATTTTACCGTTCCAAATCCTGAGACTCCAGTGCCTTGCATTTTGAATCATATGTTAAATTTTAGCTAAGCATATGCAAAAATAGTGTACAAGTTACTCATGTTAGTGTAAACAGAGGACTATATTTTACATCCTCGTGTATTTGAGTCTTGCAAATGCTAATGAATGGATGTGAAGAAGATGTGAAGCAACAAAGAATCAGAACTCTTACTTCTGATATTCAGCTTTCTCCAGCATGACTGTAACACCGAGTTTTGAAATCTCTCATACAGCCAGGCAGAGGAAAACCAACTTCATAACTCAGCAACAGAAACTACACGAAGGCCCTTTCAAAAGTCAAAGGGTTTTAACTTAGCATGTGCTTAAATGTTGTGTTTAAAGCTAAATACATTCTTGAAGGCATCACTAAATCCATAGTCAGGAAATAATGAGACACAATTATTAAAATGGAAACCTCTCTTTCTATTTTAAATAATTTTGTCTCATCGTTTCTTAAGTATGGTTTCAATGACGCACTTGAAAAGCAGTTAACTTTTGAGAGGTGTCTACTGGAAAGGCATATGGAAACTCCCAAAAGGTTCTTTCTCACATGTTTAAATAGTAATTGTCTTTCCATTTAATACCAAAACCTTTCATTCTGCTGCATACTGAATACGTGAAATACATGGATGTTCTTCTTGGATGTTCTTCTTTTCTATTTTATCATCAAGCTAATTTGACATTACCTTCTCGTAGACATGTTTTTTTTACTAAACTCAGCACTGAGATCCTACAGATCTTCCCTTATTTTCTGATTAAAAAGCAAAGGTCATATTACACTGACTCTTGCATATCACTTTCTGGGAAAGGTAGCTTGAGCAAAGCATGAGTTTATCCTCAGAGTGGAAAGATCCTCCCCACAGAGCACTCAATTGTGGTATCCCAGGTGCTTTGACATGTAAATGGAACACCACAGGCATTAAATAATTGGGTCAGATATCTTCAAGATCTTTATTCTGCTGTCAAACACAATTTAGATCAGATAATTCCAAAGTTAAAAGAACTTGCTCCTGCTCCCATTAAAATCAAGAGCAAAATTCCCCATTGGTAGCACTCTGGGCAGATCGAAACATAAAGACATTATTTCATATTCCATTATTTGGTCTTCTCTCACTTTTTTGAATGGATAAAGTGTTATTCCCATAATATTTTTAAATTCCCCAATTGATTCTTGAATTTGCTACTGTCTGATTCCTTTAATCTCCTACTTGCCTTCAGTGGCACATTTTGTTGCAGTTCCTGCAAACTCAACATGAGCAATTGATCCTCTTAATCCTGTGGCATATTGGTGGAAATTAGCAAGGCCTTTGGAAAAATCAAAGGCAAGATCACAGTGTCCTCCATGCTCATAAAGATCACTGCCCTGCAAACACATGATAATGACTTTGTGCATAGAGCAATTTTATAGAGTTCGGAGCTTTGATGCTACAATTTATTTCATGTACTTGGAGCCACTTTGAATATATTGGGTTTCCTCACAAGTCCGTGAATAATAAGGATTGGGGCATAAGATGACTTCTTAAGGAGTAATAAATCAGCGGCATTAAGTATGAGAAGTTTACTCTTTGCAAAGCTCCTTTGAAGTGTAAATGTTTGGGCATCATTTTGTTACTAGCCTGTTTTGTTCTCTCAAGCTCAGCTGGTGTGATAACATTGAGTTTTAGTAGAATGACTAAAAGTGGAGAAAAGCTCAGCAGATATTTCAAGAAGTGATTTAATGCCATTATGAATACTGACAATGCCATTGCTTTTTAATTTTTCCAGATTTTTTTTTTTAAACAAACATGCTAAAGCTAGAAAATTCAAAGAACTTCTGAAATAAATATATCAACCTAAGCAGTAATAAGGTGTATTGTAGCAGTATGGCAGTAACATCCCTTTTCAAGAGCTAGGAGGAAATATTCAATGTATCTCAGAATAAACAGCAGTCACTTGCTATTTAACATTCATATTAGGGATTCACAGAAAGACCTATTTTGGTAAAAAAAAAATCGGATTCAGCAGAAAACCCTTGCATGTGAGAAATTTAACACCGTCTGTAGCCTGGGTTATGCCATTCCCTCACTACTATTTTATGAATACTTCTTTGCTATAATTTTGAATAGTAGAATAAATTTCAATGGGCTGAATTAAATATGTGATAATAATATCAGGCAATTTAATATAATTTCAGAGGAATTCTGTTAGAAAAACTACAAAAATACTTTCTTATCAAAATATAATGACGAACTACTTTTATTTTAAATTATTTTTTTTTTACTTTGATTATTAATTTGATTTCTTCAGAAGAATTGCTCGAATAGAAAAAAGTAGGGAGAAAATTGTGCCAAAATTATACCAGATCAAGCTCTTCTTGTAATTAACTCTGTTGAAGAATCATCTCGAAATTTTGCACTAATATAACTGAGCATGAAATGTGCACCAACATTATTTTCCTCTGAAATTCAAACACATTTTAGCTTTTAATTTTTACAACATTTATGGCACTGCTGAATACTTGTGCAGACAAGATTTTATATTCTGTTGAGGAAAAGTGTCAATTTTGCATAAACTAAATTATGCATGTTAAGTTTTGGAACCATTTATTTTTTCTTTGAATGATACAATGCTCACATTAAATATAGATTGACTCTGGAAGGAAGTAGCATGAGCCAGTGATTTTTCTGTGTTGTGGGAACTAGAAGACCTGGGTCTGTTTCCAATTCTGCCACTTAATCGTTATATCACCTTCAACAAAGTCCCTCTAACTAAGTCAAATTTAAATGCTGCAAGTTATACGTCCAGCTTCGTATTCAAGCACCTAAATATGTGGATATTTATGAACGAGGGAGTTAAACTATGCAGAGAGTCAGGCTATTTCTTTTGGTATCTTAATATGACTTTTGGTACGCAATGTCAGGCTGTCAAATTTCAAAAACTTGTCCTGAACTTTTTTATGCCATCTGCAAAGGCAATAATATAAGTTCTTACCTAGTGGGAAGGCATCACTGTAAAACAAGGGACATCCTTTCACAAAGGATGTTCGTGATATGTTTTCAAACCTTCAGAGAGCAGCTGTGACATACAGGTAAAATTCACTGTTACTATTACTACTATGAGCATTGCAACGGTGCTCTCTTTGTGAAGCATTCCACAGCAGGATGAAGCAGTTCCTAGTAAACTAGAAACTGGGAAGTTATCAGAAGGGAAGATCCTGCATGAAACCTTGCTTTGGAACATGGCTCGGAAGTAAGAGAGGGGATATGGAAGAAGGATAGGAAAGTTGAACAGTTGTGGGTAGGGGCTGGAGAAGAGCAAATGTCAGGAGTAGGACTGGGACAGAAGGAAGGCTCAGAAAAAGTTCTATGTGTATGTAGTCCCAAAAAATATTTAACCCCTAAGTGAAAAAAAACCCCACACAAGTTCTTGGTTTCCCTTTTCTGTTACAACAAAGTAATGGGCGCAACCACTCTATTAGCCCGAGCTTGCAAGGGAGCCATTTCTGGACTAAATGGAAAACCCCAAATCCCTCATGAGAGAGGAAAAGGGAATCTGAGGGAGAGTCCCCCGACAGCCAGGGCAACCTGGTGTTTCCCTGCCTCTAACCAGAGCTGTGCTGTGCGTCACGGAGAGGGTGCAGCCCCGAAGCGTTGCGGTACAGAGGAACACGGAGTTATGAATTGCAGGCAACTCTTGGAATGTGGTTCTAATTTGAAAAATCTCTTTCATTCGACTGGGCTGCACCAGGATAACAAAGCCGTAAGGTTATGCTGCTATATCAAGATGAGAACAGATTGAACCTGTTAAACATATGATCGGTCCTTCTGCAAACAGAAAGTGTCGTTCTCCCAACCTCCAGTTTGATTTCTGCACTCGCTGTGCCCTGTTCTGCCCTAAACACATGTCAGCCCATGCCTGAGTGCTCATTTCAACACCGGTGTTGTGTGAGCAGCTGTGCTCACATCTGTTGACAAGGGATTTGAGTTGTCGAGGTGCTGTTACTGCTTTGCTTTTGGTCTGCCTGTAATGAGGACCTCAGCCAGGATGAATACTCTTTTAGATCACTTTGTTTGGGAATTAAACACTGCAGCACTTATGTTACTGCTCTGCTATGCCATTTCTTTTTGCCTCTGTGACTGCTTGCTTCCACTCTCGCGAGGACACTGCCCTGAACTTAAAATGCTATGCTGAATCCATCACGCTCTTCTATCACAAATCTTGAAAAAACAGATACTGACAAGAGCAGGATGCTTCTTTCCACAATACCATGTCAGCTGGTATGTACCCAGCTTTCTTCTCTTTTTGGCTTACTTCATGTTATGCATTCTATGTGCTTTTGTCTCCCTCCTCTGCTGCCAGTGCCCTGACAGCCAGACAAGTAGTCCAGATCAGCAGATAATACAAGACCAGAAAGGCTACTGTCTGCCATCAGCGGAAGAGAATTCAGTGTTTCAGGGCCTGGAGTATTTAAGTCACAGAGTTGTTGGTGGAAGTTATGGATTTCACACTTTATACAGTATCTGCTCAGCTCCAGTCTCATTCTTCTGCAGCCAGGGAGCCTTAATACTAAGAGTGGGAAGGTGTTGCCCCATCTGAATCAAACTTTATGTTCATGAGTCATGTCAAATTCAGGCAAAACAGTAAAAGAATTTGAAGCTTAGCTGTCTTGATACAAAACCATTCACTGTTCAGCATATCTAAACTCATGTATCTTCCACAAAGTAAGATAAAGATTGGTTTTACACACCATCTCCTTCAGTTGAACTGGATTTCCAATCTGTTAAACCATATACATCTTCAGAATGGATTTCAAGGAGACGATGCAAGGACAAAATGTGTTAACAGTTCAAGATTTCATGTTCATGCAAGATTTGCAACACATTTAATACAACTCTATACAACTTCACAATGGGCATCTTTTGAATGTACAACTCACCACCATGTATAACAAATTCAATTTCTTAAAAAACTTTCAAATGTCAGCCAAAGCAAAATGTAAATTGTGAGAGCTACATTTCTTTCTAGGATCTAAAGTGAACCTTGCATGTTAACGTGCCTTCCCTTCCCTGCCACTTCCCCCACCACACACACAAACACATGCCTGTTTCCTACCCTGGATATCATTCCAGAATATAAGAGTAGGAGTAGTAACTCGTACTCTCCTTGCAGCAGAGATAAACTGAATAATTTATAGGTTGTTTATTGGACTGCTTTATTCATACGTGGGTGCGGTGTGACTTAGAAAGGAGGTGCTCAACCGATGCTAAGTCAAGGTGAATCACAGATCTGATTTTGAAAGTGATGGGGTTGTGGTCATTTTTGTCTCCTGATGCAATTCATTTCCTGGTTTGGGACACACAACGCTGCGAGTATCAGGGAGTTGAACCGAGTAATACGTCTGTCGAGGAGAGAGGCCTGTTTTCCTAAGCAGGCTGGCCATCTACATTTTGCACTAAAGACAGTACCTATTTGTGGGTATTAGATAAATAATGATTTTTACGTATATTTATCTCTCCCTCATTAGATACTTAACTCTTGTATCTGTGTATATTTTCTGAATCTAAGCCACAACCTGGTAACAACCTTATGTTTACTGTACTTTGTGGTTCCCTAGTGTGCTTGACTTCTTTCTTCCAGCAATGCGATCCTCCTCTACGGCTGTGTTCTCACAGACAGTAAAACTAATTAATGAAATATTATTGTCTGGTAGGCACATTGTTTTATCATTGGCTTTTAAAGCAACACGCTACACCGTTTGAAGGTGGTGGGGCCTGGGCCCACCTCTGTGGTCTTTGTTAGCCCAGCACCTAGTGTAATGGGGTCTGGCTTTCCCGGGTGGTATCGTAACACAAATGAACAAGTGATGATAGTAAAATGATACCACTGGAAGGTTCCAACTGCCAGTGATCAGAGCTGAAATTAACTCCGAAGCTCACTGACAAAAAAAAGCCTGGAGTTACAATGTATAATAAGTGAAAAGAAGAGAATCAAGCTCTTAATTTGTAATGCATGAACAATGAAAATTTGATTAAATGAAAGCTCCTGCTACTAGGTTTCGGCTTCAAAATGATTGCTCCAGAGGGTTAGGGTAGACAGGGTAGTTCATAATTAGTATAGTAGAAAAATAATGCAAATAAACAACTTTCTCAAAGGCAAAAATCCCAGTGTTACATAACTGATGCTTAGGAATGACTGCTGGCTGGAAAGGTCTTTGCAAAGTTTCATATTCATTATCCTTGAGGCAAAGAGAATTAAAATAAAGCAGAAAAGAGAGCCTCAAGAAGACTTCAGTGCAGACAGCACAGACTCAATTTCCATCTAAAGTAATGGTGTGAGCAATCTCACACCATTACTCCCAACTCCAATAAGTTCATTGTGTCCGCATTACTGCCTACAAGCTGCACACATAAAAGGAGAAGCTAAGGTTTCTCTCCCTGCCCCATCTCATTTGGATAATGGAGTTCAGTATGATGGGAGTTTTCATGTCATGGATGAGCAGCCTAAGTGACAGAGAAATGAAAAGTTGTCAGCAGCCAAAGGCATATGTTGGACTGACACAGCATTACCACACTAAGCTAGAGACACTTGAGGAAAGTAAAATCCTACTTCTAGGACATATAGGTCCTGTAGGCATAGGTTGACAGGAAAAAAAAATTCTTTTGTGCATTTGCTGCTGTAAGTCATCTATGGAGGCTAGAGGAACACCTATTTAAGGAAGATTTAAAGGGAAAAGAAAACCCACACCGTCAACACACTGTCTCATGTAAATTTTCACTGGTTCTTCTCTGCTTAAACCAAATAATGGCCTATATAAACAGAGCGAGGTATATAAATATCCTATATGTAGTATGTTCAGTTGAATAAACAGTTTGCATACTAATGTAAACGGCTTAGGTGTTTTAATGTGCTGCTGCTGTAGCAGGTTCTTAGTTACAGACTTCAGAACTCAAAAGGGAATGTGTATATTCAGGCTTTTCAATCAAAAATAAATATACTCAGGGGCTGTGAATATTTTCTCCCTTGATCTTACAAATTCTTTTCTCCGTGCTATCAGTCAGTTTCACAAAGTTATACTTGATTGGTAAAAGCCTTTGGTTTTTTTCATCAGGAGATAAAATAGTGGTACGCTATGAATCAAAAAATGAATACTTAAAGTTTATGATAGAGGCAATGTCATTGCCTGCTTTCTAGGAAGACTGAACAAAATAAAGAAAAATACCTTATGAGATATTTGCAATTTACCTAAAAAAGAAGAAATTCAGCGAAGAGTTGAATCTGGTAATTGATTCTTTGGTGTTACACATCAGCTAGGGCTGTGTCTACAGAATTTCATCACCGTCTGCCTTTAAACTCTGCTGTTTAAACCTTGCTGTATGGCTGGTTACATTAAATATATTCTCTCCTTTATGTGCAATAAGAAGGAAATCTCAGAAGAGGCATTCCCAACTCTGTCATTGGCTAAATTAGGAAATGAAAATTGATTCCTAGGAGCCATGTTACAAAAGTTATGGGTTCTCTTAAGAAATGCAGCATTCAAAATACTGCTCGGTGTCACTAACTGCAGAGCCCACAAGCACAGCCAACAGGATTTTTAAAAAAAGCCAGGGGCAGGGGTAAGCCATGATACTGCAGCATTTATTTCTCTCTTAATTACAGGTGCCGATGTCTCTGCCATCTGGCCTGTCTCGTGACAAAGTCTCAACAGCCAAAGAGTGCAGAAATAAATAGACAATTAGTAAAATGCATTGAGTGCATGTGCTGCTGAGTAAGCAATTGTTGCCAGCACTAAAGCAGTTTCCTCACCCACAGATCCTAGTGTAATTTCTCCAATTGCTCTATTAACATGTAGGACTAGAGCTTCCCTTCTGTTAAAGAGGGAAGCAAATGGGGAGCTCAGGAGGACCAGTCGAGTCATCAAGAAGAGTTCAAGCCCAGACTAACAGAAAGACTGTCACTCTCTCTGGTGCTCAAATAAGCTTTACAGCTGGTTTCAGCAATTAATGTAGAGTTAATTTATTTTCAACTCAGGTATCCATACACTGCAGTACACCTGCATAATATCACCACTTTGTAGCTGATTCTGGGGTAGAAAAGTACAGCATAGTAAACATCCAGTTCTAGATTCACTCTGCCAAGTTTTAGAGGCCAAACTGTGGTGCCTCCGTTAGGAATTTAGTTCCCTTGTCTTCCTCTAGAGCAGATTAAGAGGACCAGGTGCCTCAAGAGAGGGATTCAGCTCAAATATAAGATGAATTGCCTCCAGAAACAACTGCCTGTGAACACTGACCACTGAGCCCCAGTTGGATCCCAAAAATTCTTAGGGTGGATCCAGACAACCTGTGCAGCTGATGTTGTCTGTGCTCAGAGGCAGCTCACTGAAACATGAGGGGGAAAGCAGAGCCGTGGCTCTTGAATCTCCAGGTAGAGTTGGGTGGGCATCGATTTATGAAACAGGTGCTGACAAGAGCCCCAGTCTGTAAATCCTCTGGACTTCACCATGTTATCCCTATAGGGCCAATGAGCAAAGCTGGCCCAGCTGGAAGCCAGGACAACCAGAGTATTTCAGACGTGATTCTTATCCCCTCCAAGCTATACAATGAAACTATAGAAAAGAAAAGATTTTTTTAGAAAGCTGCTCTGACTGCTAAGCAACAGAATAATGCTGGCAACTGACTTCTACCTGATGTGGGACTAACAGTCCTCAGGTTGCTCCTCTCATGAGCTCCAGTTTCTGGTTTCATCCAAACTTTGTTGGTTCATGTTTTCCCCTGCTCTGATAAAGGACATCATCTGTTTTCAGATATGTTCATGAAACTTCCATTGACATCACTGGGAATTGTACATGAGTAGTTGACACCAGGATTTGGGCCTTAAAAGTTTATGGTGCCCTGAGGAGGTTTTTTTTATGTATTTTGCTTGGTTTCATCTGTGACTATCCTGGGGTACAGCTGCTCAACCAAACAACAATCATACTTCAGGAACTAGAACTGTTCATGAGACATTATCTAGCACAAATAAAGGTGCCCTCAGGGCATGAAGCAAATATATGGAATTCATGCAATATTCACGCATTTGCTTTGCATTACTGGTGTTTTTCTCACATGTTCAGTGAACTACTCCATCATGGAATTTATTCACGAAAACATTAAAGCAGAAGTAAAGTATGGGATGGGGGAGAGGAAAATACCAGGAAATATATAAGAATATTGATAAACTGTGTAACAAACAGTTGTACAAATGATCATAAATGATCAGAAAACACTTCTACATATCTCCTCATATTCTGACTAAAGAAAGGTTGATTAAACCTACAATATGACAGATAATATCATGAACACAATCGCATTTTCTTCTTAAGTGGAGCAATCTGTTTTATGGTAAATGATTGCAAAAAAAATGCATTACATAACTATTTAGTCCTGATAATAGATTAAAAGTTGTATCATATCACCATAGCGCTATCAGTCCAGTGTGCAGCAGTAGTGCAGTGGCAATCACAGATGAGAAATGTGGCACTGTGAAGTCCTTTCTGTGGGCCAGTGCTCCCTCAGCTGCTGTAGAGCTGTGAGCGGCTGTGCCGAGTTTTCTTCCTTTCTTCTCTGGGATCATTAGGAACGTGAGTCCCACTCAATCTTGCACTTACCTAAGAGGAAGGACTGTCATTACATCTCTGCTAGGTGCTGGTGGAACAAGGAAAGGAAAACATCAAAAGCTGACATTCTTGAAAAGATTCATAACTCTTACTGCCCAAATCTATCTCCAGGGGAATTAAATGTAGTCTCTGCATAAAGTTCCGATCCCAGAAGTTACTAGTGTAAGCGGATCCCAAATCCTATGATTTTTTGGGGGCTGTTGTAAGAGAATTAAGGTTTTCTGTAGTCAGCTATCACAAGATTCAAAAGCAAAATGCAGATTTCAGATGTTTTCTGAGCCTGCCCATAAACCATATCATGGTTTACGCTGTCATGATATAGTAAAGATGTTAGATTAGAGAATAATATTTTTGTAGATATTAGAACAGGAATAAAACTAGTAAACAATGGCTGGACTATAAAACCAATGTCTAGAAGAGAATCAAAGTACAAGCAAAACACATACTTTTAATTGTTTAGTCACTGAAAGAAGTTAATAAGGGAAGACATCTGCATGTCTGAGTTCTTACAGTCAGTGCCTTTGATCCACGTTAGTGTCTTCCAGTTGATGTCTTTCTGGAACATGTACTTTAATTAAACAGAAGATACTGGCTATATGCAGATGTGACTGGGTGGAAATCTAACATCTTGAGGTGCATTATAAGCTTTTAATTGATTAACTAGTCCAAAGGTTTTGGGTTGGGTTTTTTGGTTTTGGTTTTTTGGTAGTGGGTTTGGGGTTTTTTTCTGGGGGGGAGGCGTTTATTTGTTTGTTTATTTATTTAGTAAGGAAAATAACCTTCATCCTTGTGAAAAACTATTGGGGAGGGTGTTTGGGGGGGGGATTGTGTTTTTTTTTCTTTGGTGCACAGATGTAGGTCATGAAATATCATACCCTGAAATGCAGATAAGCTATCCCTGGGTTATCTATAATTTCGTGATTATGACAGTATAGACAAGGTTATGAAAAATCAGCACAAATCAGGATATTAATAGCTTTGCTTTTTCTGCTCGTGCTGTACTGTTTGGAATAGCTATGTCTGCTATTTTCTACACATGACTTTTGTTTCTAGTAGCATTCGTCATGGCCTGCAGATAAATGTAGGACAAGAGAATGGGCTACAACAAAAACTGAGTTGTTAAATAGTGACTCGGTACTTCCTGATGATGAATTGATAGCTGAAGCTAGAGGGATCATTGTGAACATCCAGGCTGCCTCCTCAATGACACAAGCCCTTGCCCTAAGAAATCACTGCAGCAAATTAATTTCTCTTAGAGCTTCGGTATCTTTTTGAACTGTGTTGAATTTTCATTGAAAGATCTGATGTGACAAAAAAATCTACCACAACTTCAGTCCAGTTCTTTCCACACTTGATTACTCACACCATTAAGAAATAAAATAAAGAAGTTCTAATTTTTTTAAAATTTATCTGCCTTCAGCTTGCAGCCACTGTGCTTCATTAGGGCTTTGTCTGAGCTACAGAAACTCCTGCTGTCATTAAAGTCCTTGCAGGCTATGGTCACAACGTTTGTTTATCATTTGGGGTAAATCCATGGCAAAAACTGTCTCCGGTGGAGTACCCTGTGGAGTAACAAGACTGTAGGCATCATGACAGGGGAACTGGAGCTTCCCTGGAGCTGCTGAACAAGAAGATCTGCAGTGCTCAGGGGTGGCACGAGAGGAGGCAGAACAAGGAGAACAGCACGACGAGCTCAGAGCCACAGGTGAAACAGAAGAAGGAGGGGACATCCCAGCATTGTGACAAGGCTGCCTGAATAGAAAATGGAATAGTGAGACGGGCTAGTGTTCAAATAGCTGTACATGTTATGACTCATACAGAAATGTCTGGAAAAGTTACTCTGAACTGGATGATGCCAGTGTTGCAAATAAATCAGAAATGGAATGGAATGCAGTGACAAATGTGTAAGCAAAATATTGCATATCATCAGTATCTTTCCTTGACTCCGATTTGCTGAAAGAGCAGTTGTCATTATAACACTCAGACGTGTGTGTATATATACATATATATATACCTCCTTCTGCATTTGCTTCTTAACAGACTTGATTCCCAGTTCCCATATTCCTGACACACTCACACCCTGCAGGAATCAGTAAATTGCAGAGGGTGTAAAAGTCGTCCCAGACTCCTGCCTTCAACCCCTTTAATGTTTGCTGAAGTGTGTGGGTACACCCTGATCCTTATCGCAGTATCACCCAGTGTGGTTTACGACCTGGTTGATTCTGTTATGTTAAGAGGGAAGGAATAAAGAAGACTGTAACCATAAGTGTTTGAATATAATGTATATGTCCATGTTAGAGGCAGACAAGGATATTATACAGCTTATATCTTTCAGTAAATAAGGTTATTAACATTTCTTTGTTTTTCATATACAGGTCAATTAAAGTACACTCCTCCTACTGAGAATGATATAATAGAATTTCAGTGTTAATTCATTCTCATCCTCCCTCATCATAAACCTTTCTTGCACAACCAAATTCACTCCAGGCTGTTCAGCCCTGCATGCACATCTTGAATTTCATTACAGTTTTCAGTACAGAGATCATCCGAGCTGTGAAAGAAGATATTTAATAAAAAGTTCAGTACATTCATCGTTCCAGGAGTTGAGACACTAAAAATTCGTCTTACAATTATATCATCAGACCATTCTGAAAGAACATTTGTTTAATTTTCAAATGAGATGCTCTTACCAAACTCAAAGGAGGAGAAGAGCAAATCAGGTCTCAGTTGTGACTGGATAACAAGATAAAGGAATGATTTATAATATGAAAGGTTTTGCACACATGAACAAAACCTTCCATTCTTGTCAGTGCCAGGTGGAAAACTAATCTCTGCGTGCTGCACCGATATTATTCTCACTTCCTTTGACTACGGTGTACAACCTGAATAGATGTAAAAAAATTCAAACCAACCCAAAACAAATCAATGGTTTCAATGAGAGTGGAGGCTGTTTAACATGTCCCTAGAGATGATCAGCACCACTTAAGACTGGCTGCTGTGTTACTACATGTCCCACAGTGTAATAGAGGAAACTTACCCTTAATGATTTAATACTTGTAAAACTCAATGAGCTTAGTCTAAAATGTCTGCTTCCTACTGAAAAAAAAAAAAAATTAAATATTTAATTAAACATTTTTATAGAGAACTGCTATCTTTTATATTAAGTAGATGGCTAAATATGCAGCACAGTACTATGTTTATCATCTTAATGTAACATAAGCAAAGATAAGAGGAAGCTGTGGAACAAATAATAATACCATATACTTCGAGGGAATGCTACATTCCCAGAGCACTGGGTATGAAGTGCAGTACTTGGTGCAATATAAAAGGGTGAACTAGAGGGCAGACTTCACTCGAACTGCTCTTCGTTTTTTCACCATTACCCTATATTTCATGCCCACAGCCCATTCTGTTGCACCAGCTGGAAAAAAAGAGAAACAAACGCAGGAGCTGTTGGGTCTCCAGAGCCATCGTAGCTTCAAAATAGGATTGTATTGAGCTGGAGGGACAAGCCTCTGGTGATAGGTACTTTATCATTTCATAAATATGCGATTTGATTACAGTATCTATTCACTGCTCCCATCAGTACAATGATAGATTTATAGTACCAAGGCTAAATATACTTTTGGCTTGAGGAAATAAAAATTATTATATTTCATTCAGAACACCATTTGGACCTCTTTTCTGGGCCCTGTTACATTTTGGTCACAGAAAAGCCAGAATTAAAATAACTAGAAATCAACAGTAACACAGTGCATTGGATTTTTAGTTGCGTCCACTCATCACATCTTTCTCTTTCTCCACTATTACCACCAAAAATGCATCTGCACTAGCCCCGTCAGCAGTTTGGATTTATGCTGTCTCTAAGGTCTCATTTGGACTGTGTCTACTGTCAGCAGCGCTTGCTGTCCCCGGGTTACCCCTGGCCTTTCTCCTGCAGAAGGTCTCTGCGTCCGCAATGGCATCACCCTACTGTGGGAGTCAAAGCAGTGGCTCTTTAGCGGAGAAATTAACAAAGTCTATCTCTCACTAATTATTTCAATTATCTTTAGGGAAATTTTTGCTGGGAGACAACACCAGATGGCCTTAGGCAGCTCAAGGATAGGATTTTTAGAGCTCTAAAGCAAGTTTAACAACTATCAGACCTTTTTAGTAACCTCTGTGCTGCAGCTGATGTCCAGGGATGGAAAATAGGAGTTTCTGTGTTCAGCTGTTTCTGCCATAACAGCCAGAAGAGTGTGGATTGCCCAAGGTAGGTCAGGTGTCTGGGTCGTTGCAGTCATCCCAGTGACTCAAGGCATCCAGGTCCCGCAGGTCTTGCAGGCACTTGAACCGCCTGGTTTGCCCGAGTTAGCAGGAGCCCTTTCTCTCTTTGAGGATCCCTGGTCACCTCAGTCATCCAAGGGGCGCAATCGCCTGCAGCAGCCCTGTCACATCAGTCACCTCAATTACTCACCTCAGCCTGCTGTGGTTTACAGGAAAGTGCAGCGTAAATACCATGGAACTGATGGAACCTGTTTTGAAAAGGTTGTGTACAAAGGCACTCTTCAGAGCCCATATGTTTTGAATTATCTCTGTATTTCTAAAAATATGATCCTTCAATATACATAACCGGAGCAGTTATTCACAATCTTTTACTAAAACTAAAAATTATCAAAATTGGTTTCCTAGTAAAAAATTAAATCCAATAAATTCAATTGACCCTTTAATTACCAGGTCAGCAAATACTTGGCTTTAGAACAAAGTTTTATTCAAAATAGCTATGTCTATCAAAGCTTCCCATTTGGATTTAATGTAGGAAGCAGCGTGTGACTGACCCATACTCGTAGGCACTATTGCTATTGCTTTGGGAAATGTTCATTTCTTTAAAACAAATCAACTGCTTTGCAAAGGTATGCAGCATGATAACCTGGAAAAAAGTTGGAAATACAATTTTTGTTTACAGACACTATAGAAGAACAATATAAGTAACAAATAACACAGACAATAGCTTTAATAGTAATAATAATAAAGATAATAATCTCTATGGCAACTAGTTCTAGCGGCAACAGGCTCAAAAAAGCAACTGCTTCCTGAGGTGTCTCAGTCCATTACTTTATTATGAATAATATTTCCAGTATCAAGGAGAATTTTAATATTTTACGTTATTAATTAGTCATGCAATGTTAGTAAACCCCGATCACAAGCCGAGTTGCAATGTTAACCTGTGACATCTTTCTCTTCCTGAGCTGCTCCTTAATACACCTTTTGTTTTTCTTGCTGTACTGTGCTCTGGCCTCTAAGCTAGCTCATTGAAATACAGTTTACTGGACAACTATTGGAGTATTTTTAATAGAGGAGTAATGTATATGTTGAATTTACAAATAATATAGAGACTGCACTTCAGTATCTATGACCTTCCACTTATATGTACAGGCATCCAGTATGGTACAGTGAAACACAACATAACTTGAAAACACAGTGTTCCTTCACAAAATTAAATGTAATAATTGCAGGTAGAAATGAGTAATTATCTGTAGACCGTCAATTCTTTGACACCTCCTACTATTAACAAGAATACTGCTGCTATAGTATGCTGTATCTATTGCTGAAAAGTCATTTTACATCCAAGTTATGGGAAATACGAAAACAAGAACCTCAGCCAACTAAAATAATTATGATAATCCTGTCCCACATAGAAGTTCCAATCCTGTGTTATTGAAGTACATGGGATTTTTGCCATCAAATCTGAAGAAGACTGGGACTGGACCCTGTATTTTTCAGTGGGTCAGCATACTGACACATATCCCATATAATGCTATTGACCATTCCTTAGAATTCTTAATGTTGCTCCTGTGCTGAGTTTTTTCTGGCTTCGTTGGCTACTACTGCTTTTAAAACCATAGCAACTCTCTTGGCAGTCTTCACACCTTTCATTATTTTCATTTTTAACTCTAACGTTATTTCACAGAGAAGGTAAATGATGGAAAGAAAGACGAAAGGAGAATAAAATCCCCTTTTTCTGTGTGTTCAAAGGTAGCTCATTTTAACTCTCCTTTGGAATACATGCTATTTCATAATTATAGCCTAACAATCAAAAGGAAAGCTGTTAAAACTGCAAAATAACATCCTTATCTTTCTCTAGACCTTTGTAAACAGTTTGAGAAAATACCAAATGATAAATCTTAGTTTATTTATTGTTCGGAGAACAAGCTATCAAAATATTCCATGTTTCAGGCATTTATTGAGCTGTGGAAACTGTGCAACTATTACCATTCTCATTCTGAATTTTTCTTATAAAAACAGATAGTATCAACACCAACAAATGATTAAGCAAAACTGAGAATTTCACCCAGGGCAAAATTTCTCCACAAGTTCCCAAAAGAACAAAGATTTTTGTCATGGGCAACAACTCAGTCATTTTACCAGACAATGTAATTATTTTGTGGCAAAATCTGATAGGCTGTTGCCCTGGAATGGAGAAAAGCTGGTTTGCTTTGGTGCTTAAAAAAATAAATATGTAAGTTAACCATAAGATTTTTTGTTCTACGTGCAGGCTGTGTAGCAACAACTGCTTTGACACAAATTCCTTTTATCAGAAATACAGTAGTATATCGTCATTTATTTCTACCATGGTAAGAAAAAGCAGTGCTCTGGCCTGACTCTGAATGTTGAATAAATTAAATAGCGCACACAGTTCTATTAGTGAAACAGAGAATGGTAATGTTATCATTTGCATTACAATGCTACTTAGTTGTCACAACAAAAATGAGGTCCTGTTTGCATAGCACACAGAAAATTCTTTCCCCTAACATGTACAGGCCAAAATTACGCAGAGTCAAAGAGGAGTTAGAAGGCACTGGGAGAATCAAGAAGGTTTAAGACATCTGTCTCTCTGCTGACACAAGGAGTCTGTGGCAAGAGCAGAGACAGAATCTCCAGTGTCTTTATTTAGTGCCATTAAGACTAGACAGTTCTAGTTTATATAAAAGTTGACATAAATTAACATTAAGATTTCCTCAAAAACACAAGTGTGCATTGCAGTGTGTTTTACACCACAAATGCGTAGACACTAAGGACTGGTGAGTACATACAAGAATAACGGCTGCAGCTGCTTCTCACCTTTCTTGCACTAAACAAATCCTGGTATGCCTCTGATAGTTCCTGTGGTTTGTAGAGTGCTGCACGTCACAAAATTACAGCAGATGAAGCACAGCCTTCTCCCTGAGTTTGCAGTCTCCACTCAGAGCCCTTAAACTTCCATCATTATAGAACAAGTTAAGGACCTTGTGCTTTTTGAGGAGAAAGAAGGTAGCTTCTTCCAAGGCACTCTATTGAAAAGACAAAGGAATATAAGACAGTGGGCAATCTTACATGATATTCTCAAAGGAATCTTTCCACACGGAGGTCTTAACATTCAGCTACTATTTACACTAGAGGAATTCCACTGAGGTCAGTAGACTAGCCCAGATACAACACCAATGCAATTCCTGTGTTAATCTAGAGCAATTTCTCTGAACCTGATGAGATTCCTGTGGCAGAGAGCTGAGGCAAGTGAAGGTGTCATTGTGTGCTCTAGTCCTGGCTATACCTGTATGATATTTGGTGTAATTAGGGCTTGTGGCTTTGGGTCTTGTGTGTAGTCAATGATCTTTTTAGCATTCCTACGGGTTGTATATTGAAACCAAGAGCAAGCGGTTCCTACTTGGTTGTTTATAACATAAGCAATTGTGCCATAAACTTGTTTATGATATTCACAAAACATTATTTATATATATTAAAATGTTATATATACATACATAAATATAATCTTTTATATATACGCATATACATATGTCAACAACACCTACAAAAACTCAGTTTTGCTCCCATTAAGTCCCATGGAAATAGCATCAGACCTTGTAGAAAGAATAGCCACCTACATTTTTTATGCAGTGGCTGCAAACCCACTATGATCTTGAGCTTTGTTTTGGGGCTTTTAATGATGGTCAACACTTAAATTAATGTCTTTGAAAAGCCACACTACCTGTTTGATAAAGCACACCGTACAAACAAGTCTGGTTAATTGTTGCTGTGAATTCAACTTTATGCTTGCTCTAGTAAAAATCTGTCTTGTTTAAGCACAACAGTTGTGGATTTAATTAAATATGTTGCTCAGTGAAGCATCTGTTTAAAACATTAATGAATGGCAGCTCCTCTGAGACCTCCGTATGTAAGGGTTTTTCACTCCGTAACACAACCCTAAAAAGTGTTTTAGAAGTTACAAACAATTAGTTGATCCTTTGTTTTGGGCAGATTTTTCATCATTAAAAGGCACTTCTCTAAATCTGTGTTAATTGATTTAAAGTAATTTATGGAATAAAAACATTTTAAAAAAATCAAGGATCCAATTTTCATTCTCAATTACACTGATATTAATGCTGAGATACTCCAAAAAGTCAGAAGGGTGTGTTTCTTTTTTATCGCATTTGCTGTAGTGCAAATGAGTATATTCTTCGCTAACTGTGCATATATAACTCCCAAGTATACACATTTCAGGGGGAGACCTGACTTCCCAGACCACATCCTCAAAATCACTTGTGCTGAATCACAGAGTTACACTGATATTGCACCAGTACAAGATTACAGTGAGGAAAGGGTGAATTAGACTCTCAGCACCTCCATAACATGGCACAAATGCAGCAGTATTATAAATGAACTTCAGGAGGCTTGCATCAAGACATGAGGTCAGTTCAAATCCTGGCATTGTTACTATGCTCTTCACCAGTAACGGGAATATTGACAGAAAAAAAGGAAGAATCATCAAGTGCTGCTTTATTTTAAGAGCAACCAGACAGTGGTGCAGTTGGATGGATTTGGGAATACAGGAGTTTCCCTGATGCAGTAGCTACACGCAGCCACTGTATGTAATAAGATTGTTCAAAGATGACTTGGCTGTAAACTAACCCAAACAGATTCTCAACAGAATTGTCACTAACTTGATTGCTTTTAAGAAGAGATTAAAAAATGAATGGACATAGACATTATTTTCACACTACAAGAAGCGTGTCATCCCTAGTTAGAGGTAAGAAACCCTCGTATTTGAGATCTTTGAAGCTCACTTGGTGAATAAGTGGAGTTGTTGGTCTCCTGTGCTGTTCATGTAGACTCTTTTATGAGCCAAATGAGTCCCTACAACATAATAGTGAGATATTCCGGGTAACAAAGAGAAATTTGTTGAGCCACCCAGGCTAAATTTAGTAACATATTGTGGTAAAAACATTCACGCTCAGCTTCAGCCAAGACATCACCCTTTCTTCATTCAAGTCCTTCCAAACATCTGGATTTCCTAGAATGTCTAGTCTTTCAAGTGTTTACCTGTAAAGCTCTTCAGGAGAAATTGTGTCTTTATTTGTGCTCAGCATAGTACTTGTGGCTGTCTTTGAAAAATAGGAAGGGGAAAAAGATGTAAGAGGTGTTCAAACTCTACTTTGCTGACTCGAAAGCCAAAAGAGTCAAAGTGATAAATGAATCTGCTTTTGCCAAGCTCAGAGAAAAAAATGGATGGGCAGCTTATACTACAGGAGAAAAGAAACCCTCTTCTTCACCCCTTGAATAGCAAAAGAGCAATCTTTTATGAGATTTTTTTCCGAGTACCCAAATTTACCAGTAAAAAGTCTTTCCGCTACATGTTATAATCAAAGTAGACCCCCAGTCTCTCATTTCTTAGAGAAAATCAATATGTAGTTCTAGTGTCAGAAACATCCAGAGAGAGGAAAAATGCCTTCATTTGAACACTAACCAATCTAGAGCAGGCTCTGTAAAATGATTCTTCCACGTTTTCTCTGCTATGGAAATAATGATAATAATTTAATTATTCAAAACAGGTAATAAATACTGTTATTTACTCTAGAGAGTATAAAATTATGGGAGGCTCTGGATATATATTTCATTGTGCATATTTTTGTTATATTCATAAAAAACAGCATACCAGGATAAATTTCAGACTCTTACTAGTCACTTAATTGATGAGATTCTTATTGGGGATAAGGTGGGGGTCTGAAAAGAGAAAATTCTAAATGTTTGGCTTAAATTTCTTTTCATGCATGATTTAAAGAACTAGAGTAATATCCAAACACGTGCTAAACAATACCTTGAAAAATGAATGTTCTCCATCTTTACTTGGTTATACACTTTTTTATGACTCATAGATATCAAATCGGTTTACTAAGGAATGGAATATAACAATCTTATTTTACAAACAAGAAAGCTGAGGCACAAGAATATTAAAATGGTTTACCAGCAGCCTTCAGGAAGATGTGAAGGAGGCCAAGCCTTGTGAGCTCCAGCTCAGTGCTGTACATCATTTACTTGTTGAACGTTGCTGAGATTTTGTGCAAATCAGCTATAATAACATACTCAGCCATGGAAATAATAAACTTTTTTCTTTTCAGTATCAGACAAAACCAAAGATATATCTGTTAAATGAGAAAACAAATTTGAATATAATCTCCTTTTCTATTGCTGAAATAGTCTTTCAGAAGGCCACAGGATTCATCCTGATAAGATCTGACTTCTCATTAACAGATTTCTGTAAAACAAACCATTCTCTCCTCCGAGAAAGCAAATACCAAACTCCAGACAGCATCTTTAAGACATTTTACAATTCTGACCTCAACAGACAAAGAACAGAAACTCAATTAGTGGTGAAAATCTTGGATTACATTTTGGCATCTACATTCTGCAAAGAAGGGAAATATATACACTTAAAATCTTTTATGCATATAATCTTCCTACTCTTATTTATGAAAAGAATATCAGCTTGGATTTTAATTTTCACTGTATATGTCTTGGCTAATCTAGGCTTAAAATTAAATTCTCAAGAGAATCGTGGGTTCTAATGCAAGTACCTGTGCACCAAGTTCCCATCTAGAAGGCCTGCTCTCCTACTCACAGCTATGACCACAGTGAATGTCTGAGCAAGTGCCAGTCACAGAAGAATGAGAACTGTGCCACTGAAGCACCCCATGGCACAGTGGAAGAAGGGCAGTAGGCTGTACAAACAATTTGCTATGCACCTCAGAGCCTCCTGCTGCCAACAAGAAAGAGCTAACTGAAAATAGGAGATTATTCTGTTGGAAACCTGAGTGGGGAGCAAAACCTTCAGCATTTGGAAGATACAATGAGTGGTGGTCAAGCAGATGGTGCAGGTTCTCTTCTGAAGTACATGATGCAGTACAGGCAAAGGAGTAGTCTCAGATTGCTAAAGAAATACAACCTAAACCCTTGAGGTCCTTAAACATGAATGAAAACTGTGCCCAGTCAGCACTTCTAAATGCCAGTAGTGATATTCTTAGATCTATAAGACTTACTGAATGTGGCTTCACTGGGCCCTCGGTACTGAGGGATCAACATTTCCCATTCCTAACCTGCAATAAATTGGCTGGTCACTACACAAATCCTAAAGGCTAGTCCTGGACCCACTGCTTGGACCTGTGGAACCTTAACCTTCCAGATTGTCAGAAACATTTCTAAGCTTTTCTGCTTGATTCAAAAGCCTCCTTACACAGTGAAAATATGAACATTCTGAGCTCTAAGGCTGTTTGTTTGCTTGCTTTTTGATTATTTTCTAGAAGACCCATTAGGGATCTAAGGTGTAATTATAGACTACTTCTGATTTTAATTGAAAAAGCAGAAAGTTAAGTCCTTCCCAAAGTCATCTTTTCTTTCTACGTGTTAAGAAATGGAAAAGCCTGTTATTTCAGCCACAATTAAATATATACTTTTTCCTCACGTATAATTACATTCACTGTATGGCATACTGCTCTCACTTATCCATAAAATATTAGAAAAAATAGACTGCGCAAAAACTGCTAAAAATACTCTAACAGAAATCATTTTTAAGTCTTCTTAAATAAACCACAAAAGGGACTCTGCAGAAACCATTTATCTCTTTTGTAGGTCACTTTAAATTTGACTGTTAGACTAAAAACAAAGAAAAAACTCTTTTTCAGTTGCTGTAGGGCAAGAAAGTGCATAGAACTGATTGGAACCTGCATTTTGGTTCAGGCCCATCTCTCACTGAAAATTTTCTGAGTTATTTTCAGTGGATGTAAAGCCAGTTACTCTGTCACAGGGATTACGTTTGTAAGGAGAACTGCCAGGACTGATACAATACTGATAAAAACAAATATTGTCATGAATTTATGGACTAAATTCACAGCACAATCTCACACCATTTTGCCCAAGATGTAGTTTTGTAATTCAGAGGGGACCAAACCCAGTGACTAAATAAATATAAAGTGCAATTTACTTTACAGGTCAGGGGTAAAGTATGTTGGCAGATCTGGTCAGTGATGCACCAATTATCTTTGTCTAAGCACACAAACATGACTGGCGAATTAAACAGAAAGCAGCCTATTTTTCAGCTAGAAACTCCAAGAGACCCTGTCATAGTCATTCATTCACACCTCAGTAGAAAACTATATGTCTAGTGGATTCAGTGCTTTCCCGATCATTGTTTCTTTTTTAAGTGCCAGTAGATTATTGGCTCCATTTGAAGTTTTAGTAAAACAATAAATCTTTTTGGAGATTCCAGTCCACTTTCTAATATTTTCAAAAGTTCTAATGGCCAGGCATAATTTGGAAAACAAAATGAATTCTCTACCAGACTGGCCTCATGCCCTACCTTCATTAGAGCAGTGGGACCATTTTGCTTCCTAGAGTTGCATTTTGAGAACTGCAGGGGCTGTGTGTATCTCATTACCCCGTTACCGTCTGGAACACCCTGTGTGCTGCGGAGGAGAGAGGCAATGAGTTATGGTTGGAGGTGGAACACAGACCGAAGCAAGGGAGATGAAATTCAGTTTTAAGCCAGAATATCCCTTTCCCCACCACATAATTTGATATATTAGTTCTTTTAATCCACATGCAGCCTCTGTCATTCAGGAGGTAGAACAAGGAACCATAGGTGGAAGGGCTGAAGTCCTTTGGGAAAAACTACTTGAGAAAGCCAAATAATTCCTAACCAATCAGCAAGAGTAGGATTCTGGTTAAAGGGAGAGTAAAAAAATGTGAAAAAGAAAAATTGTCTTGGGCATGGAGACAAATAATAAGGCTTGCATAGAACTGTATTGCTGGGGGTTAGGACTGGAAAAGATCCTTTGGAACATCTACTGTAACTTCTTGCAGAAGAAGAACCATAGAAATACATCCCGTTATTAAACTAATCTAAGTGACTGGTTTTCTTCACTGTATGGAGTAAAATCCAAAGTGTTTCATGTTTATTTACATTCAAGAAAGAAATTTTATTTACTTTGTGTAAGTTATCTACAGTAATTATTGTGTCCACACAGACTTGATCACTGATTTCCAGGTGTTCTATATAGATTGGAATTAATTAGTTGAGACTGTAATAACTGTCATCATTTACTCCTCCTTGCTAACTTTCGTGGCCACTCAGTTCCTTCTCCACACAGAATTTCAGGTGCACAGACTCCTTTCACTGGCAATGCAGTGTTGATCCTGTGGACAGAAGTCCCCAAACGGACACAGTGAGAGAACACAGCGAAAGAGGGAAAGGACAGGGTTTTTTTCTGTGCCCTTTTCCTCTTTAAGTGACTCCCTATGGGATATGGTAACTGGCAAGCATGCCTTCAGCAGGAGGAGAAAGAGGAATCATATTGAAACCCCTCTGCAAGAAGACATCACCAATGTTCTAACAAATCTGGAAAACAATATCAGAGGAGGTCACTGTGATAGGGAGCTCCATGCGTTTGTCCTGTGTGGCTCACCTGCCATGAGAAAGAGTAAAGTCAAACAGGCCAGATAGACTGGAAGCATTACATCAAAGAATTTAGCAAGTCAGATAGTCACATTTTTGCATTTTTTTGAAATATCAAAATATTATTCACATCACAGCTGAAATGCAGGAGCAGTGGTACTGAAAATTTTTAACATTCATTTCAGATCATTTTGGTGGGCTAGCCAAGCCCCTAGCAGCTAAGACCCAAACCAATTGCTTGGTCCCCTCAGCAGGATGGGGGAGAGAATCATAAGGGCAAAAGTGAGAAAAAATTGTGGGTCAAGATAAAGACAGTTTAAGAAGTGAAGAAAAAAGAAAAAAAAAAAACGTAAGTGATGCAAAGGCAATCACTCACCACCTCCCACCAGCAGACCAATGCCCAGCCAGTCTCTGAGCAACAGCTACTTGGGAAAAGGTCCCTCAGTTTTATTGCTGAACATGACGTTACATGATGTGGAATATCTCTTTGGTCAGTTTGAATCAGCTGCTGTGGTTGTGTTCCCTCCCAATCTCTTGCCCACCCCCACCCTACTGGCCAGCGAAAACCTTGCCTCTGTGCAAGCATTGTTCAGCAGTAGCTAAAACCTTTGTGTGTTATCAACACTGTTTTGGTCACAGATCTAAAGCACAGCACTCCACAGGCTGCTATGAAGATAATTAACTCCATACCAACCAGATCCAGTGCAATCACAAACAAGAAGAAATCAGTTAGTATCTTGCCAGAGAATATCAACATCACACTCCATTAGGTGGAGCATCACACCAAGACCTACAGACATTAACAAGCTTTTCCAAAATCATACTTACCTATAACAAAATAGCTTCTAATTACTTTTCAAAACTTACTATACTGTAGAATAAGTGGAATTCAACTACTTGTTTCTTGTTCAAAAAAGAGATGAATGCTGATATGCTGATACAATATCCAGCTTTCAAAGATGTTTATGAGCAAAGAGGAGCTGGTAGTAAATTAGGAGGATCTGCAGAATTTGGGAAAGTGAGTGTTCACAGATCTTATGTCATACATCTCAGTTGTTACCGTTAGTGTTGCAAAATGTCTCTCACTATTGAGTGTTGCAGAATTATTTTTTTTCAGATGCATTTTTCGAAGTATCACATATGTTGTATGCTACTGCCAACAAAAGAACAGAGAAAATTATCTTTATTCCTGATGCAGATAGGAGACAGTAAAATGCGTTATAGAAGAATGACATGTAGCTATAAAGGCCAGTCCTGAACTGCTATGCAAAAGTCACACCATCTCTGTGTTTGTTGAACAAATGGAAAAATGTGGAAAATCAGCAAATAATTTCACATGCAGCTGTGGATGGCTGAACCAGTTATGCATAACTTCACAGCTACTAGACTGTGTCTGATAAGCAAATGAACTTCTTATGGTTAAGAAATCCTCCTCTAAGATGATCTTCCATTAAAGGTAGCTGAAACAGAAATGGCTTTGCCAACAGAAAAGCCTCTGTGAGAAAGATGATGGGTTTTCTTTCACATTTATTTTTTGTGAAATGTTTTATTTCTGGGGTAGAATCACCTATGCTTTTCTACAGACTGTACTCAGGCAGAAGAAGGGATTGAACCTGGGGTTCCTTGAGAATTTCCTAAATAAATACCTTAATTATTTGAGGGAATAAAGATGAGGGTTGGCTACCAAGGATAAGTGGGAGATCAAAATGATTAAATGGCAGATGAAATCCAGTGTAGATAAATGTAAAATAATACACACAGGGTGAGATAATCTCAATTTGACATGTATTAAATGGTGAACAGAGAGATTTTGAAGTCGTTATATACAGAGCTTTGAAAAAATAGCAGCTCAGTGCTCAGGACTGGGGCCCATTTTCAATGTTCCTGCGATGTGCATGTCCTGCTCTGCACCGGAACCCATCTCTTCCGACCACACAGGCCAACGAATGGTGAACCCTGCATTTGATGACCACAAGCTGTCTCACTATTAAAAGTTGATAATGGGTTTTATAATGAGATATCAAGAGTATAATGAGCCCCAAAGACTAAGATTATATTGATTTAAATGGAAATCAGCAAAACACGCTACTAAACACGTTGATATTCACTGGTCTTTTGAAGCCGCCATTTATAATATAAAGGTCAGGTGAAGTCTCTTCTAGGCTATGGACACCTTTGAGGATTGCTCCTTCAATCTGATCCAAAAAGAAATGGGGGGATGAGGCTGTTCAAATATTTAAATCATACTTTCTTGTGTCTTACTGGAAGGTATATGAAGTTTTTGATAAACATAATAATTCAGTTCAGATACTCTTAAAATTACATTAAATGCCCTCAAAGTAAACAAAGTAATATATTAATATGCTTCATTTTAAATACTCGAGTTCTTTTCTTGGTAATGTACTACAAGAGACCTTGTTGCTAATCTAAAAGGGTTTACACAAGTAGGTACAAGGAAAATAATGAAAATAACTTCTCAAATGTCTCAATTATTATTGGTTTTAATCTTTGAAAGAGGCATTTTAATAAAATAACTGAATGCCTGATCCTTGCTGACTACCTCTACTAGTGTTTGACTCTACTAGTGTTTGCTTATTTTTCACCTTCTTCAACATCCGATTTGTAGCTCATATGTTTGCCTTCTGCACAGGTTTGTTTGAGTGCAGCCCTAGCACTTTTTGAGGCAAATGTTATTTTTAGTTATCAATGAATAATTTTTTCATTTTTCATGCCTGCACACTCCTCAAAACTTCCTGCTTCAAAAGCCCAGCGCTGCCAGGGAACATTGAAAAAGGGAATTTTCTTAATATTCTCTAAGCCTTACAATAAAGGGTACAGAGCACTCACGAATACAAATGTAAAATTCACTTAAACCAACAGGGTTATAATTTCAGCTGTGTTCTCAATCCCAAGGATTTTGCAAATTGAGTTTAAGAAAGGTACAGCAAGCAAAAGGAGTGAAGAGATATGCGACAATAATATGTCTTTTACTGGTTTTTGAATATATATGGGGCTATATTATTCAGGTCCAACATAAGGGGAAATAACATGAATAAAAGAGAGATTTCAGGTATGATACATATATATATATAGCCATGTTTCACTTTAATGTGCCACTATGAGGGCAACAAACAGTAAACATTCTTTGGCATAAGGATTTAAGACATGGAATATTGAGATCTATCTTAAATACAAGTAGGGTTACCAACCCTATTAGCCAACCTATAATTGTTAGTGCACAGACATTAGAGGTGAAAAAACCTGACTCTAAGAACAAGACCAAAATACTAAGTAATTTTCTAATGACCATACAGGAAGCTAGGGGCAGAGATTCTCCAGCAGGTCTTCTCCTGAATACCTGCTTACTCAGCCTTGCACTGTTGCCAGGAAGTTTTATTTCTGGTGTCTTCCCCAAAGAAGACAAAATAAGAAAATAACTTAGCTTAATAGTAAGTTTAAAATATTTTGGTTTTCAACAGCAGTTAAGTACCTTTTCTTAGTCTTTTTTTGATATATGTAACAAAATTATTCAAAAGTATCCCCAAATGTAAAGAATTATTGGCTTCATTTTTTTTCTTCTTTTCAAGTTATCTTTGATGTCTGTGTCCAGAACTCCAGTGCTGTTGCAGCCACGGCTTGAAGTACTTTCCCCAAGACTTGTGCCATTTCAAACATTCCCTTAATATTAAAACAAATGAAAATCAGGAGGTATCTAATTGTCCTGGTTTTGATTTTGTTAATAAAATGTGAAAGGTTAAAGTGGAGCACAACCATTCCTTAAAGCTAAAGCCATAGCAGCACCAAGGCTTCAAAGATGACTTGAAAATGAAAGGGTCAAAAAAAAAAAAAAAAAAGTTACAGTAGAACACAATGTTTAAAATACTTTTCAGGCCCTCAGTTTCCATGAACTTAAAGGGAATTTTGTGATGATTTGGTTCCTCATAGGATCAGGCCCAGGCTGAATAAAAGCATATGCAAATTCTGCAGCAAAGTCAGCACCTGTGTGTGTCTGCTTGTGCTGCAACATGCATTTTGTAAAGGAATGATGCTTGAACAACAAGACTTGTACCCATTTTTAATGCAGTCACCCAGTCCAACAGGCAGGTTCAAACTTAAATTCACTGAGGACCATCTGAATATGTATTTACCTCAAATTATATTCCTAGCTTATCTTGTACAGGCAAGAATCAGGCATTTCATTACGCTCTGTAGTGCCACAGTCTCCATCTCTCCCCATTTCCACTCCCAGATGCCCCTTCCACTAACAGTCAGTGGGACTGCGTGAGTGCCTCTCTTATTGCTTGGGAAGCATCTGGTTCACTGAGGCAAGCTTTCTTGAAAGGGACACCTACTGTCACACGTACAAAGATCTTGTCCCTTAAAAACAGGAAAGATTTGTTTCTTCTTTACAAGAATTAAAAGGAAAACAAGAATGTTGCCTATCCTTTCCCTGCCTGAGTCATCAGGTCCTTTCCAACATCTGTTTGTACTAGCAAGTTAATCCTGTACACCAGAACCAAAGTTAAACCTTTAGACAAGAACCAAAGTGTACAGTTACCACTACAGATGCACCTGGTATTTCAGCAGATTCGGACAGCCTTTTTGTCTTTGAAACAATTGGACAGAAAATAGACATTCAGTTCTGCAAGGTGCTGGTAAGATATCATTAGAAATGTGAGGGAGGTTTGTATGAGCAAAATCTGGAGGCTTTGGCTCTGTATAGGCAATAGTCTAGGTGTCTATAACTTTATCTATGTTTGGAGCTAGTTTGGAGTTATGTTTATCTAGTTTGGAGCTCTTAGTTCAGTGAAACAGTTGAAGATTATGCAGATGAGGCAGCTGGGACCCCTGCCATACAGAGCCAACTCAAGCACTTCAGATACCCATGTCCCCAGATACAGTGTATTATAAGGTACCAGATACCTGATTAGTAGCAAGGAACTTTTTTTCCCCAGCAGTTATGGAAAAGGGTATACAGATCAGCTTTTTGAGAATGAGAAATTAAATATTCACAGAAAAACAAGTTCTTCTGCTCTGGTGCTGCAATCTCTGACAGTGTGCTTGACTCTTTCGTCATAAAGAGAAAAGCCTGCTTTAGGATATAGGCAGCCACTTATTACAAAGGGTGATTAAGTGGCTGAGATAGTGCTGAGGCAGACCATAGTTTAGGTATTGTGTTCTTTTTAATCCCACAGCATGCTCCCTTGTAAGTGAAATGGTAGTATCTTACAGGCCAAACTGAGTCAACAAGTGCTTTGAAGCCCCTGTAGACAAACGCTGTCTACAGTGTTATTTTTTATTTCTTGGTACTTAGCTGTTCAAATAGTTTTTTTAAAGTAAAGTACACCAGTTCATATTAGTAAGAAAGCTCTTTTGCTTCTGTTGGTATCCGTCTTTAACTGTTTACACGGCTTTTTGGTGGGGTCTGAGCATCCCGATCTGTCATTACAGTCAAATACTTTGCAAAATCTCTGAAAAGCAAGTATGTTGAGAGTGTCAATCATTTTCTACCTGGAGAATTTTTCAGTCTTAACCAAGGCAGGAGTTTAGAAGAGCACTGACTGCAGAAGGACTACTAAGTTTTCCCTATTAAGTAAAGAGCCTGACTCAGAGCTCATGGAAGGAATGATAATGCCTGAGTCCCAACAGAGAAAGAACTAAACTCCATATTAAAGGAGGATGTTCAGGAAGCCAAGATATAATCTAACCACCTCTTGTCATGGAAGAAACACTGTAGACTTTGGTACAATACTGCTTTTTTAAGTCCATATCAGGAATTCTAGAGCATAAATACAAATGTCTGCTAAACTCTACAAGAACAACTAGAAAAACCTGTAGGAAGAAGCTAGGTCTTTATGATAGCATGTATGTTCTTCTACATATATCTCAATAGAAATTGATTTTCTGTTAAACTGTCCACTCTTTCTGGCACATCACCTTGTGATATGTACCAGCATCAATGATTGTTTATAGCTGGTATGCATGCAGTTATTATGGAAAGCAAAGAAATATTTTAAAGCTATTCAACCTGTTTGGTCCGCTTCCTTCCACTGCTGCAACTCTTAAACTAATACAGAGAGAAAACTGTTTCATCTCGTATAATCTTTTCCTTGCTTGCTTGTCAGCAAAAACCTCCTTATGATTTTTGCTTTATTCAGAGCACTTAAAAACCTCTGTCATAACCGCATGAATTTTAAGGCGGTATCTCCTCCTAGTTCTGTTTTGTCTTTTAATGAAAGAGGACATAAACCTGCAGGTAAGAAGCAGTTTTTCACATTAAGTTGGTCTTCTTTAGTAACAGAAAACATGCAGGGTTTATAGGAATTATTTTTCAAGTGATCCAGACAGACATCATTGGAACCCCAATTCAGTCTATGTATAATGGAGTCAACAGGAATTTCTCCATGGTGTGCTAGTGTTGTGTTTCCTTGTCACTTGGGAGGAGTTATCTTTTTGGCAGAACAACACTCCACTTTGAAGAGGTGGGTACGAAGACAAATGCCAAAACTGCTCACAGGAGTTCCAATTAGAGCCAGTGTTGATGGGTTTCTGTGTGAGCTTCAACTAAACACCGAAGACCCTAAATGGCATGCAGGATTGCAGAGTAATTAAACATTTTGTCGCATACTGCAAATAGCTCCTTCTGTCTTCTCTTAACAATATATGCACTGGGAACATAAAAAGAGATATGGAAGATTTTGAACTTTTCCGCTTACTGTGGATACAGACCAAAAACGTTACAGGTGAAAGATTCCATATTCTACCAGCAACCCCTGGAGCCATCAAACCCCTGGGAAGAAACACACAGGACAACCAAGTTAAAATCAGTGATTTACCTGACAGGACATCAGGTAAATACATCATAAGCACAGAGCTTACTTTAGCATATTGGCAGCTGCTTGTTGCAAAGAGGTGATTAAGTGTTTGACATGGTCCTGAGGCAGCGCATGGCTTAAGTTTTGTGTTCTGTTTAACTCCTACAGAATACTCCCTTGTAAATTATGTACTTGCATTTGTGGGACAGATTTCGAATATTTGTTAAATGTCACAAAGTCTGCATGGATTTCCTGCACTGTAGTTGAAAGATCTCTCATTTGAAAGCTGGTAAAAATATTGGATTACCTTGATACTGCTAACAAATTTCTAATCATTTCACATTGTTTAATCATTGACAGGAATATCTCATGTGGGTAAACTAATTGATAAGTCTAGCTCATTCAATTAAAGAAAATAATTGAGGCCCTTTTTTAAAGCCAGGTAGGTCAGGCCAAATACTAATAAAAGTACACTACTGTTCCTACCTATCATTGACTGTGTCAAACAGTGCTAGAGTCAGCTTATTTTTCATAGAAACCTTTTTTTTTTTTCTGTTCATTAGTTTGATCCATGAATTTTATATCCATTTGCTGGAATAGATAGTTCTTTTCTGTGTCTTACCTTTGGCACAATTCCTCAGGAGACCGTGAAATAACACCTGGCAGTTGTCACTGCAGAAACCTACATTTACGAGCAGAATTGACTTCCCTACTTGAAAACCCATTTGTTTTCATTTCCTTGCTCTACCTTTGACTTCAAGAACAGTGTGCTCTGTTTATGTGAGAAGAGAGAAAGACAAGACTGTCTTCCCCACCCAAGACCTATATGTGCACGCAGTTCATGCTGGTATGTACACAGGTGGAGTAAACTCCTCCACCCTAGGCATACATATCTCATACTTAATCCACTCTCCTGTCTGGGCAAAGAGGTACTTCTGCCTTCTTCTCTCCTCCCATAACTGTCTGTAACAGGTCTATGTGAAGATATGTGAAACAGATGACCTGTGAAAGCTGTGATTCCTGATGTCTGACCCCATCCAGCCATCCCTTCCTTCAGGCAGAGAGCCAGAGGAGGGGTTGAAGGAAGATATTACAGAAGTTTATGTGAGATAGACAGACACAACTGTATGTCCCTGGTGTTTAACTTGCAAATGATTTTAGATCCTGAGCCTGGTTACTGTCCAACCTTATACCATGATAAGATTTGGGTACATACATTCCTCCCTGTCCTGCTTACATGGGAAGGAAATTCGGGTATGGAGGCTGGAAAGGAGCTGTGGTATGTTGTCATGGGACAAGACCTACTAGTATACTTCTAGGAACACCAAACCTCAGAGCAAGAAGCATGTAGACAAGTAAGGGCTTGAAGTCTGCAACATGCCGAGTGCCTTTGGTGGGAAGCTGAGCTCGTTGACTTATTTCACTGGATGAAACTCATTTCTCCCTTCCTTCCCCAGAAATAAGTTGGCATCTTGCTTTACTGGAATAGACCAATGACCTTTTGCTACCTCAGAGGGTGTTATGTGGGTATGCTTATGTTTGTAAATGAGGTGGGGCACAATTTTTAATTAATACCAAATTTGCCAAGAAAAATCTTTGGAAACCAAAAATATTTGAAAAAGTTGACTGAAAACAAAAAAATATATACCTGGGAATATTTTGAAATGCCAGGAACTTTACTTTGACATTTTCAAGTAAAACTTCTGGGCTTTTTGTGTTAGGCAATGTTTTTCATCAAAGAGAATACAAAAAATTTAAATGAAAGGAAGAAAAATACAAGATTTAAATAATCTTGAAATATGTAACAAAACAAAATATTTAATTATGGGCAGAAAAACATGTTTTGAATTCATAAAATCCTAATAGGGAAGGAGCTGTTTCTTCTCTCTCCCCAGAAAGAACTGCTTTCATCATAACTGATTTTCTTCCCTTATATTTTGGCAGGTATGTGAGCCACCAGACTGAAATATCCCATTACTTGCTCACCTATATTCATAAGGCACTTTGAAACAACCAGAGTATAACTGCCAAATTTCATTTGTATGTTCTTAATCACTGTGTTCATTCCAATTACAGGTGACATTATCAAATGGGAATTGCTATTATTCTCTATGGAAACAATTTCCTCTCCTAATAACCTTTATTAGACACTCAAGTATCTGGGATAAACTGTGCTAAATAATAGTAATTTAATGGTAAACTAAGATATTTGCTATTGAGCTCAATGCAAGTTCAAATCTTTTGTAAAAAAGTCTTATTAATCTAAAATACAAAAAAGTATGAAAGAAGGTGCTGCAAAAAGAGCAAACCTTTGAGTATAGTTGCAAATATTACATCACTACTATGTCAGAGGCCTCTCTACACAGCTTTATAGCCTGCAATAAGTCTATTGTTTAATGCAAAGACTCAGCTGTGGACAGAAATGTCCAACTGCATAGTCATAAATGCTTAAAGACAAGTTTTTGGTCTGTGAGATTTATTCGTTTATGAATATAGTTCATAGTGCATAATCCCAACAGTGGTCCGTAGAAGAGAATGAGTGAAAGAGTCACATAAAAGACTTTATGGTCCACAATTGCAGTGGAAAAAATGCCCTATGTCAGCGTTGAATATAAGTTGAAGATGGAGCAGGTAGGTGATTATTGGAGCAGAGTGAGAGCAGCTGGTGTACAGCGTGGAGGGACTGATGGTCTGGTCTGCTTTGTGTTAGAGAGAAACATCTGAAAAGCCAGAGGGATACCTGTAAGACTGGCAAGTGGCAGTGAGCATGTACCTTGGATGGGGAATTTTGTTTGCTGGTTGGATCAACCTTTGACACATGCATATAGCTGGAGAGTGGAGATGCATTTGTATCTGTTCATTCAACCTTAAAATCAGTTAGTATTCTTTTTGCAACCTGAAACAGACACTTTCACTCGCACAACCACACACATGTTCATAATCACATTACTGGTGTCCTTTTTAGCTGTTCTTGCATAATTTGAGAAAGAGAATATGGTATTTTTTTCTCTTCATAGAAAAAGAAACCTTTTTTTTCCCCTTGAAATTTTATCCACCTAATGAAATAAGAGTAGTTTATGTTCTATTAAGTTAAGTCTATCAAGGTACTTACATCTTACTACTATTTAGTTTATCTAGTCATGTGATGGATTCTTTCTCATATTGTGTCTCCTCTGAGAAATGACTTTGGCACTTAAGACTGAGGTGTAATTCAGTCACAAGTTCAAAGTTACAATCTATGAAGCCCCTATTCAGGTGCAACCCCATTGACAAATTTCTCCGGTTTCATTTGTGATTCTTATAGAAAAATCCTCCCCAAACCTCGTTCCTCCCCAAGCCTCACTTCTGCTAGGATAGTTATATGCTATCTTTCTCATTCTTCTCTTGGAGGAAGGAATCACCTTCAACATAATGAAGCTCCCTTCATCAATGAGCATATTGTCTGATGCTTAAGACAGTCCCCTCAGAAGCAGAAAACAGAGGTTTGAAACTTGCTTCACTCGGGAGTGAAGTGATCCAAGTATTCACACTTCCTGAGTGCACTAACCACTAGAGTCTTACATGAAAGATGCTTTTTTCTTCAATTGTTTTTCAAAGAATCCTCTAAAAACAAGTCCTGTACAGTTGTTTTGGGGTTTTTTGGTTTTGGGTTTTTTGGGTGTTTTTTTGGGGTTTGGGGGTTTTTGGTTTTTGTTTTTTTTTTTGTATTTAAATGCTTGTATGTCTTTGTGGGATCTGGTTTAAAGATTTTAAATTAGTATCAGATGTCTTAAAAAAAGGAGTTTCTCTGAAACACAGTGCAAAATACTGTCTGATGTTCTTTGGTCTGGGTTACACCAGAGGTCAAAGTAATCGATGACGTCACCGGTCTTCAGATGTAGGAATCTAATGATACAGAGCAAAAGTAGATAATAAAAAGAGTGTAATATCTTTCTTGTTATATTCCCATGAGCAATAAAATATTTTAAGAATTAACATGTAGTGTAATCCTGGCACACTTGAGCAGATCAAGATTTTGCGCTGAAAATATGTTCCCTTTTTTAAAACTAAACTAAACTAAACAAACAATCTCTTTATCTGCAGGATGAATGAGCCCCTTCAATACATTGTAAATGTTACCCTGGCTGTGATCCAAGGGTTGTGATGTGGAAGGACTAAGTTGCTTAATTTCTGCATTTGAAGCCTTTGTTAAAAAATGTTTTAATCTTTTCTTGACTCCACTATAGTTTAAAGCCTGGTTTAACATTCCAGCCGGGCCACAACAAAGAGCATCATTGTTTGACATGCTTTTCCTACAGAGACTGTCAGATGTGCTGCATTATCTAAACAATGTTGGCAGCAAGTACACAAGTAGCAAGTGTGAATCAAATCAAAGATGTTCACAAACCCAGACTCCAAGCTTGAACATTCCCAGATTCCAAAGATATAGCAAGAGTGTCTGGTTATCAATGAGCCTAATCAATGATAATCCTGTCATTTAGGACTCAAATCCAAAACCTGATGGCTTACTACTTGTGGGGAATAACCCACTCCACTGTTTGACTTTGTGTTTCCATCCCATATTGGAACCACCAAATTAGGTACTATTCAACTTTATTCTTTACCTCAAACACCCAAAAAGAGAGTTGATCCCAGAAGAATGTTGTCTGATCCTTGCTGACACATAAGACTAAGTCCCAGTGTACAAAATAAGCAGTGAAGCTATGGGCTTGGCTGCTGATCCTCTTGCACTGGCCTCAGCCTCACCTTCCAACCTACTCGATCCTGCTTGGCACCATCCTAGCGGCAGTAACCACCTCGCTAAAGTCTGCCTACTCAGGTCTTTGGGTGACTTTTCCCTCACCTATTTCCATCTAAATGAATTAAGCTAGTACAGGTCTTCTATTTAAACTGTGAAACTGGTCTGACTCACAATGAGTAGAATGCATTTGGGACTGATTGTATGAACAATTCAGCCTGAAGGTCAGAGGAAAGCAGCACAGAGAAGCCAACAACATTAGGTTTTTGATGCTATGAATATAAGCACCTTCCGAGTAAAGTATCTGTGGAAGAACGTCAGAACTTCATTAACTTCTTTTATTTCTGTATCATTCTTACTTCCAATGTGGGATACTTTGAAAGAGATTTTATTTTTCGAAAATATGGTTTTGCAAGCATACTTTAATACAAGCTACAATACCCCTAAAATAAGTTTTAAAGAGTATTTGTTTCAGGGAAAGTTCCACTGAAAAACAATTAAGTGGTGAAAACAAGATTAAGTATATTCGGTGCAATCAACTAATACTAGCAAATATGAATTGTAGTTCCATATGTTTGTCATGCAGTAACAATTAGTTTGAGGTTCTGCGAGAGTATTAGAACTTTTATTGTGGGAGGTGCTACCATATAACACACAGATTAAGAGGCCTGGATGTGGTAGATGCTAACTGAAGATCCTGGTCTTTGCAACAGGGTAAAATTGGGTTCAGCTGTGTGGACTTAGAAGGGATAGAACCTGCACTCGATTTCAGCACACCACGGCAGGCCAAATTGTGCCTCAACGGCCTCCATGAATGAAGGGGATCTTCCCTTTGCCACCTCATTACTCCATGTTGACAAATATTTTACTTTCTACACTCACAAAAAGAAACCCGAATTAATTAACTGCCATACAGCATTTTGCTACTGTGACAAAACTTAGTCATAAATATAAAAAGGTCTCATCTTGTACTGCCTTTTGCTATGATTCAAAAGCCAGCTCTCACTTTTACATTTTTATTTTCTTTTAAACAAACAAATAAATTTTATATTGTGGCCTTAAATACACAGTAATAAATATAGCAGGGTTCTATAACGTGACAGGTATTTAACCAGAAATCAGAAACATGCCAAGTTCAGTTGCTCTTCAATGTTAGGTCTGTAGTCTTGTAAGGAGTTAAAAAATAAATTATAAAATACTTACTAAACAATTTCAACAAAGGGTATATCTATATGTCTATTTTTGTCATGTACTTTTGAAATAACACACAAATTATATCGCTTCATTTGAGTTTGAGCAAATAAGAAAAAAAGGTGTTTTCTTACTATTGTATGAAATTTGATTTTGTGCTCAACAACCAAGAAAATAGTAAATAAAAAGGGATATAGATATGAAGGACAATTTTTGTCTTTTTTGAAGAGTTGAAGGACTAAACTTCAAAATTTTGGCTGTTTCTTGGAAAAAGGTTGGTTCAGGCAGCTAGGAGGAAAAGACAATATTGTTACTAGCAGTAAGAATAAGTCTGTTCAGTCAACATGGATTTTCTAACTCTTATTTTTGTTGTCCTTATTTTTTTAGTTATATTTTACTATAACAATGAAATGCAGCAATACAGAAATAAAATAAAAGATCATCATGAAAATGGAGAAAGACACAAGAGAATCTCACATAAGATATAACAAAAAAGGATGACAGTATGCCAACAAGTGTGTATGTATCATTTCATCTGCTTTGTGAGCAGGGCAGCAAGTTCTGTCTTTGTAAGAATTATTGGTTTTAAATGAAAAGAATATTATGGTAAAACTAGACTAATTTATGGTTTAACCTCCTTATTTATTTTAATACTGTAATTATTAGTTTCAATCTTCTAAAAGATTTTCATTCTTATTTTCAGGAACTCTGCATTTCAAATAACTTCTAAATGCCAAATTTTATAGAAAGGAGATATTTCACTAGAAGAGCAATGTCAACATGAATGAAGCAAGGCAAGAGGAAACTCAAATGAAAAACAAATGACATAAACAATAGTAAAAGGATTTAAGAAAATATTTGTTAACATCACCAACCTGATGCATTTTCTTTTGCCTGAGGGAAAACCACGGTTGAACATTGAATATAGATGCAAAAAATTGTTTTATGTCCAAATTCTTATCCTAACTTCATGTCAACTCACAAAGAGAATAAAGACTTGCAGCTTTGCTTTATCCTAGCTTTGAAACTCTAAACAGGTTGCATTTCTGAGAATTTTCACAGAATTAGAAATGTGCTTATCTCTTCTCTTCAAATGTGCTTTCCCTCTCTGTTTCTTTGTTAGAATTTTCCTAAACCTGTCTGCATACAAAAAAACCAAAGCTAACCAGAATCTTTACAGTCAATAACTAAGAAAATGGGCTTTGCATGGTGGATCTGGAAGAACAAAACATCTCCTTTTATCCCAGAACTTGGGATACTCTTCTAGCTCTAGAAACAACTTTTACCTACCATGAGCTACATGTCATCCAAGTAAGAGTGCACACAGTATGCAAGGACTACAAATGCCAGTCTCGCATCTGTGGTAATTCATTCTCAGAGTAATGAAATTTTCATTTCGGACTTCCTTTGCTCGTCAGAAAAGGACTAATTAGATCAATAATGTATCATGATCAATGCACCAGGCACATACTGCCAACTGTGCCATCTGCAAATGCCAGTCATGAAGAGAAAGTTGTCTGTCCTCTTCCACCGCTACTGATCCTGGAAGAAAGGCAGTCAGATCTTGAACCACGCAAGCTCCTCTTCCTCCACATCAGTACGCCTGTATTTCACAGGCATGTAGTTAATACTCCATTTCTCTCTCTGTCAACCTGGGCAGAAGATGAAACAGCCTGCAAATCCTGCTCCCCTTCCTAGGCAAGACAGTAGGGTGGCTGATAACTAAGTACCTAGCGTATTGATGTCCAGCCACCATTAGAAGAACCCAACATCTCCTCTTAATCACCTAGGGCTGCTATGTGTGATTCCCAATCAATATTCCAGCTCAAAATTATATCAGTTAATTGTGACCAAAAGTTATTACATTTTTACATGACTATAAAATACAGATAATACATCCGCCCTCTTAGATGGCATCTCTAACAATTGCCATTGAGCAGTAATCCTTTATTGAAAAGTCTGGTTGGAGTTTAATGAAACCTGTGTAAAATTTTAAACTGTAATTATTTTAATCTTGCTTCCCTGGCAGATTAATGAGAAGCATTTAACATCCTTTCTCACTGATCTCTTTTAATTTATTCCTGCAATATTTATTCTCATTTTGTTTTAAGACTGGCCAGAAATGATATTAGATTAACCCAGCAGATATGGAAGACATCAGGTAACTGCCTTGATTCTTTCGATGTTGTGTTAAATTGCCTAATAATTGGCAGTGACCAGATGATGTTTGTTTTTAAAGTGTTTGTAAACTGGCAACATCCATTTGTCTTACACAATTGAGTCATTTTTTTTGGGTCACAATCCACTTACACAGCATAATCTTACTGGCAGAAGGTGGCACAAGCCTCCACAGCCTCAGAGGAATTTTCAGACCAGGGGCCCAATCTCTGTTAGGCAAAAAACTTCCTTTTTCACATGAACTCCATTTTTTCCCTGCAATTTGAAGCAGACTAAAATTTCCAAAATAGGCCACTAGAAGACGTAAGCAAAACTGTGTTTTTAGAAGTGAAAAATGTGGCAAGAAATGTCACAAAAGAAACTCTTAGGTAGTAATGGCTTGGAAAAATTGTTCTTAATAATAAAAGGGTTAAATAACTCCCTGTATAACTCATCTTCTGTGATTTTAATGGGTATAAACATATTTCAGGCTTTCCATAAGAGTAGCGCAGTAGAGAGGAGAGATTCAGAGTCCCCCTCTACAGAGAAACATGACAGAAGCGAGACACCATTGAAAGGGTGTGCAAAAACCAGCATTGACAAGCCCACCTCTGTTTTGAGGTGTTTCATGAGGGCAGCTTGTGCCAGAAGAGAAAAATTCAGCCACAAGACAGACATCTGTTTTGGGAGGTCATTTGAGCCCACCTGGTCCTCTGGGAACTTTATGCACATGGGCTAGTTATGGGCTGGCATTGAACCAGCAGGTAGCCCAGATTAATCTGACACATCCCTGATAACATTACATTATCTACGTATTTATGGGTATCTGTTTGTGCCCATGCTTGTCAGACTTTTTATTTATCTGACCGTACCCGTAACTTTTGAACCTGCTGGCCAACCCCAGTCAGTGAGAAAAGGGCGTCAGAGAGAAAATTCTACAAGTTTAGTAAAAAGGCATTGCTGCCCAGAAGAAAAAGCACTTGTTAGCATGCTTCATTTAGGAACAGGCTTCAGATGAGATCACACCATAGGGGAGAGATGGCCTAAATGCCTGAAATGCAAGAAAAAATTTTAAATGGGGCTTACGTTTTACTAGACACTAGAGAATCCAACCGTGAGGCACAAGTCCATCGGAAACCAGGCTTCATTTGTTCCGCTTGTTGCACAGGGAGCTCCTTGTTTGTAGTAAAAGCAAGGATGACTTTCTGTACAGTTTCTCTTTCCACCAATATTATTTATTATACCACACTGCAAATCTCAGTGGCATTTTGCCTTTCCTCCAATGTTTCTGTCTTGAGGAACTTGGTCTATGGGCCAAAATTTTGTCCTCAAATTCACTTCACTTTCTCAAGGAATGGTTCACTGTTAACTTGATACTAGAAGTCTTTCTGTTGAAGTCAGTTAGAATATGAGCCTCTCCCTGCCGTGACGTGATGAGAATTTGTGATGGTAACAGATGGGAAAAGATAATCTGATGATCCAAACTCCAAGCCTTGCACAGGGGGCTCTGAAACAGTTAAGTCAGAAAGGTGAATATTTTTAACTCGTAAGCAACTTGTTTTCACAGACATTTGGATTTCTTGTTGAATGAAGCCCATTGTTAAATATATATTTGCAGAATGTTAGATGTTACCACCTCTTTCATAGGTGGAAAAAACCCTACCTGAAGAGAGCAACATATCCACTCTTATGCTTATGGACTCAGAATATCAGAGAAAGTGACATAGCCCCACATGTTGACCTTGCATGTTGCCTTTCTATGCAGGGGTCAATCCTGTCAGATGCTCAGTGTCCCCGTGATTCACACTGGAAGCTGAAGACACTTTTCATCTTGCCTGATGCTCAGCACCTTCCTCAGCACAGGCTTTCTCCACAGTTTTCTCCACAGGCAGTCTCCACAGCAAACAGAATTATTGATGGCATCATGTATTTTCTTACCTAAGTAATACAAAGGCTTGGTCATTTTGCAAAAGAGTTGAAACTAGAACAGCTGATGTAACAGCAGTTCTGTGTTGTAATAAAAATGAGGAGTATTATTATAAAAACAACAGCATATTAATGAGCGCTTTTATGGTATTCATTTCCATTGTTCCATCTTTCAAGAAGTGTTTCCACTGCTAGTTTGATAGAGGAAGTAAATTTTTCCAGGTCACTCACACCTTTATTCTTATGAACCATGTTCCCATATGTTTTTGCAACCACAGGGACTGACTCTCATTTGTGAAGAAGAAAGCTTCTTCACATTGTTCTGTCATTTAAAACCATTTCAAGCTCTTTTGTATGGAAAAGAGGCTATACAGTATTACTAAGTATTCCAGCCATAACGTTTAAGCACTGGGAGCCCTTGCATGGGATTGAATATTTAAATATGTTCTATATGTATTGCAAGTAGGCTCCAATTAAGGCACGTGAGAAGCATAGTGTAGGTAGATCGGAATATTCCTAATGTGTCTTAAAGTTACCAAGATGAGCTTCTCTGAGTTTACTCATTAGCTTTACTAGTATAAAAGGCAAACTCTGCTATGTACTTAGCCTTAGCCACATGTAATAGTATGCCCTAGCTAACAAAAAAAACATGTGTTCTGACCACATGCCAGGTAAAAAGAAGTACAGAATCCTAGTGAAGATAGTTTTCACATGTTTAAACAAACTGAGAACATTGGGTAGGAGTTTAGGGATTACCTTGATTTACCAGAATTTAGTTAAATTACACCTTCAGTCTTCACTACATGTTAATGACTATAATCTTCACCAATCTAAGATAAAAATGTAGCTTTTATGCCTAGTAGAGACAAGGACTTAGAACACTGTAACAAGATTGCTCAAGTAGAACAGTTGTATCATTGTATACATAAGACTAAAATTTTCAGATGTATTGTCAGCTTTGCGTCCTAAACCAATTTACACTTCTCATTCAGGTGTCTGAGAAATTCTTAATAAATTAGTCACCTGTATTAATGGACTAATTAATACAGAACTTTCAGTTTTAGCAAACTACTCGATTTCACTGAAGAAAGGTTACGTCATCTGTGATGTGAAGACAGAATATATGTATACCAATATATACCTATATTGCCATAGACGCCATAAGGATGTAAGGAAAAGGTGAAGAGAGAAGAAAAAGTCATCTTCTTCAGTTCAGGAATTTTCTGTTACGAGGCAAGAACCACAGAAATCTCTGAGTTCCACTGGCTCTTCTCTGCTCTCCTCTTTTCAGAGAGGGAAAAGGCAAGGTTGGTATTACTTCTTTTGTGCTTATGGTTAACATTACAACAAAACAGTTTTCTATTAAAGTTCATCTCCTAGCCTTCTTTAACCATTGACTTCATCTGGATGTCTAGGCTCCTTCTAAAACAAGAGAGATACTTTCTCTATAAAGTAATTCTTCCCAACTGTGTGGGCTCTCTGGGGTTCCTCAGCTTTCCTTGGTGTCTTGCAGAGGAAGACTGAGCAACAAACTTTGACTAAACCTTTAAAAGATCAAACTTAATTCACATGAATTACAGCCTCAGAACTCAAGGAGCAGAGGTGAAGAAGGTCCACTGACATAACAGCTTGTAGAGATGTTCTCTGGGAAGAGCAAAGAGGGTTTTCCAGTAAGAGGAGATGTAGCTTTTTCTTTCCACCCATTAGAACGTTCTTGATGTATGTTGAGGAATTTTTTTAAAGCAGTTTTAAAAGACTTATTTTGGGATTAATCCAAGAGTATTGCCTCAGTAATATCTGACCATTCTTGTCTGATTTTGACCTTTAAAATGTTTTACTAAGCTTTTATATACATATAAAGACAATGAATTCTGTTACAAAAAAGATCTTTTGAAATGCAAAACTTAAACATACCTGGTCATTTCTGACCACCTCAAAATGCTTTTTCCCTTTTTATCTTTTTTTTGAAACAAAATGTTGTCAAGAATACACATTTGTAAATATTTTGCCTTGAACCAAATAGTCATTTTCCATGGGGGAAAGTTTTTCATTCTAACTTGAAAGACATTCAAGTCAACTGGGCACTGGGAGTAGAGGGAAAAAGTGCAGGTTACCCTGTGGCACTTGCCTGACTGGTTCTACAAAATAAGGCAGAGAACAATATTACATCACAAGAGAAAGATGTCCCACTTCTTACAAAGAGCAGATTTTTAGGGAGACTCATCCCTGTCCTTACAGGAGACTTGCGTGTGCTACCAATTTGAGAAGAAGAGGTGTGGGAAAGCAGGAGGAAAAAAATTTTCAAATCAAACTGGAAATGAGTGCCACAAGGAAGTCCCTGAGAAACACGCAGTTGGTGGCATCTGGGAGCCCTGGAAAGCTCAGTGAGCTACAAAGGGAAGATGTTTCAGCGCGAGCGCTGTCTCAGACGCCAGTTCAAAAATCCAGCAAAGAAATGAAGGCTTGGGGCCAGAGGGCTGGAAGGATCCAACCAGAGTGGAACAATAACTTGTCCAAGCACAGATCAGCCCAAAAATTAAGAAAGCTAAGGTTTTACATAATTAAAGGTGTGGCTGCTCCAGAACAGTACATGAGCCCAGAGGGATTAAGACTGGCCTAGACCAAAAAGGGTTACTTGGTGATAAATAACTCTTAGAAATGGTAATTATGTTATGCCCTAATGTTATTTACTGCCTAATATTGTTCACTGTGACTCCTTTAATTAATCTACCTGACATTCTCACTAACTCATTCCTTTTATCCTTTGCTGAGATTAAAGGTCCTTTTTATCTTATGGCTTTTATGTTCATTCTTGGGTGAATCCAATATGAAATTAGATGTCCGTGTGCATTTTGGGCACAAAATCCCTCAGAGTGAGTCCTTAGAGTCACTCTTAGGCTAACAGAAGACCCCAGTACTTTTTTCAAATAAAGATTTCTCACTAGACTCTAAGTCACTTTGAGAAGCTATCTAGCTAAATTACTCAGCAATTTTCCTTAGCTAGTTTGCCCAAAAAACTCACAAACACCCCACATTATTATTTCCCAAGACCAGCTTTGTTCTCTTAGGATATCTTTGAACTGCTTTCAATTATTCTGACTGGTCAAGCTCTCCACTGAAAATGCTCCAGTTCCCTGAAGCAGATCCTCCTGATGACTTAGGCAAGAAATAAATATAATTATTTCACCTTGTGGTAAATTGCCCATGATCAGCTCTATGCTGCAAAGCATCATCTCATGGCCCTTTGTAATTGTGGTGGCTAGTTTAGCAGCAACATTTTATCCTGTAACACATACTCCAGGGCAGATTAAACAAACGACTTGTTTACAAACAGTTTAATGAGGAATAGCTATGACGCACACAACTGTTTCATTTCACTCTGCATATGCAAAGGAGCTCGCTTCCTATTTTCTTTATACAGATGGCACCAGCAGATTCCTCTTTGGAGGCCTTTCAATGCGTGACCCCGCAGCAACAGAAACCCGCATCTGCCGGTGAGTCCTCAGCAAGGGTGGGACAATGGCCAGGTTCAGCACTGCCCATCTCACTGGAGAGCGTCTCATCTGCCTCCAGCCTCTTGCCGCTGCATTACATGCAAACTCCCCGTGTGTTACAGCAGAAGCTCCCAGGGCTGTTAAAAGGGAGCCTTTTCACACAGCACCCCCCGAGCTCAGCGCCAAGCTCTCAGTAGCTGACGCGAGCATCAAGGCCCACGTCTCTGTTTCTCCCCTTCCATGATCGCTCACTCTGCAGCCCTGGCAGATGTGTTTGATTCCACCATCATTCAGAGAATAACCTTCTTTTCTCACACCATTTAACTGTCATTTCCCTCCTGTTCACCTGTAATGGTATTTTATGTTTGTGTGGTATTTTAACCATTTTAAAGCATACTTAATAACAATTTCTCAGTGGTTTCTTCACAAAATGTGATGGTGAGCCAGACTTGCTCATTCTTTTACCTGGCTTGCCTACCAATGTTGTCTTGTGCTTTGGTTTCTAAGCTGTTGGCAGGGATATCTTTTTGTTCTGAGTTAATATAGCACTGGGTGCAAAGGGAGATCTTGCCCAGGGGTAGAATGGTTAGACGTATATTCTCTGGAAGTACTACTAACAGTAATAATAATAATAGCAAGATTTCTTCAAGGATACCACACATGATGAATGAGACTGTGGTCAAAGGATAAGTGTTATTGAATTTCTGATGAAATAGTGCGATGTTGTAGTGGAAAAAAAATCATTTAATGGCAATAATTTTTGCTCAATTTCTGTTTTATCAGACATACTGAAAATTCAAATTCAGTTTAAATTTATGTTTTGCGATTATTTTTGTCATTCCTGTGGGAGTTTTCTACAATAAGTCTTCAGTTAAGCTGAATTCTGTAACCTGTTTTAATGATAGTATTACCGTTACCAAATTGTTGAACTAAAACACGCAGACATCCAGGATTTTGATGTAAAACTGCAGCTGTTTGAAAATGTGCAGTGAATGTCATCTTTGGTGCATATTTTGTGATCATCATGCCGCTGGGCACTTAAGGTAGCTTCTGTTTTCCATATTACACATATTTACAATATATAAAGCAGAATGAAATTCAGAAAAGAGAGATATCAAGCTACTTGCGTGACATTACAACTCTACATGACTACTGCCATAATAAAACCCAATACCCAAGGCTATGAGTAGTGATAATTATACTAAGCCTAGCATAGATTCTCACCAAACTGATGATCTCTGTTCTGATGCCTACAGATATTAAATACCAATAAAATTTGGGCCCTTGTTGGGAGATACTAATCAAACATATGTTCTGCCATTCTGATCTATCTCCACTATTATCACGTAATGATGATACTCCGCAAGGCACAAAGAGCAGTACACAGCTTGATTCATTTCCCATTATCATCAGGTAATACATAAACTGTGCTGACTATAATATGAAATTTCTGTGGATGAAAGGGGAAAGTAAGAAGTACACTAGTGTTGAAAAAAGAGAAGGGACAAATGGGACAAATGCCTGGCTGCCAGGGTGAAAATTGTGGTCTTACATCCACTACCTTAGGAAAGACCGGGAAACCTTTAGTTGCATTTTATTGCTTATACTGTCACTATGTAAGATGACGTGTGATAAGGTAAAGGGGATGAATAGAAAAGGCAGCTGCATAGCAGGGCTATATTCTGCTGATGTTTACTTACGCTTCCATGAAACAATAGAATAAAACCTGAGTGATTTGCATCTGATTTAGAAATCAGAATGGTAAGGTTAATCCTAAAAGATACTTTGAGCTGTTTTATTAAAGTATCCTGCTCTCTCTTTATTCCAGCTTTGTTTTTCTCTTCCTATCATTCTCTTACACTACAGGTACTTGACTCTCCCAGCTGCAGGCAGGAACAGCTAGAGACATAGAAGCCATGGGATTGATGTGGAATGAAGAACAGTTTCACTGAATGCTGCTAGTTGTTATCAGTTTGCTAAAAAGCTGGCCCTCTCACCCACATAAACATTTGTAAGAGGAAAAAAGTGAAAAGTATCTCTGTGCAAAAAAGTGAAACAAAGAAATGTACCTCTGCTTTGCAGGATAACACAGACCTTACTAAGACCTCTCAGAAATATTAGCCCAGCAAAGAGTTTGTGGCAGCGTAGCTACAATTTCTGAAATAATATAGTGGGGTGTTAATAACCTTTTATTCTGCTTGTTCCGCATTGCACTTCATTCAGTACCATCAACAAATTAACGTTACACAAGTCAGTGCTCTGGTAGGCTATATCAAGATGTTTCTCATTTTCTGCCTTGTTCCCTTGGAAAGAATAAATAACATTACTCTTATTTTAAGCTTTTCGACCCAGTGTTACTCTACATCACTTGGAGACTTTGTCAATTTTTGCAGTACTAGTCATTGTCTTTACTAACCAATGCATTTTAGAAGTCAACACAGCCAGACATTGTAAACACCTATAGTCTTGAAAAGCAGAATTAAAAATTGGCCTAGTTCATAGCTACAGCTCCTCCTGGGGCCATAGATGCTTGTCTTAGTTTCTGCGCTTTGTGCAGAGGAAGAGATTAAAGACGCTAAGCCAGACAGAAAACAGCAGTTGCAACAAGCCCAGGCAAAAAGGATGAGGGGACATAACAAGCCTAAGCAAACCCTCAGCCCCTTCTGGCACCAGTTCAGCAAGCCTGGGCAGAGACTCAGGGATACGACAGCCTCTCTGTGCCGACCTGTGCCTGTTAGCCATCTGAGGTGTCTGCATTTGGCATCCCTGTTTCAGCTATGGTGGAGGAGAACCGGCTTTTGCAGGATGCGATTAACTACTACTGATTATCCATGTACCAAGCATGCATTTCCACAGCATTGTTCATCCCATTTGCTTTTCTCCTTTTTTCCTATTTTTCTCCTATGATACCATCATTGATATTTAAATAATGTATAGGTCTGTATGCAGAGGTTGCTGATTTTTCCGGTGGCACAATTTTGAGGGGCAGCATGTGTTCATGACGCAACTGATCAGAGGTGTTTCATATTCTGAGGTCAACAGGTAGGTAACATTAGATTTAGTATGATGTCTATTTCCACTAAGCATTGGGGCACCAAATACCCGATTCAGGCAGTTGGACTTTGTCTTAAGGTCCCCTCATGAACTAGGGAAGGAAACTTGGAGCGTGACTTCCCTGCAACATCCACATTCTGCAAGAGACTCTCTGTGCCAGTTGTGTGCAGAGAAGGGGCAAACTGAGCACCAACTTTCAGTTGCCCGCTAGTACTCTCTTATTGAAAAATAAACTTTATACAGCTGGATAACAAAGGAAGATGAAGTTTCAAAAGTCACCAAAGCTCGCACACTACTTAAAATAATGAGTAGTTGTTTGAACTCATATTCACACACAGAATACCCCTTCATTGCAAATGAAAATATTTATTGTGTCCCCCCCAATCATTTTTCAAAGAAATTGGATTCTCTTTGTTGAAAATTGAATCCTGGAAAATATTTGGTTTTAATACTGAAAACCCAGTTTTGAAAAATATAATTAATATTTGAAAACTGACTATTTTCCTGTTTTCATTTATGGGAAATGTCAACATAAATGATAAATTAAAAACAACCCTTTTTTTTTTTTTCTCCTTTCCCAACTTTCCCATGGAAAACAAATGGTATTTTCCTTCAACTCTACTGGCAACAGAAATGTCAATATAGAAAGCCTTCAGGCATCAGACTCGGTTTCTCTTCAAAAGCACAAGGTTAATGAGCATATTGAGAATCGTCAGGAACTCGCAAGTCTGAAGGAACCTCAGATCCATCTGGTGGACTATTTGCTCAATGACTCACAGGAGGGTGAAAGGTTGAATTACCAGCCCTTCCCTTCAAGAGGAGAGATAACACTTTCTAAGCCTCCGATGATCGATCCCTCCCAGAATCAGATCATGCAGCTGGCGTCCAAGACACCACAAATTCCCTGGAGGATGAGGATGCAATCTGAATGTGTAGAAGGCTTCGCTTTTCTACAGGTCAGAAATGTTTTTATTGGTCATAAATAAAACAAGATATCAGAACCGAGTCTTGAAAAAGTGTCGTCAAAAAACTTGTGTTGAAAAATACTCCTAAGCAATACTGCCAACTTACAACAAAGGCAGCAACTTCTTTTTTTCCCCTTTCTTCAGAACTATTACTTGCTTTTCAAAATGCTGTTTAAAACAAAAGCCCAAAACACAAAAAAACCCAACAGCAGTACTATATATAATTCCACATGCTAATGGATGAAGAGCCTTATGGGAGGGAAATGGTACAATAACTGATCTTCAGAACATCCTCTGAAGTAAGAAGCTGTTGCTTTGCCTGTTTTGTAGAGGGGGAAATGTTTTTTATAACCCCATTCACACTAAGGAGAACTGTATGTTGTCAGTGATACCACAACTGAAAAACGGCAGAAGTAGTAGCTCTAAATGTAGAAACAGATACCATCCATTCTGAATAAAAGTGTCACTGCCTGGCTCCGTGTGGTTAAATGGTTTGCTTGACACTACACAGCCAATGCTAAAGCTTGGATCAGAATTCAAGAGTTTTATTGAAACTCTTCTGAATACTTGTATTAATGAATTTTAATCTTGATTGAAAAATATGCAACTGCTTAAAAAATAACATAAATGCTGACTTTAAATTTTTTTTTTTTCTTCACATTGTGTGAGTGGCTACAATGCTTTATAGGCAATAGAAATGTGGTAATATTACCAAGTTTGCTATTTGGTATAGTTAGATCACAGCTATATTTGAATCGCAGTTTCACATTTCCTTTCTTTGTCTGAGCTGTATTTTTAAGTCACTGCCTTTTAAATAAAAACCTGTCTTTGTTTTAAATCACAGCATAAAGCTGCCATGCTAATCAATTAATAACATTTGCGATCATCAGGCAAATCGTTTTTGTTACACTGATTTTTATCGTGATCATTGTTCTGTATGTGTACCTGATTATTATCAACCTACAGGACGTGTCTGTGCAGAGATCGGGATAATGTATGGTAGATTCTTACAGACTGCAGTAACAAAAACTGAATTGAAAGCTCTAGGCACTGCTGGAGCACCACGCTATGGAAGAGAAACCAGCTAAATTGTCACACTAAGATTCCTTCATGTAATCTTAAATGCTCAAGAGACTTGGGAGACTATCTTATGTATCTGCACAAACTGGCATAGTGAAAATCTCGGCAAATAGTAATTTTCTGGATTTACTGCATGACAGGAACCTCAGGTGGTAAGTTAAATAATGCAAGGCACAGAAATTGAGTAAAAATCTTCCTGTGAGCCTGCTCATCACAGACATATGAGCAGCTGGTTCCCACTGCAATTCCTATTTGCTTCTAAGCCTCCCCAGCTGGGATAAGTGAAGCCTTATCACGGTCACTGACAATCTGACAGCCATGTGAGATAGGCTGCGAGTCAGTCCCCCGTACGGCGGGCAGGAACAGACACTTCCTTGGGAGGCACTGACAGCAGGCAGCGCCTTTCTCGCTTTAACTTCCCATTACTGGGTACTCTGCCTGCTCACGGAGAGTGCTGTACGAGGGAAGATTACGCTGGTATCTCTCACGTACTTCAAATAAAGGTGACCGTGTAATGTCTGAGTCTGTGATCCTTCTCAGGACACAGCGGCTTTTCACAAGAAAGGCAAAGGGATCCTCCTAAAAGATAAGGGATCAAATAGTCTGAGTCTCACACCATCTCTGTGAAAGTTGGTGGTGGCATTCTTGTACGCCGCACCATGAGTAATGCCTTGAATATAGAGAAAGATGGTCACGGGTTTGGGCACATCAAGGGTCAGATGCACAAGTGCTCAGCACCTTCTGCTGGGGCCGGATTTGTGAACTCAGTCAGCTCGGAGCGGGACAGCCTGGTGCACGTGAGCAGGCTCAGTGCCACCACTTGCACCACTGAGGTATTTCATTCTGGGTGCTGAATTCTTCCAAAAGTGAAATATTTACCATGTGCAAGAATGGTTTAGAAGACCCTTTTCTGGTAGACTAAATAATTCCAAGTGTAGAGAGAGGAACAGCTTACTGTGGAGAAAAGAAAGATATCTGTACAAGTACGAATCATGTTTTTATAATTATTTATATATTAATTCTGAGATAACCATGTGGAGAAAAAAGAAAAAAAAAAGCAAGCAAGGAGAGAAGAAGATTCCCAGTAAGTAGAACAGTTTCTGTACAACAGTCAGGCAGAGATATCTACTTATTGTACAGGTTGATGAGATGTATAGATGAGATGTTAAAAATTCTGTGAAAAGACCGATCCAGCAGTCCCACTGTGTGAAGACGCTCAGTGACAGGCCTGGCAGGTAATCAATGGAGATTTGCTAAGGCCCACTCTCAGCAGGTATTTAATGGCTCTGTAATCACAGCCTGAACAAAGCTCATCCCCAAACCTTGCTGCATGTTTTCAGTATCTGACAGGATTGCTACATCCCATAGGAGATGTAAAGGTACCAGGGTAGAAGTGGGCAAGAAGCTGACCCCTTTTGAATTCATGTTAGTTGCAGAAATCCATGAGTGTTCAAGAAATGAGGGACTGTGCCCTAAATTATACCAGGTGGAATATTCTGTGCAGCTGGACTAAGTAATCCAGAGACTTTTATATGAAAATACATAGCTAGCAAATCTCTGTGGCATGAAAGATATATCACAGAATCATAGAATAGTTAGGTTGGAAGAGACCTTAAAGATCATCTAGTTCCAACCCCCCTGCCATGGGCAGGGACACCTCCCACTAAACCTGGTTGCTCAAAGCCCCGTCCAACCTGGCCTTGAACACTTCCAGGGATGGGACCTACACAACTTCTCTGGGCAACCTGCTCCAGTGCCTCACCACCCTCATAGTGAAGAATTTCTTCCTTATATCTAATCTAAATCTTCCCTCTTTCAGTTTAAAGCCCTATGCATCCATGTGTGTGTGTGTGTGCGCGCGCGCGCACAGGGGAATGTTAAATTGTTTTATACCAGTGAATATTTAAGCAGGAAACATGAGTAACTGGTATTACAACTAATAAACTAATCAGTACAGATCTGTGCTTTTCAACCAAAACATTATATTTCTTGAACAACCATAACTTGATACAGTGTTTTGTCAAAAACACTGAGTAAAGTGTTGGGCTTTTTTTTCCTGGGAATATCAGTAAAATTTATGTCCCCATAACAAAAAGTTAGAAGCCTGTTCATCAAGCAGATTGTGTCTGGGTGAGATTTTGTGCTAATAAGTTAGAATTCCAAGTTTGATTTACTTGATTGATAATACAAAAAGAGTAAGAGTGAAAAAGAAATACATTTTTAATATACTGCTCTGCAGTCTCTGCAGTAAACCAGCAGATGAACTATGAAATTTATTTTTTATATTTCATTAGGATTGTATTAAAATGTATGAAAGATTATTATCCATATAGGTAAAATAAAAAAAGATCTGTCTATTGTGACAATTACAATTTTTTAAAAATCCTTTGGGGTTGGAGTTTTTTGTCAGGCTGGAAAGGCTGGCTTGACTTAGTCTCAAACTACTGTAGATGCAATAATTTATAGCATCTGAATGGTAAAACACTACTCCAGTATTTAAATTAGCCTTTAATAGATGGCATGAATCATTTTCATACTCACGCTTTTGCACATTGGACTGCACTGCTAGAAATACAATGTTCTTGGTGACATTGTTTAAGGGTCTAATCTTATATTGCTGCTTCAATAAGTTTCCAAGGGCTGCAGAAAATGAGATGGGGTACACTGAACAAACTAATGCAAAAAAACCTTATTACAAATAAAGCATTGCTCAGCTGCTTAGATAACTCTTTTGGAAGAAGACAAATCTGAGCTACATTTCTATAACAACAGCAGTATACCAAAAATTATTTTTAATGAAAAGTAAAAGAAGAAAACGACAAATTGTATCCAAATCCAACTTTGTGACTTCTTGCAAAACAGTAACTTTGAACCATGACTGCTTGTAATGTGATAAAGTATAATGTAAATTTAATGGCTTTCAGGACACAAGCTATTAAATACCATACAAATCTGGTAAATCCATTTGAAAAGTCAGTTGCTAGGCTCCTAGATCTTGCTACACTTTCAGAAACTGCAAGTTTAATTTCCAGCACCCCCGGTTGGGATTCAGAACTACAGCAAAAACAATGACTTTCTTTAAGGTTTCACATACCAGTAAGGAGAGTCACTATTCCAGGAGACTGCCAATATATACAGAGACAAATACATGCAAGGAGGGAAAGCCACATGGAGGGAGGGATGAAGGGCTGTCTCATCACTGTTAACCGACTGTGCCTCAGTCTGCAGCCAGTCCAGCTGCCATCGCAGGGCTGAGAGACGGCTCTGCCTGAAGTCACTCCCCAGCCATTGGCTGGACCAAGGCTGGACTGAAGGAGGGTAAAAAATATACTGTGTAGGGAAAATTTTAAACCTTTCTTCACTGAGGAGCAATGAAAAATGTCCAGTAGACAATAGCACCGGTAGACCAAGTGATCCATAACTATGCTTCTCTTCCACAAAAAAAAAAAAAAAAAAAAAAAGGAATGAACTGCAGGATATTCTATTGTGCTGAGCAAAATGCAGACTGACTACAGGCTGCAATAAAGCAGCCACAGGATACCTGTCTCACCAGCTTTACTCCCACTGAGTTATCTCCCAAGTCTCATGGACAAACACTAAGTTGCCTTAACATCAGCAACTAAATATTTCTCTGCCTGCTTGGCTGAAATATTTATGAATTTTTAAGATTTTGAGCTTAAGATACTCACTGATGGAAAGTCAGGAACCGCTACTAAGATCCATGAAAGAATCAATGATCATTCCATGAAAACCCACAAAGATAGCGGCTTTCTTGGCTGGTCTGACAAAGGCGCATCCCTTGGTACACAGTTTCTTTCATGCAGATACAGGGCTTGAAGGAGCAGAATGGGGGCACCCCCTCCTCCTCCATGGTACCCGCTCTATTGCCTCCTTCAAAAGAAAGCAGATGCAGCGGTAAACACAGCACTGGTATACTCCTGTAATTGCTACTGTACATTGCAATCATGCTTTTAGACATCCTATCCTTTTCCTGGAATTTATGATACAGGATATCTGACCCTATCTCACTATGATTTTTTGGCCCTGGACCCTCTTTGGCAAACACTGTGTCTCTGAAATGATGCTTCTAATCTGCAAAGAAAAGATCTCCTAGAGAGGTTATATTTCTGTCCTGTGATATCATCAAACAGTAGGGTTGTAAAGCTACAATTTAAAGCTGGATGCTGAGTAGAAAGTCAGTTTAAATTACTCTGCTTGGCCAGTGACAACAAAGCCTTGGAGTGAAAATGTGGCTTCGGAACAAGACATTTAAGTTTTGTCTGTTGAATCTGATCCACAGGCAGATTATTTGGGTGAGTGTGCCTAGCTACCAGACACCACCACTTTCACTTGACTACCGTTCTTTTTCCACACATGGGTAAGAATGTCCAAGAATATCAAGACTGATGTTTATGTCTTTTTTTTCCTATTTTTTTTAAATAAGTATTTTATATAACCAAGACAGCGTAAATCAAAATTGTCAAGCCACAGAAAGAAAAAAATCCCTGTGAGAGTATATTTCTTCTAACACAGAAACAGCAGCTTTATTATAAAATAAAACCAATGCCATTTTCACTCCAAAGCTCCTGTGCCTATTTCACTACAGCATTCTGCCTGGAATCCCTCCTGCCTAGAATTCCTTCCAACACTTCCTAGTGACTTCTTGTTACTTAAAGAAGCATATCCTAACAAAAAATCTGACCTGAAAACATTATTAACTCCTGCACTTGCTGTAATAGCCTAGGAAGAGTAATGACCAGTGATTCTGCAAAAGTCCCAGCTCTATTTCCCTGTTATATTGTGGAAGCTGGGTGCAAAATCATTTTGGAAATCATTAAGAGAAACAGGAGTATTTCCTTACATGATATGAAGATTCAGTGCTGGTATATTGTCATTTCTGAGTCTGTGTCTCACAGTAAGAAGGCATACATCTCTCTAAGAGCAAAACAAAATTTAGCATATTTGCTAAATCTGTCTCACAGTAAGAAGGCATACATCTCTCTAAGAGCAAAACAAAATTTAGCATATTTGCTAAATCTGTCATTACCAGTAAAGTAAATAGGTAAGGATGAAAGAACAGTAGGCAAAAAGTTTGGATTAAAGTCTTTGGATCTGAGTCCTAAAGTCCTAAAGGACACGAATTCAGTCTTAACTTCATCAAAGTCTGGGCTGCTTGGATTTGAGACAAGTTTTCTGTTCAACATAATCTGATAATTTCCACATTTTTACACACCAATAGACTAATATCATCATTTGCACAGACCTTAAGCTATCAGCTAAGCATATACAGCAAACTTGAAACCACATTTCTGCCTAAGTATTTTGAAGGAATTATAGTTACAAGTAAAAGCTAAGGCTCCAGTTTAGGAACATCTATGCTCACATTCAGTTCTCCCTAAGTAACTCCACTGAAATCAGCTCTTGAAACACCTCCTAATTTGCTAAAAATACTCTTTGGGACTTCAGCAGGAAAACAGAAAAAAACTCAGAACATTTTTCTGTATTGAGGATTTATCATGAAATTGAAACTATTATAATGCCAGCTGACCGTGACTAAAATAAATATTTTCTTTAAATTTTCCAAGTCCAAAAAAATGAAACTGAGAGTCTTTAAAAACATCTAACCATATCACAGGTGCAGAACTGCAAATTGTTGTGAATTGTTACAAATATCTTCTTAAGCAAAGTTTGCATAGCAAGTAGATAATGTGACCAACGGATTTAACCGGGGAAAAACATATAGGGTTTTGGACACAAAGATATTTTTTGAGTATAGAGAATTTACATCCATTATTTACAACTGCTGTGTGGCCATTAAAGAATCTTTATTCACTTAGAGACAGCATCCAGAACTGCAGAAAAAAAGGAGAATTTTGTATACAACTGTATTGAAAAGGGAGAGTAAGATGACTTTTTATTTTATATAAAAACACATCACATATGTAGGTAGGTGAGTTTTCTGAGATCCAGGAAACTCTTAATGAAAAGCCAGGACTTGCAAAGGAAATATGTGTGCAAAAACTTAGTGAATTTCTCTAAGGAAGTATTTTGCAACAGCTCTTCGTTTCCTAGCCTCCCTGTAAATTGGGGATGCCACAGTAGAGACTATTTTTGTGGTATTTACAACCCAGCCAGAATCAAAAAAATGCTGGAAGCCTCCCACTAAAGGAAGTCTGTACTAGGCAAAAAATAAAACATTAAAGACTGTTCTGCACAAACAAAATAACTCTGTCCTGTTCGTCTATCTAGAAACATTAATAACTCGGACAAGTGCCCAGTTGACTTTGAGATGAGGTGGCTCCTGGACTGCAGTGAAAATTAATTTACCAAGCACTCGATGGATTGAGGCAGACCTGATGTATTTCACTTTACTTTTAATTCCTAAAATTGACTTATTTGCCGCAAACAGCCTGGCAGAGGATGTATAATTTTGTTGTTAGTGCTAGGCAGAGTTTTGCTGGAACTCGTTGTATCTCTTACTTGATGCCTTTTTCTGAGTGAAAGTACAACTATGCAGCTCCTTATGGAGAAGATTCATGGCTTGAATACTTAAAATTTCCTCTGCCAGAAGGAAGTTTTTCCCAATCCAGATAAACATGAAATAAGCACAATACAGTTCTGCAAAGACACTTTTCGAAACAGCTTTTCTTTTGGAGGAGAACATGGTTAACCATCTTTCGCCTGTGCTCTGCAAAGGCATTTTACTCCACTTGATCTTAAGCAGCAGTTTCTGGAACTCCAATTATTGTTTAAAAGGTAATAAATCACATCGTGTCTTTCTGTCTCCTCCTTTCCCCTGCAGATTGGTACAGCAACCTACTAAACTGCTGAAGAGGAAAGAGCCTCCATGAAAGTTCCAGGGTTTTTTTGCCAGAGGAGCAGTAGCAGGCATTTTGAGTCTGAAATAGATGTTGTTACAAAGTCACTAGCCCATAGTTTTGTTTCTCCGTGGGATGCAGTAAAGGTCCACTGGTGAGCTTGATTCAAGATGTTCTTTATGTATAAGTGACTTTTCACTGAATATTTACACAAACAAAACGCACCAAGTAACGGTTTTAACCTCAAAACCCTCTTCAGAGCCCACCACAGTCTCATGGCCTGTGAGATATTGGCAATCAGCCACGGTAATCTTGTTTTTTAAGACTGAACAATACTTATCTCATTCTTCGTATCGCTCCTATATAGCAGTCTCACTGCTGTATCATGAAATAAAATCTCAATCTGTTTCAGATGGGGCTGCAGCAGCCCTTGGGAGGATGATACCCTTAATCCAGGCAGAACCTCTGGCCAGTGCAAGGCAATAGACAACAACCATTTCTAACAGAAAGATGTTAAAATGGTGCCCACGTTTTCTTGAAATAAAATCTGAGGAACCATACTGTCATGCCAAAGAAATCCCTTAGAAACTTCCAAAGAAGGATCTTTTAAAATGTAGCATTTCTGCCCTTTTAAGAGAAATGGACATTCCTAATTTGAAAAACTTGATGAGTAAGCTAAGTCCTTTCTCGCTATTCAGTGTAATATGTACACATCTAGCGATAAGACCCTTGTGTCACATAGGGCAGTTCTTAATAAAATACTCATTTAATGACTCTGAGGCAAAATGCTGCAACACAGACGATCTTGAGCTGTACAACCAATTTAATAGAAGTATGATTAAGCGCTGGGCTCCCTTTTTTCCCCATGGCATTCAGAAAAGCTCAGAGCTAAACACAAAAGAACAGAGGGTTTTTTTCTCCTCAGCACATAAATTATTGCATTCTCAGGACATAAAATAATGTTTATAAACTCTTGCTAGCTATTGGGAGTAGTAACAGGGCATCTATCTGTTTGCCTGATGACTGAATGCTTTTGCCCAATTCTCTTCCTCACTTCCAGGCCACCAATATGAAGCCAACCATTGCTGTTAGGCTATTTGAATTATGTCAGGGCTATGACTAAAAGGTCTGAATGGATCTTTGTCACAGTAATCACAACCCAGTTTTTGTCTCCTGAGGACTGTGCTTGTGGGGACGGGGCTGCCTTGCCCCTCTCTCAGGTGCCCTCTGGGGTCTCCTGTAGCTGCTCAGTGAGGGGATAAGAGGAGCCCAGCACGCAGAAGCCGATGCTGACTTTACATGTAAGCGTTCAAAAAGATTTTTGTTTGATCCGAGACCACTAGCTGCAGTGGAGCACCTCAGCTAGGTGAGCAGGCAGAGCAAAACCACCTACAAACTGTCTCAGTCCATGGTCAAACCCACCGCAGAGAGCAAAACAACAAAGAAGCACAAGCTAGCTCAGCCTTTTATGGCAGTGCGATATTTCTTTCCTTCTCTTCATTGAAAAGGACAGTTTGGCCTGAGTGACAACATAAATGTAGCACAGCAAGACAAACTTGACTGATGAGCATAAGAATAGAGCAGTGGTTCATTTAATCAAATGCTTTTATAAGCAACTAATGTAAATTAAAATGCTGAAAGGAAAAATCAAAGTTACCCAGGCTGCTTGAACCTGCTTTAAAAGCATACCAACACCCATATCCACACCCTTTTTTTACTTCTTTAGTTCTTCCTGGGACTATAATATACTTTTTTATAATTAAATTAAAACCACAAACCAGACCTTTTGAACAGGATTGTACTTTACATTAACAAAATGCTTCCTCAAGAGTGAGTCAGTCAGTGATGCCCATTAATGGCTAACAGCTCCGTTAAAAAGGGTAAGCAAAAAAGCCCTAGAATGTTTTATTGTTTAACGTGAAAGCATTAAGAACAATGGATGGGCATTTTTTTTCTATGAATCAAAATAATCACATTTAATTAATTAAATGCACACAGCATCTGATTCTGTAGCTGTTCTGTGCATGGAAGTCAACTGGGTTTAATAAGATGCAACACAATAGACTCAATTAGTGCATTTGCCTCTAACTTACAAAACGAGGGCAGTTGGTTTGCTTGCATGTAAGCTTACTCCTGAACCATTATCTACGGTCTCCAGTGACAGTGTCATTTTTTAAGAAATGGCTACCAGTTACCAGTATCACTGGTTTTAAATACCAGACCAGAAACAAAGCAGGAGCTCCCCCAAAAAGCCACCCGAATTCAGCAGAATCAAGGGGTCATTTTTACCTCTGAAAAACAAGACAAAGTGTCAAAAAGTAGATACCTCAAAACAGAAAACCTGTTTCTGAAATATCTGTCTTTAGAATATGTCATGTTCTTTCCACATTTAGTCAGGAATTTTCAAGAAATTGAAGTGTTTATGCTGAGTGCAAATATGATCAGAACAGTACAGAGTATGAAACTAGTTGACTGTCTGAGGAAAAAAAAAGTCATTTAGGTGCTTACTTATTCATCTAGTCAATATGATTGCTTTCCTACTGAAAAGAAATCAGAGAATTATAGTACCAATATCCTGACCATGCAGTATACCTACTGGGAAGTCTATTAATTGCGTGTTAGTCTATTGGATATACCTGTCTATAGTACAAGGGCAGGGATTGATTTTCAGTGTCATGTTTGAAAAGGAAATAATCAGGTCATCTGAAGACAAGAATACATTGGCAACACTCTCTCATCCCACTCCAAATAAATCCAAGCTTTGGCTGTTAGTTTATCTTGAATGAGAGGGTGATTTAACTCAAGAGAAAGAGTAGGTAGGTAACCAATAAATACCTTTGAGAGTATCTGTTGCCATTTGGAATTAGCGCATAGCAACCAAATATTTACAGGGGAAAGAAATGCACTCTGGAACCAAGGTTTTACAATTGACCACTCCTAGAGATAATGGTGGCTAAAAAGGCAAAAAGGCAATCCATCCTGGCAGCAGTTTAGGCTTTGAGAAAACTCAGCTGAGAAGAGAAGATCAGAACAGATTATAAGGCACCATTCCTCCAAATCATTTGCATAAGAAAGCAAATTTATACTGTGCCCCAGACCTGCTAAAAGGAAGATGGATCATGGCACAAGGTGTTAGAGGAGACTGAAGTGCTGAGTTGTCTTTCAGGAACAAAGTAGTAATGAATTATTGATTGTATGTGAGTATGTGTGCATGCACAAGTGACAAACAGGGAAAGTAACTGGCACAGCTCGTTTTCCATCCACATCCAGCAAACGCACAGTCATATCAAATGTCTCCATAACAAAACCCAGTAAACTGATCTCACAGCAGTGAGCAAGAGGCTGTTGGCTCACCTTGCTTTGCAAGCACCACATCAGTTTGTCTCATGTTAGTTTTATATTTCTCCTTTGAGATCAGAAGACTAGAAAAGAAAACATCAGCCTGGTGTAAACTGGCCCTGTGCTGAGCAGGAGGTTGGGCCAGACAACCGCCAGAGGACCCTTCCAAGCTAGATAATTCTTTGGTACTCTCACCTGAAAATTAGTCAATACTGGGAAGCAGGGTATTATGTCAATCATTTTCAAAGGAATTATGACAAAATATAGGCAGCATTCCATTCAGTCATCTGTTCATGAGGTATGTTACACATTTCCAAATATCTACCACAATGTATCTACTTGGACATTGTTTTCCTTCCTGAAAATTTGTATTTACAGTATATCTCTGCACTGGAAACCCAGATGCCTTCATTTTCATATACTTTTTACAATTGCTAAGTAGCCACAACTGTGATCAAACCTTTGAAGGTCCTTTTGTCTAGAACACATCTTTTTAGGTGTAGGGATTTTGATCATAAGACCCTCCAGGATGAAAGAATCGTTAGCCTTTTGCAACATAAAAAATTTCCTTGACGTTGGGAAAAAACTGAAAATTGAGAACTGAAACCTTTCATGATAAAATTCTGGATTTGTGCACAGACACCGGTCCTGGTCTGAGTAGCTATTTTGGATTGACATCATTAAGGGACCAGATTTCATAATTAAAGAAGAAGGAGGAGATAATTCTCTAATTAACTTTTTAAAAATGACAATAGTATGGTAAACATAAACATGTGCAAAGTCTAAGGGAAAGATATGAGTGGGCAGAGGGCAGCAGAAGTGAACAAAGATACAGGATGAATATTCCTAGCAAAGAGTTTTGAAAGTTATCAAAGAGATTATAATTTTTTACATATGGTAAACATATCACATTTCTTCCTTTTTTGCTCCTTTGACTGAATTTCCATTGCTGGAGACATTCAGAAAATGTGTGGACTGTTTCCTGAAGACCTGTTGTTGGACCTGGTTTGATCATGAGGTTGAATTAGACAGCCCTTTCCATCCTCCACGGTGCCATGATTTTAACTGAGTACTTCCACTCTACTGCAAGAGCTTTTTGCTTATCTTTATACACTTTGTGGTCCCCTCACTCACCTGCTAAATCTTGTTTTCTCAATAGCACTGTTAGCTTGACTGCAGCCCAGGATCAGTATCTACCACTGTGCTAGATTTTATTGGCCTCAATAAACCTAATGATCTTGGCTGAGATTTTTATTCATTGATACTCCTTGGTTCATCTTATTACACTATGCATTGCTTATGGCAAAAAATAGCACTTAGAGCGTATAGGAAAGGCGCCAAGGTCATGTGGGCGGTTCAAAATTATAATGCAACGGCAGCTACTAAACAGTTTTCTTTGTAAGTGCCAAGCATGCATATGTTAAAACCTTGTTTTAGGCAATGGTACGCTATTTGAGCTTGTATTCAGTTATCTGGAAACTGAAGTGATATGTCAACATCATTAAATGGGCACTTCTGGGAGATTGTGAGAGAAAACTTGTTAGCCTGAGATCGGAGCATAAATGTTATGTTCTGATAACGTAACTAATTTTCTTCTCCATTTGTAGAGCACAGACATCTAACCTTGCCATGGAGTAATTTCTTTTTCCTGCTTGCGTATTTTATTTGCCAGAAACTCACTCAAGTTAACTTCAACAATTTCTGAGTCTCCTGAATTTACCACAATTTTTTATTTCAAAAAAACTATTTTTCAAAAATGTGAATGTTTTGTTTTGGTGTGTCCAAAATCAACCCTTTTATTTCTCATTTTTGACATTTCATTAAGAAATTAAGGTTTTTCAACTAAGAAGAATAAAGCAAGGAATCACAAATGACAAGTTTTGTTTGAACCAAACCAAATTATTTTTTATTTCAGTAAAAGAACAAAAAAAATTTCAGGCCTATGTAAGACAACCTTTTATTTTTCTAGTTCAACAGTGAACTGCAAAAGCAATTATTCACACAGCTCTATTTAACCTATTCTGATTTCATGGACACTTTGGCTCTGTGATGACTTCATATTGTTCTAATAAGTGAGGAAGCCAAAAGTCAGTGGTATGGGGGAGATCTGCAAACTAGATGCGCTGTTTGAGTGCTCATTGGTAAGCATAGAAAAATGAGATTATTTTGAATAGGAGCTATTATCCAGCTTGTTTGTGTCTGCTTCGAATGCTTCTAGAGAAAGCACATTTTTGGCGCACACACAGGCACCGAAGTGCTACTAGTTCATGACCCTATTCATTCATTATTGAACAGCATCACCCCAAGCACCTGGGAAAAAAATAACTTAGCCTCATGTCCTGAAGTTAATCTAACTATTAAGGTATCAAAGAATTTGGCACCGAGTTAATAAATCATTCTAGTAAGCATTGTTATGAAGTAGGGTGCAGAAAGAAGCAAATAACCCCATGGAAATCAATCTGTCAAGGACTGAAATGAATTACTGTAAAATGGAATATGTTTTAACCACTTCTCAGCTGTTTGAGTGCTGAGTCGTAAAAATACAGACCTTTTCTGTGCACTGCAGACCAGATAGTGTCAATATGTCTAACTTCAGGGCAGATTATTTATAACAGAGCAAAAGCAGCAATGAAAGATACACTTATGGGCTGGATAAGCAAATGGAAAAACTGATGAAGCTCCTCGATACTGTTCTAAGAAAGGTGTGTTAGAAATATTTAAGATAAAAGATAGTTCTACCTGGGTTAGAATTAGTTGGCATTGCTAGAGCAAGACACGAAATATTTTCATCACAGCCTTTATAATGGAAGGCATAACATTAGCAAACTCTGAATACGAATGTGGAAAGATGAGAAGGTTAATCGTCAAATTACGCATGGGGGAGATTCAAACCACATGCTCTGCACATGTGTTTAAAATGGGTGATGCTCCTATTTCCCCATCCAGGATAAGAATATGCCTTGTGCAAGGACTGACTTCATTATATAGACTTAATACTTGAAAGAACGATCATCAAGGGTCATTGACCTCTCTGTTCTGACTGCAAAGGCATCCTCCTGTTGAATTATGCATAGCTATATTTGTGTTCTAATTTAAATATCATTTAATATTTAACTTATTGTTGTACATTTGCGTAGTTTACTGCACGGTCATCTTCTGTTTACCAGGCCTGCAAGTTTCAGGGCCATAGAACACAGCCTGGATTGACTTCCCTGTGAACTTCCTACCTCTACTTGTAGGGGCTTACTTTTCTAAATGTGAAAAAAAGATTAAATCATTTTCATACTTTAGGGAAAAAAAAAAAAAAGAAAAAAGAGAGAGACTAATGTTCCATCTGCCAAGGACCCAAAGGCACTCCTTTCCCTTGGAAGCACAAATTAAAGAAATGAATTTAGTTTTCTTAGGTTATTTAAAACTTCAATCATTTAGATGTTTATTAGGTACAGGAAAGACATTGCGAAGATTTATTTTTTACGCCTAGTATTTTGTTAGGCAAGATGTTAAATCAGCCACCCGAGTAGGAAAGAAAAGGGAAAGTCACAAAATATTAAGAGTCCACAGTGTGTCTTGGTCTGGTATAAATCGGCGGAGAAGAAAATTTTGGAGGTCTCACCTTCCTAATACATCCTTCCCATAGAGGAGACAGAGGAGCAAATGTTCCCCCCTGGAAATTAAAGCGTCTATGTCTACACTGCACAGAGGAGACGGTCTGAGGCAGGCTGAGCACTAAGACATGCAGGCCCATGGTGAGCTCTTTAGCTGTAGCTGGGGCTCAGATATCAGCCCTGGCCCAGAACAGTGAACCTCAGGAAATCATGACCTGTAACACGGCTGGCCCTACCCGTGACCAGTGCCTCCAGCCTGAGCGAGCAGGGGGTTGTGTCTGTGCCCAGGGAGCTCTAGAATTGGGCTGTGGCCACCTCATGCAATGTGGATAATGGACAAGTCCTGTCATGAGAGCAGATTTTTTTCTCTCCTGGCTTCCCAAGTTACCCCAGAGGAGTGAAAAAGAGCCAGACCATTAATCCACTTACCCTTGCACCAGCCTGCAGGACTGGCTGGATGCACCGGAGGGATGGTGCAGCCTACGTGCGCAAACCCGTGTGCTGGTGATCTGCGTGAGGGATTGTGCCTCAGGGGACGCAGTCCCTCCTCAGCTTCTCCAGAGCTTGTCTGGTTCCACACTGCTCCTCAAAGGCCCTGGGCTCATCTGCCCACAACTGTCGCGCAAGCCCCCACCAAAACTTTTAGGATTCTTCAGGCAAAGGTCAGCAACCTCCAACCTCCCATCTTCCCTCCAGCCAGGAACCAAGGAAGCCCCGAGTGGGAGTGGGAGGTGGGATACAATACAAGGTAATGCGTTTAGGCTAAACCTCTGCATTCCTGCCGCAAATCTTGGCCAGGCTGAAGCTAGCTGAATACAGGAACACAGTTCAACACTACCTTAATATCAACAACTTTAACACTGCGACAGGGATAAAACAGTGGGCTGTTATCACTGCTATGAATAGCACAAATTAAGTGTGTGTTTTCAAAAAGATCTGCACCCTAATACCCAAGAAATTACTGACAGAAGCAAATAAATAATTTCTCTCACTGAAATTCTCTCTGAAAAGAGCTATATCTTGACCGCAACAAATAAGCATTCTGTTTATGTTACAAGATAAGCAAATACAGCAGTGTATACCCTTCCTCTAATGGATCTTCTTACTTTCAATATTAATTACTCCCGCAAGACTGTAAAGTGTAAAATACAAAATATTTTGGGTTTTTTTGTCATAGCTGAAAAAAATAATTATACTTGCAGGGAGTTTTTAATTAAAAAAATTAAAATCCTCTCATTTATCTTTGTGCTTTAATTAGCTGTTATGCAAGTAGAAGGAGGTTTGTTATGTCACTTCTGAAAACAACATAGGGTTATCGAATCACAGCTGCCCAGTGACTTTCCTGCAACGCTTTAGGAGCATGGTTTTCTGAAATAGGCGCTGAAATTTTTCATCTCGTTTGCCAAGTTGCAGATCCTAAGGCTGGGGAAGGTTCTGTTATTTTTGTGTTTGGTTGTTTGTTTGAGGGTTTTTTAAGAGCTGCCCAAGTTCAGGTGTGACTCCATGGAGGTGTATTTACAGTTCAAGAGAGCAGACCGTGGAGGTAGACAAGCTGTATCTAAACAAGCTGCGCTGTATGGCACCTTAAAGGGCTCTGCAGGCTCATGCTCCCAAAGCAGTCTCTGAGCAGGCTGGTAGACAGATCCACTTTTCATCCTACTTCCCTTGGGACATTAACCTGGGCAGGAATCAGCCTTGACACATTCTGCACAGAGCTCAGTATATTGAGGTTAACACACCTGAATCAAGCAAATGAGGCCACCTAGGACTTTTTCTACTATTGCTATTTTTTTTAAGACCAGGACTGGAAAAGGGAGGTTCAGAAAAAGCTGAGAAGTGAACCCACCATAAGAAATACCATTACAGCAGTAGGAAGAAAATGAGAAGATAAGGCAATCAGGAAAGCCGGAGCGAAGACGACGAGGGAATCCTGCAGTCAGTTGTGTCAATAGCTGTATCAATAAGAATTAAACAGGGTGGATTCCAGCCTTAGGGTAAATCTTGTTTTTCATTTCCCTTGAAAATGACTGACATAATACCCTGCTTCCCAGTATTGACTAATTTTCAGGTGAGAACCAAAGAATTATCTAGCTGCTGAAGTGCCAAGCAAATACAATTTGCCTATCATTTAGTGGGAAGAAATGTACCATTTGCTCAGGAATAAGTAAAGAAATTATAACAGTGAAGGGGGAGAGAAACATGCTTTGTTTGTCTAACTTACAGAATGGCCATTTGAGTGCTATTGTTTATCGAGTCCCCTAAATATAAAATACCCAACAATATAAGATACGTGAGGGCACTTCTAGATATAAAAAAACAGGGTGGGGAAATTCTATAAGAATGCAGGATTTGGTTGGGAAGCTTCTTACCTGATTGTCTGTGCCAGACTTTTCAGTAAGACATCAAACCCAATATGATTTCTCTTGATAAAAGTCCCTGTTTCAGACCAGAACATCTCTGGTTCCTGCTTGGGTTTAGGTTCAGCCCTGTGCTTGAGCCCAGCTGACTGCTTCTGCCACCCTCAGTGTCCTTTCATTTCTCTTGCTGCTTTAAATGCTTGCAAATTCTAATAGCTAGCAAATAATTTGCTGAGATTACACTGAGCAGTGATTACACAGATCCTGAAAATATTCAGCTCCCACTGACAAGCTCAGTTGAGTCCTGCTGGTATGCATGGGAATTAATTCTGGGAACTAAGTATGAAGCTGTACATACTGTGGCCAACCTGCACAAACACCCTGCCACGGCCAAAAGAGAGGGAACTGGGTCAGCCCTTTTTACCCATCTTCCATGCCCCTGAACTGCACCTTCCTGATGCCTATTCAGATCATCTCAGACAGTTAACAGGCCCTCTGTAAGTCTGTTCAGCTCATTATCCTGATTGAAAATTAACCTGGTAGAAAACTAACCCAAATAAAGAAAGACATCAGAAAAAAAAAAAAAAAAGGTGAATTGTTCACCAGTTTGGCTGGTGAACAGAACTGGCTCCCCAAAGGTGTGAAGATTTTTAGGACCAAAGTAAAGTGACTGTAGACCAGGGGAGGAAAGAGGGTTGATTGGAAGAGAAGGGAAGAGCAAGCAGGATTTCTCCTTTCCAGTGGTGGGTTGTTATTGTGGTTCACCTGCAGTACAAAATATTATCCTGATTTTATAAAGGGTGCTAAGGTTTTTGCAGGCTCATGGCCTAAGCCCCACTTTTACTTTGTATTAAAATAACCCAAATCAATCAAAACACCAATTTAATAAAAAGAAGAAAAGCTAAAAGAGTGTGCAGGCAGACTTATTGCATACCATTATTAAGTTAATGGAATTTGAATAATTAATGCTGGGATGTACAAAACATAATTTATCAATGACAAGTTGTAACTTCCTTGGAAAAAGGTCTAAGCCGCTTCAAAAAACAGGTCAATGGAAATCTATCTTCCCCCTCCCACACTGCTTAAATGACAGTTTGCCAACAGAAGCAAGGTTATCTCTATTAATTCAAGTGATCTGCATTAATGTCAGTACATTATGAGTCTATATGACTTTGCTGAAACCACAGCATTCTGTAGTAGGTGATGACAAAAACCTAAAAGTTGTGCCTACCTCACCACAGAGAGCAGGGTGGACTTCTACAGATCTGTGCGCACTGCATCCACCCCCAGGAGCCTCAGCAGTCAGTTACAGGAATCACTAGAAAAGCAAAAACATTCTTTTTTACTGTTATGGTTATCCACAAACCTGCAGGCTTCAGTTGTGTTCAAGCCATAAATGCAGGTATTATTTGACATTTCATATCTCATTTCTGCTCCAGCCTTAGTGGGTCATGGTGCAGGTGAAACTGTAGTTCTGCGGTGGAGCACTGGAGAAGCACCTTTCTCTGGCACATAACCATGCAGGGAGAAAAGGGCTGTCTGGTAATTAAAGATGCAATAAGAACTAGGTACAAGCCTATCAACGATGCTCAATACTCCTGGTGACTATTTGCTTTTTCCTACCTGTTGTTATTCAGCCACCGTTAGCTGCTGAATGGTGGAAGACGGCTGGCAAGAGAGAGGTACAACATTATCTGACAAACACAGTGGTTAGTAGAAGCAATTGCGTCGATGCCTCTGGATTGGGGAACCACTGTGTCAGCTGCCATCTGTGGAGCAATGGACTTGCACCAATCCTTCCACCACAGGTTGTCAGTAATAGGTGAAGAACAGAAAACACAAGGAACCAGAACACCTCCTCCGACTGCCAAAATAATGTGTAACACCACAGAACATGAATCAGCCAACTCTGACTTTTCCCGCAGTGGATGTACTGCCAAACACCTGGCCAAAAAGTAAAGACATTTGTTTATGGAATGAAATTTCAAATCAGACCAAATCTCCCTCAGATTATTTAATTTCTTCATAATCTAGTTTTAAAGATGACTATCAGAGCACTAAAACATCTCCATGATCCTTAGAATCTTAGTTCCTTTTCTTCTCTTGGTTTTTTTCCTTCTTTTGTGTGCTTACCTATCATCACAAAAACTTAATGACTCATTCTGGTGGGTTAGATCTCACTGAGAGTGCTTGGCTCCTGGACTTTCCCTCAATTGCACAAAGACAAACCTCTACATTATAGCATGTCTCTAAGCACTTGTTTAATTTCACACCATTGATTTGAGCCCCAGAGCTAAAAGACTCCACTCTTAGATCACACAGTAAAATATGCCTGTCCACAGCAAGACCAGTGTAAGCTCTGAAAAATTAAGTAGATTTTATACTGCCTCCAAATTTTGGCATAGGTGCACCTCTGTGGGCAGGTGAGAACTTTTAAAACCTCATTTTATGTTGTTGAAAGACAGGGTGCAACTACAGAAGCCAGAGAAGCTCCATGTTCTGGCCTATGCAGTATCTACACCGTAAACACAACAGTAGCTGTAAAGACATTTGTGGCTGTAAACTGGCATTGACAAGGCCTTGATTATGGCATATTCTCAGCGGGGGTCTAAATTCTCCTGAGGTGCAAGCAGTTTTAGTATTATGTATAAGAAATGCATTTAATTAAAAGTATGATTTCATTTGATCCTTTTCAGACTCCCTTTTGACTCAGCAAGTGGAAACCAACATGCAGACATCTGTGCTGATTGTTTTGTCTTTCTCTGATTCTACTTCAAAATTCCCAGTTTATGCTCCTCCACCCTGTCTTTTTTTTTTTCCACATTTCCTGACATTCAAACCTCAAGTCACACCCAAACCAAAAATAATCGTATTTTGAATGAGATCAAGCCACATGATCTCATTTTGAACGTGACCAAATGAGTCCAGCAGTTGCACTGCCCCTGCCGCTTCCGAGCAGTCTCCGTTTCCCAGTGGCTCAGCTCAGTGGCTGAATGGCAGTGAACTCACACGCTCAAAGGACACTATTTGTCAATGCCTAAATCTCTGGCAAACATCTCACTGTGCTTCTCAAAATATTTCTGGAGTTACAGGAGATCTCCAGACTATTGGATCATTTTTATGTATTTGGAAACATCTGTATTTAAGGAGCTCTCATCACCTCCATCACTATCTGTTCAACAAGCCACCGGTTAATACGTAATCAAAGCCCGGTAAGTTTGTTACACCATATTCCAAGCAAGGCCTCTACAGAGTTCATAGTACATCAGACATTAATACTAGAGCAGATTACTTGGCAAGCTAAATTTGAACAGTGCCAAATACATTTTAAGAAGACACAACATAATATCCTCACTAGGTTTTATCATTTAAGTGCTTTCATAATCAATGGCTATATTTAATGTGGAAACTTAGCAGTAAGGAAAATATCAATCTTCTTTCCATTCACAATTTAAAACTCAGAAAGAGTTGAGGAAGAGATATCAGCCGTAACATTGCTTTCTTGTGTTTATGCTGTACGATGTAGTGCATTAGTGGTTACCAATAACATGATGCAATGTCCGGTCCCGTTTGGAGTTTTCTGATGCATTTCAGATTGTGTGGTGAAGAGTTCACTGTCTGTCAAGAAACCCTCTTACATAAATTTTAAGGTACACCTCACTCTGCAGAAGTTTACGATTAAAATATAGTAAGATTAAAGACAGATTTTTTAAATGACGTTTTAGCTAAAAAGAATGACAAATTTCACAAGATTAATTGGCCTCGCAGCGTCTTGTGTTCTTAGGAGTCAGAGATTCTTGCCATTTTTAGAACTAGAGTAAGCTCAAAATTATGAAGATATTTCAGATTTTAGCTATGGTGTCTGATCAGCCACCTGCTTCTCAGACAACTATTTTTTTTATATGCCAGAAAAAATATGTGCATTTTACTTGATTTTTAAAAGGCATATGTCAGACACTATCCTGTCTGCATGCCCATTGCCAAAGAAATCAATTGTCATCGGAAAAGCTTTCCTGAAGGGAAAAAGACAGACTTGTACCTGTGCCAGGAGCATATTTGTTTGAAGTGAAAACAGCTCCCATACTGTGCTGGTGAACATTTAGAAAGGCAAGTTCTTACCTAGGGCTATTTGTCACCCTTCATTCAGGCTGAAGTTTCTGCTGAAGCCAAAGATGATTGGCTTCCTCATTTCATAATATGGAGGTTGAATAACTGTCTTTAAGGGTATGTGTCATGGTTTCAGTTTGGATAGAGTTAACTTACATACTAGCAGCTGGTATAATGCTGTGTTTTGAATTTGGGATGGGAAATAGTGTGGATAGTGCCCTGATGGTTTTGGTTGCTGCTAAGCAGTCAAGGCCTTTTCTGCTCCTCACACCACCCCGTCAGTGAGCAGGCTGGGAGTGCACAAGAAGTTGGGAGGGGACACAGCTGGGACAGCTGACCCCAAATGACCAAAGGGGTATTCATACCATGTGATGTCATGCTCAGTATATAAAGCTGAGGGAAGAGGGAAGGGGGGAACATTCAGAGTTATGGCATTTGTCTTCCCAAGTGACCGTTACGCCTGATGAAGACCTGCTTTCCTGGAGGTGGCTGAAGACCTGCCAGCCAATGGGATGCAGTGAATGAATTCCTTGTTTTGCTTTGCTTGCATGCGCAGCTTTTGCTCTACCTGTTAAACTGCCTTTATCCCAACCCACAAGTTTTTCCTCACTTTCACTCTTCCAATTTTCTCCCCCATCCCAACTAGGGGAAGTGAGCGAGTGGCTGCGTGGACCTAGCTGCTGGCTGGGGTTAAACCATGACAGTATGAAAACCTCTTTTTACTCTATTTGGCAAAGATGGGTCTATATTTTTATCCGAGTATAATTTTAGTCTACCTGTCCCTAAATCGGAGATATTTTTTTTAGAATATTATTGTCTTTCTATTACACTTCCAGCCTTTTTCAGTTTCATGTTCCGCATTTATGCAATACCTCTTACTTGTGTGGGCCTGGACTTACGTTTTTCTTTACATCTCTTCTCTTCTGACAGCATCTGAGGTAACAATAGTGCAGAAGAATTAACAAAAGATAACAGTATTCAAGAAGGATCCTTTTAACACTTATCTCTTATAAAGGCTGATTCAGATACAGCAAAACACTTCAGGGATTGTGTTCTGATCTCAAAACAATGCTAACTTTTCCTCACCATTTTTAATGGAATGTCTCCCGCTTTACACACATGTAAATGAAAACGCAGTCAGACCCAATTTATTTCCTCCTATATTGAAAACACTGCCCGGATTGAGTGGGAACCACAGGTCATCACAGTTTACTATCAGCAATTAGGATGTGTGCTGAGCTTTTCTTTTATGATCAGATTAATTTGTGTGTTGTACTCTCATCACTCAGTATTTGATAAATAACCTTACATATCCGCGTAACATTAAATTGTACATTCATCTAGTGTATTTAATCAAATATATTAGACCTGTATTTGAAACAAACATTTTTTTACTTTTGAACCGCTACATGATTCTGTTCTAGTATTAAGAGGGCTGGTGTACAGTACAGCTCTAGTGTCTGATGTAAAATATACACCTTGGTGAGCTGACACCAGCTGAAGGCCTACCACCAGCACTTTGATACCTCTATCTATCCAACATCAAGACCCACAATTTTAACTCTCTCTCCACAAATGTTTGGTCTGTGAGGCATTGCAAGTCTATGGGTATCTTAGTGTGCTTTCGAAAACCCTGCACATACCTGGAATTCCACAAGTCCTGGGCAGCTATGCACAAAAATCCAACAGAGATCAACATAGTATTTCACCTTCAAGGGCTGCAGTCAAGATATTCTCAAAGAATACATACTTTTTAGACTTCACAAAAAATAAATGTCTGGGGTTTAGTGTTCAAGTTATAGAGTAGGTTAGTGGCAATGATCTTTCTCAGGATGTGTAAGACGCGAGTTCAGTGACCTCACTCACCTAGGGAGACTTCAAACTGCATTTCCTACCTTCTTAGTGAATATATAAGTGACCAACAAATAAAATACTCTGTGGCAAGACATTCTCAGTCCTCTTCTGTTCAGAGTCTTTAAATGTGCATGGAATAATTAAATATTCACTGTGTCAGAGCAGAGGAGTGATCATGGCTCTGTTAAACTAGTGTGTGCTTGGGGAAATTTACCTGACAAGGCAGACATCTGTATTTCAGTCCTTGTTTCAGCTTATATTCAAGTATTCTAAATTAAGTTTTAATTGAATGCAAGTCATTAGTTAAGTGGCTAGTACTCAGATGAAACTCACGTGTCAACTGATATGGTGTAGATTGGTGCTCACACTCTTGGTCAATAAATATTTGGTCATTACAGTTTCAAGAAGAGGGATGGAGAGCGTCCATTTGACATGCACTCTCTTGCCTCATGGTTTTAGCAGTTGTGTAGAATGTGACAGTGGCAGGTTCAGACAAAAGAAGGAATTTAATCTGGATCTTCTACAGCTCAAGATGATGCTCTGATGACCAAATCATTACAATAGAAGAAAGAAATAAAGAAAAGAAAGGAAACATTTTGGCATCCTTCTTTTGGTGGCAGAGTTGGAGGAGTGACTTCACTCCAGGATGGGTTCTCAGGCTATCATTTCCAACTGAAGACATACCTATCCAGGCCACTGCAAGGGCCTCCATCTGGCAAGGGTCTCAACACGGCTGGCAGAGCTACACTGACTCTCGGCCACTGTTAATTTAGTGCAGACACAGCACTGTGCTAATGTATCCCCACCGTTTGTGTGCTTAGGTCACACCATTGTGCTCTCAGTTGGGTGTGCCTGTACAGGGAGCCCCACTCTCTGTTTTAAGGGCCAGCACATGTGGGATGAGCTCAGAGGTTTTGGCACCCACTGGTCAGACTTACTTTTAGGTGTTTGCTTCTTCTAAAGCAGTTTCTAGGTAAAAAAAAAGTCAGAGCTCTGGCTTTCATCGGATGACTGGGTCCATAAAGCACACCAAGTGTTGCTCTACTTCTTTATAGCTATTGTCCACAACTTTTCACTTAGGGTTTTCTCAATACCACAGTATATTTTTGGGATCTGATTTTCAGACTTTTGGGGTTTACATGTATCCTACCCATGGCAAATACAAACATGAAAAGCAATCTTTTTAGCATTCTTAAGCCTAACATAATTAGGCAAATTATTTCTAACACAGACTTGTTACAAAACTTTCTAAATCAACAATTTGTTTTACTAGAAGTGGTTAAAACAGTGAAGTATTTAGTTGCACTCAGCTAATAAAAATGTTTTATTTTAAGTTGATTTTTTTTTACAATGCTACCATTTAGTTGCATTGTTTTATTTTGCTGTCTAGGTACCCTCAGTATCCTGGCTCAATTACTCTCAACTCTTTGGTTTAATTACTGTTTTTCCTTTGATGGGAGGCTAATCTGGATAGCGTGGTTACTTGTCTGATGGTTTTTGATGGCTTCTCAAAAATATTGTGGATAGCTGTTAAGACTGCTGATGGCTGGCAGGGTAAAAAGAAAATGCAAAATCAGTTACTATGGAACCTATGTAGGAATTTTATTTGACAACTTCTCTCAAATCATTCTCCTCTGGTACTCCTGAGGAGTAGCTTTCCTAAAATATAACTTGACACTCTCTTATATACTCCAGACACATCCTTTTCATGGATACCTTATCCCTGAAAATTTGACATAATGAGGTCCTATTACATTTGTCTAACCACTAAGGAATTATATTTCAGTATGAAATAAAGAAAGGGGGGAAAAAAGAAGAAGAAATATATGTTTCAATGAAATAACAAACAGTGGGGAGAATTCACACAGCCCAGTCGCAGGCATATGGCTGTTGTGCTTAAATAAGGACATTAGCTTCACTAAACTTCCTAGACAGTCACCACAGTTAACTAAAGTGGTCTGCAACACCCGCTAGATAAAACTGTCTCTGTTGACTACAGAAAGACTGGGGAAATGAGACTTCTAACCTGGATGCAAATATTTTTAGTTATGTTAATTACTGTCAATAGAGTCTATAAAGATGAAAACATTCATCTGAGAATAGATTGAAGCAATTTTACCTACTTCGGTGGAAGTCGTTTATTCCAGCTGTGAAGAGTGAATTGAAGCTGTGGTATGAGCAAAGCCAAATAATTTTGTAAATTTATGGGCATGTTCAGTCCCCTTTCAAAACAAGATTTACAAAATACCTGCATTCTTACAAAGGTACGTACATTAATTGTAGTTATTCGAGGCACCTTGACAGATTTTTCAACTATTCTCAATAACTTGGGCAAAGAATTCTTATTAAATGTGGCATAAAGCAAAGCCTACAGATAGAGGACTTAACGAAACTAGGACAAACAGCACTGCAAAACAAAATATTCAAGTGTGTGCGTGTATTTGTGGGTGCATACATATCGCTACACGTTTATTCAAAACGCAAGATATGCTGACCTGTCAAAGTTTTTAAAAAGTCCCCATGGAGGGCTGAATGTCATTTGTTATGTCATACGCAGACTCAAAGCCTCTTTTTCAAAAGTATTGTCTTCTTCCAGAATGTCAGTGTTCTGCCTGGTTATAAAAGTTTGCCTTCTGTCCAAGGAATGTCTGCTCAGCTTAATCATGCTTGAGTCTCTCGGAAAATAAACCAGAAAACTGCACATTAACATCTAAGCTTTTTGTTCTGTTGTTTCTTCTCCTGCTTCTTTTCTTTCCCACAAAGTACTTTCTCTGGTTTTGATGAAGACGGCAGCATACACCAGAAATATTCAACTAGAATTGCTAGTACTCTCACTTTGTTATTTTCCTAGCAAGTAAGTATCATGTTCCTAACAGGCAATAATTCTGTTCATCTGTGGCACTTCTAAGATGATTTGTGAAATTGCTCTTTTGGAGGAGTTTTTAAAAGAAATTTGGAAATCTTCAGACAAAAGACAGTATTACCTCTCCTATCTGGATCCTGTCCCAACAGAGAAGGAATGACAGTTAGCCTAAAGTTCTTCAGTGGTAGTTCCCAGCCTTACGTTTAGTAAGCTATGTATTTTCCTGTTCTTCAGACAAGGAAGTGGTGTCCATCATAGCAACACCTTCTTACTATGTTCTTTTTAATCCAGAATTACTCTTCGGTTCTGTTGCTTCACACCAAATCCTATCATGAACTAGCTAGTTTTCTCCTAAATTCTGTTCAATCCATGCAAGCAAGTTATCAATTCTACTTCTTATACAGTGTAGCAATTCCATACCCAATCAGCATGGTCTTGAATTGTATTCCAAGGGTGGGGAAGAGGTCAAAAGATCACACACTCTTAGTGTGGCAACATCAGATTGCCAAAATTACTGTAAGTATTAGGAATTACCCTGTGAAGAAGTGAAAGGTGTCTTTAAGACATTTTGACATCTGTAATGAATGCATACATATACATGATCTAAAGGCGACTTAGGACACCTTATGTGACTTGCAAAAGGTTGAAAACCAAGTCATTGAAAGAGTAGGAAACTAAATATAACCCCAGAGTCCAAAGCAGCTAACCTAATTAGCAGATTATCTGTTCTCTTTGATGTTTGTCATCTGTTTTGGGAGGCATTAAGACAGATTGAACCTCTACTCTGTAATTGCTGCATGAAAACGATACCAAGAGTTTACCAGGCCCCCTACACTAGCTTGCATAGCAGCAAGGCTTTGGCCTTAGTTGTTTAGTTAAAATTTACATTTCCCATACCAATGCATGTTCTTCAGACTTCAAACTAGAGAGTTCCAAGATCTGGGTGGGCCACCATGCTTGCTAGAACATCCCCATTGTGTTTGAGACTGGATTTCATTTAAGTTCTGTCTCTTCTGTCTTGCAAAGGATAATACATGTGGACATCTTATGTGAGATGAAAAAAGAGCATCCTATGAATTGGCTGGGAGAAAACTGTTCAAGACCAGAGCCAAGCTAATCCTATTCAGGAATGCTTTCCTCACTTCTCGGACAATCTCAAGATCTGCCCATAAGAAAAGTATAATTTGGTTTTATGCCATCTTTGTGCTACCCTGTAATCAGATCTACAAGGATATGCTGGAGGTGGCTTCATCTGGTTTAGTTAAATCTGCATCCCATAAGCTCTGCTCCCTGCCACTGGTGCTTCCTTGCTTGAAAGCCATTCATCTGAACTCAGCTCAGTGGTTTCTCCTCCCTTCACCAGCCTAGCCAACAGACTCTGAAAGTCCCTGCTCTTACCTTATGTGGGAAGACAACCCTTAATAAGTCCTTGTCCATATCTCTATGCTTCCTCAACTATAAGAACCTGTCTGCATTGCTTTTATAGCCTGGTTCAGTCTGATACTAGAAACTCCAAATCACACTGCGTGGACGCAGGTAAAACATTTTGCAGCGGGTGAATGGCTGTGAACACAAGCATCATTTCAGACTCATGTCAAAGACTGCTGTCAGCTTGGAGATGATAACCAGACTTTCAAACTTACTAAGCAAGCAGAATAATATACAATGACTGCCAATATCACTTCCCAATGTGCTGTCTGCTACAGGCATGGGTGGTAGCTTGTCTATGGTGGCTTACTAACTATCCTAGACTGAAGGCAGAGCTTGGGATGTGCAGTCTGAAGCAACCATGGGCCTCTTATAATTTTACTCAGATATCTATAGCTTCAAAAGACCATTACAGAAGCCAGGAATACCTAGATTTTGGTGTCCTGGCCAGGACCTTTTGAAATACAAACAAATGTGTAACCCTTCTGCTGAGTGGTACCTCCAGCCATTTAAAAATGCCAGAACTCACATGAAGGGGCCATGTGACAGCCTAGGGCTGTCACAATCAGTGACAACAGTGTCAAAAATAGTGTCTGGGACTAAAGTGAAGCCACAGGAAGATGAATGCAAAGGAAACCAGGGATTAGTAACCTAAAATTTTCAAGAATACTACCTTAAATATGGTTAGCGCCCCTATTGTTTTTTCTTTTTTTCCTAAAGTCTATTGGAAGGTTGGCAGTTTCACTTAAACCTGAGCACAGCTGCCTCATGATTAAGCAAGACACTACAGTGATTCAGCTCACAGCCAGGAAGGGCACACAAGCACTAAATATATAGATAAATCTTGAATAGAACTGGTCCCAATTCCAAGTCTTAAAGGCCTTTCATTTTTTTCTTTCTGTCAGAAACCTCTCCTTCACATAGATTTACACTATCTGTATGTTGCCATGCAGCTCATTATTAAACCTTTTCACCTATCTGATGCCATCACCAAAGACCTTACTCACCAACTTCCTGAGAGGCATTTTGTCAAATGTTTTGCTAAAGTCTGAATAAATGATGTCAGGTCTGTCCACTTCTGTTATCAGCCAAGTCACTGATTACCTCTCCAAAAGAAAAAAAATTATCTGAAACATCTAGTAAGATATATGTTCATTTTAGTGTTTGCTCAATAACTCTTTTCCATCTGAATGCTTAGACCATTTCTTTTTTGACCTGACTCATTACACCTGGATGTTCTTCTCCTCCTGGGTATTCAGAGGCAGCTACAATAGCCTCTGAGAAAGTTCCTGAGGGAAAAGGGAGAAATCGGGCAATAAGAGACAGAGCAGGCAGTGTTCAAGGCCTCGGAGATAAGACGTTATTTCTAATTTTGCCACCAGCCAGCCCTGGGATCTTGGACAGGACAACTTGTAGGATTGCAATTTTCCTCTCTATCTTCTATTGCTTATAATGTTTTGCTCTCTGGAGCATGGATTGTCTTTTATTAGGTATTTGCAAAGTACCTTGCAGAACAGAATCTAAGTACAACTTGATATCACTGAGTTATATATAACCTACTACACAAAATTAATGATAATAAAACTTAGACGGACACAGGGGAATAATAAGGTGTAGTATGAAGTGTAGGTTAAACCATAGAAGATGAAAGGAGAAAGTAAGCACTCTGAGTGGTAAAGTTTGGAAGCTCAGGCTCTACAATTCATACCCTTTTATACAGATGTAAGGCCATAAAATTTTGTCCCCATTGTTCAAAGCTGAGGAGCAGATCAAGGAAAAGATTTTTTGTAAGGATTTTCTTGGAATTTTCTTTACAAACACAGGCTCAAGCAAACAATCTTCACCCCAGCAGAGGGGGAATCAGACCCAAATCTCTGTGAAAGAGGCTCTGATTTATTTATTTTTTATTATTTTTCTTTCTGAATGACTCTGATACATCTGTAAAGATTGACTTAAACCCTCTGTTTTCCTTTATGACCATGCACGCTATTCTCTTCTGCTGTGTTCTGCTTTCAAACCATTTAAGTTCACACAGAAGAATTCTTTTTATTTTTATGGAGTAATTTGCTACGCAGAGACTGGTCTTTTCATTTTCAGATTTCTAATGTTTTCAAGTATCTAAAACAGGAGGGGTTTTTTTTCCACTTTATGGAAAAAAGCCACGCTGGCAGATTTCAGGACTTAATTTCTTTATAACAATAGATTTAATACGAAACACATTTTTATTGTAATAAAAAAATAAATAAAGGAAGCAATATGCATTTGAAAATTCTGCCAAACAAGGCAATGTTTGTTTATTCTTAACAGGAACATCTAATATATTTTTATGTTGATATAGACATTTTATATATATTGCATTTAGATATACGTGTGAGTTTATACACAATGACTACAATTTAATTTGATTTAACTATAAAGGCCTCTGTATCTAGCCCATCACACTAGAAATAAGATTTATGTTGAGGAGGTCTGTATGTTATTATTCATTTTTGTTGTTCTTTGACTAATCATTGTGATAATTCTTTTTTTCTTGTTACTGAAAGTTGTCTTGTTTTTTGCCCAGACCATTAGTCCTACCTTGTTGAAGAACATTGGTTCTCTTCCTGTGGTCCAAATACAACAGAAAGGGTTAGCGTCTTCCTCAAAGACGAAACAATTCAATTTTTCTGAATAACCATTAATATGCAGTCATTAATTTTGTTGGAAACTAGCCTCCCATTGACTTTCATAAAAGTTAGCCTTAAGAGAACAAGAGACTTGAGGAATCTTTAGACTCAAGTTTCTTCAATGCTAGGCTTCCTTGCCAATGGCGTTGCACAAATATTTTGAGCTCATCCAAATCTTAGTGAAACGTATCCATTGACTTCACAGTTCCTGGGCTCAACACCTTTAGTGACCATATACCAGGCAGTAACTGTACTGCTGAAGGTAATAGATATTTCTTTAAAATTGTGTACCACTTCTTTTAGTAATATGGCAGAAATCTACTTAGTTTGACAGATTAGTAAAAATTACAAATCTGCAGGAATTAATAGATCTCATTAGACCCGAAGGCTTAATGTAGTGGAAATAGAATGGAAAAATTACCACTGAATCAAATTCAACATTGCTCATTAGTGGTAGAATTTTGTTGCCATCTCACCTGGAGGTACTTGTAACAGGTAAACAGTCTTAAATCTATTTTTCAGTTGCCTGATAGACAAAAGATATTGGATCTTTTCAGGATCAAGAGTGACATCTATCAGAACATAAAAGTTATCAGAAATGATTGCCAAAAGCAAGAGCAAGTGATAGCACCTCCTTAACTACAAAAATGTCTTCTGATTCCTTAGCCTGCCCAACAGAGAAAAAAATGAGAAGGTGTCTCTGCCAGGCACGGTCACCTTATTAGCCCTTGAAGGAATGGGGACAAAAAGGACCACCTGTCTTGTAGTGTCCACCTAATGGCTATTGTAAATAGGTCCTTTTAGAGGATTATTAGCTCCACTTTAAAAGCAGGTAGGTGTGTGTTCATGTTATTTTTATTGGAAGCATATTTAGAAAGTTGATTTCTGCAATTGCTAGAAACTTTCTAACTTCTAGATTAAATTTTCTGGTGACCTAGCCTGAGGTATAAGCAACATAGATGAATCTATAGAAACATTACGGTATAATATAAACCCATATGAACCCTACAGAGCAATTGCCTTCCCTCTAAGATAATACTGCAGTAAATTCAGTAACTTTTCATCTTATTGAAAAGGAATACATTGCAGCGGGAGGTAAACTGGGTGGAAAATAACTTTCCTGTTCCAGGAAAGTTTTTGAAATTGCAAAATTCACATTCTACACTGAGCCAAACCCAAGACCTTTCAATTTTTTTGTATTTTTTCCATGGGAAAATAAGAAGAAAACATGATCGGAATAGCTGCAAGTCCAGTAATTTAGGACCTTCCTTTGGGACATGGGTAACCCAGGTCCAAGTCTATGCTGTGAAGTAATCTAAACAGGGACTTGAATTTCATTGTCTCACATCCTGGGAGATGTGCATAACAGTCAGGTTACTAGTGGTTCTGGCTTAATCTCTTTTTGATCAGAAATTCCACAGTAGACTCCAAAAACCTTTCCTGTCTAAATGGCCTGTACTTTCCACAGAAAGGCTGGATATTGATGGACCGACATATTTTAACAAGAAATCACTTCACTGAAAAAAATTCAATCCAACTGAAGATAACAGCTTTTAGATGTAATGAAAAATTATGTTCCTTACCACACTCAGTCCTTAGTGTTTTGGTGGCCCACTGTGCCAGAATAGCAGGGTTAGTCTTTGTGTTCTGATCATTTTACCAATTTGGGTAATTATTTTCCCCCCATCTAAGTTTAATCTTACATTTCAATTGGATACAGGATTATTCTTCATTTCATGACTTAAACTATAATGTACTGTTGTTTTGTACTGTTAAACAGCTGCTTAGCTCTGTGAAAATAAGAACCATGTGTTCCACCCCAGAGGTGGCTGGCATTTCAGTGGTAAATGAATTCATCCTTGCTTTTTAAACTGTTTTTTGGATTCAAGTGTTATGTAGATATAAGATATTTATTGTTTCAGTTTTATTAAGCCTTGCTCCCAGCTAAGAGGACTAGAGCCAGAATCCGGAGAAAGGACCACCCCTTATGATCAATAATAGGTCAACATAGGATTCAAAGAATTCCTCCATGGTAGGTAACTAAAAACATATTAGGCAAAAAAGTATCTTCAGAGAGCTAAGCCTTCAAGTTAAGGAAGAGTGTGACAAATTTCTGTCTCTAGAAAACATGGTATCATTAATCATGAAAAGATAACCTCAAGACCTTTGATTCAAGAACTTGTAACTTGCAAGTCACCCAGACTCAAGGTGTAAAAGGCAGCAGTCGTATTGATAGCATTAGTCCTGTTCTTCTCCAACACAAAAACATTTATAATTACTCCATGTAGTACTCCTCTGAAAAAAAAATTTGTCCTTCTCTTGCAAAAGACCTCCATAGAAATCTTTTGAATCTCCACAGGAAGTCATCCTCAGGAACAGGGCTTGGAGCTTATGAATTCTTTGTGTCAGAAGTGTTACAAATAGACAAACTTTCCAATGTTCCAGTTGCATCTAGTTAAGTTAGTGCCATTCATAAACCAGAGGCCTTCAAAATTACAGAAATTTTCACTTACTGTAGTGAAAGTTGAATTAGATCTGTAGGCTGTGGCTAGACCTACTCAGAATAAATCTGTATCATTTGGAACCTGTGGGAGCACATCCCTCCAGACCATGCTCCTGAGTTTCTGAAACCCTGAGAGGCAACAGAAAGAGCATAATACAGTTGGGCCTTGCCATGACAACAGCACACATTTGTATTTAAGAGCTGCAAAGCTCTGGTCAAAAGGTCTTGACTCCATAATGCAAAGTGTTAAAAGCAGTTTTCAAGTATGTTTTGGCCCAAGCACAAACAGACCTCTCATCAACAACCAGGATCATACCGAGAACTCTTCTGCAGATGCAGAAGTGCTGGGAAGCTTCATCCTCTGCTGGAGTCAGAGACTGTTCAAGGCAGCAAATTCCATGGAAAAGAGATGCTTCTTGTGCCAGCAGCTCTGGATGGCTGCAAGGCCAGCAATGAGTATTCAGGCCTGCCAACTGCGACCAGTCATGGTAAAAAGGCAGAATATGGTTTGGTGAAGGAACTGTGTATGAGTCTAAGAGGAAGAAGAGAAACAGAGTAAAGAAACTGCCTGCTCTTTTTTCCTAGGCAATTAGACAAAATTAGAATTTATGCACTTTTTTAAAAAGTAGAGATAAAAACAAGTATATATATGACTCTTCTCATCAATGACTACTCCTAAAAGGTGGATGTTTCTGAATCTTAAAGTTCTACTTGACTGACTACACTACACATGAAGTAAAAATCTTTTTTATTTATAAAATATGTCTAATGCAGTACATTAGTCAGTTCAGTTGAAAATTCACACAAGGGTGATGAAAAACACCATCACTTTTCTTCTTCTTAGCAAAATAAGTTATCATCATACCCATCATTTTCTGGAAGCCTCCAGTCATACACCAGTGAAATCCCACAGACTTACTTTACAGTAACTTAAACTGATTTACTTCCAGATGTATCTTAACTTCAAAGAATTATTGTTAAATTTAAGATTATCTATATTTTCAATCTGTCATTTCCTTGGACAAATTAGAAAGAAGCACCTGTATTTCTGGCAATTTCATGCTATATGAACAACTCATAGATCATTCATTTTGAAAGACCCTCTAACACATCCAGATGTGAACAGAATCAAAGTTATATCCTATCTTGGTAATCCTCAAACTGTGTTGAGTGGCCCACATATGGTTCATGAGGCCATGGTAAATCCTAAGCGGTTGACCTGCAAAATTATGTTAAAAAATATTTTCTATTTTCTATTGACAATAAAGTACACAAAGTACCTGCAAAGAACAGTTTACCAAAGGTGTTCCAGCCCACTGACCTGTTTGTTAAAAGACAGAAGGCCAAACTTGCAGTTTTGCAAGTTGGTCTGTGTACACCTAGAAATGTGTGTCTAATAATCACAGACATTTATAAGCTGCATGTGTGTATAAGGGCTGATTCCATTTACAGTTGTGCAGTGTCATTAACTCAAATGGATTTTTATAGCTTTAGCTGGGGTCAGAATCTGTCCTAGATAATATTATTGAAATGTTTGGAAACATCTTCACATACTGTTTATTTTTATTTTACAAAGAACAATGTGGTTCTCTGTTCCAGTTTCAAATCAAAAGTAGTAGGGTGCAACTTTACTGACATCAATGGAATCGCAATTGCTTACAGCAGGTCTGAATTTATCCCTGTACATCTATATTCATTTAGCCTTTCTCCCCTGGGGAGAGGAAGAGGGAGCTAAAATGTGACAGATATTTGTCATATTGCCTAATGCACTACTGGAAGAAGATCAGATGTTATGCTGATGAATATGGTATAAATGAACCTTTAAAGAAACTGAAATGTTCACCAACAAACATGAAGGGACATGCAAGGCCTCCTCAGACTACTTCTCCTTCTTTACTGAGGGACTGCCACCGTCAAAGCCATCAAGAAGGGCATGGTGTTTGATAACCAGACACCTGCTCTATATTATCCTCCATGATCTACACAAAGTCAGCCACGCAGATTACCATGAATGGAGATTTGTATTCCAGAATGAGTAGTAATTAGTTATTTTTACGTGTAGTGTCTTTTTTAAGAGAACTCAGTAGATGTCTTGTTAATTTTCTCATTACGAGGTGGATGAAAATGTTCATCTCATCTGTGAATACTAATTATTCTTCATCTTAAATGAAGTGATGTCAGTAAGACAGAGACTCATCTTTATTTATATTTGCTTTGGTAGCAAGTGAGCCATATATGATGCAACATTTCCAAATGCATTTCTAAAGTGGATGCTACTTTTTTTCTACTTTTACAAATCAGTGATTATTTTTCTGTTTAGAAAAATGCTGGGAAACAAATTATGTAAGAAAGTGAAAGAGAAATGAAACACAAAAGATTGTAGGTTCTTTCTGATCTACTGTCATTTACAATCAGGGAAGAGCTATTATGAACTGTGGACTACCTCAGTGCCTACTGCAGCTAGGAAAACTGGTTAAACTATTGATAACAGCTGAAGTAAATTACTTGCTCTGTTCCCTTCTATTCTGACTTTATTCTCATTCTCTCATTCTTTTGGCAAATAGATCTTGTCTCTGTAAAAGTGAACAAAAGTATGGTACTGCCTCATTGTGATCTCAGAGGATGTGAGGTGACCTTAAACTTCCTGCTTAATCTCAGCATTTAACAGCACACAACGGAAAAAAGGAGACCAGCCAGATTACGCTTATTATTTATAATTGTAGTCCAAAAATTTTGATTGTGGGAATTAAATCACACAGATTGAGATAAGCTGCAGCCAGCTCTTCACTTCTAAAGAGTATTAAATTTGAGAAGAAATTCCAATATCTATCTGAGAAGTATTTCATTTACACAATCTCACAACCACAACCAAAACATTTCAAAATATAACATTTTCATCTGACAGAAAAAAACCCCAAAGCCATTTATTTGAATTTAATAGTTGTTCCTATGCAAGCATAAGTCCAACACCTTTGTCTGATACTATTCATAGATATTTAAAGCATTTGATTTTCTGAAAACCCCTTTGTCTTTACAATACCCCTTGTTTCCTGTCTTCTTCCATCCCACCCCAAAAATAAACAAACAGAAAACTTAAGGCTTATGAAATTTTCCATTAACGCATCTTCCCAGCATGGTGTTCCACATGGCCTACTGTTATTAATTGTCTCCATGTGAGTAGACACAATCATTAGAATAACACGGTAATCATAAGGTGGCTTTTATTCTTGTGATCCATTGAAAATTTGCATGACTGTATATCAGTATTAGGTGACTGACTAACATGTCAAAAGAAAGAATGTAGCTGAGCAGGCAAAGGTCAGACCCTTCTGTGATTATACAGAACATCCCAATGATACTACAGTGTTTATCAAACAAATGGATTTTCTTCAATATTTCATCAACCTTCTGCTTAATTTTAAACCCAGAGGTTTTGTAAAAACAAAAGTGGCTCAAAATGCCTTATTGGAGGGGAAAAAATACCCATTTGACCAACTACATTTGACCAAAATTTCAGCATGGATTTAAGTAAATCAAATGCAGATACACAGCTAGAAGTCCGCCTGAGTTGGGTTCAGTGCATCCCAACTTTTGCTGTTAGTGGTCATGCAGATGTAAATGGACTTAAGTACAAAGATGGTAGCACCACATTCCCTTAATTGCCTTCCTGTGGCAGAAGTTCAATACTCATTTAAAGAGATGATTATTATTGACCAAAACACCAATCTCACTTTAATACCCAGGCCTCCCTTGAAAATCTTCCTGTCCAAAATTGATCTGTCCAGATAATGCTTATGAACTCTAGCAAGACCACACTATAATTAAAAATGCAGAAAACTAATTAAGTTCAAATGAAAGGTCTGAAATATTTGAAAGAAGTAGAGGGGATTCAGCATCCTGTTCAATTGACTGATTTGCAAGTTCTTCTCCCTTCCCTCAATATTGTTTGTATTAGCTCTGTCAAATAAGTTTTAAAAGATAACAAGCTAGACCAAAATTTATCACTCAGCATTACGAAGCAGAAAGATGACAAATTAGGAATTTTTATACAGGTTGTTTCAACTCTCAGTGAATATGTGTCCACCAATATTTAACATCAGATCTAAAGTAAACATGAAGGTATTGAAATCTGAGAAACTGGTGATCTGCCTCGTGCTAGAACACCGGTTTGCCAATACTCTTGGGTGTGAACATGATCTTTAGACTAGAAAATGCCCGTGTCTTTATTCAGGAGACAAATTGTAGGTTGACTTTAATCTTCTTTGATGTCCTGTCTTGGGTAGACACTCACCAGAGACACGAACACAATAAATAAAAGGAAGGATATCAACAGGGAGATTACAGACTGTATAAAGCCATTTGTGGTTATCCCAAGTTAGTAAGTGAATTTAAGAGAAGAATTGTCTTTTCCTGACTTACATAGCTGGTAGCTTTCTTGGAAACTAGAATTTGGGTTAGGTGGAGACTTCTTTTGCCTTGCATAGCAGGTCTGTCTTGTTTCTTCCCATTAGTCAATTTGCTCTTTGGAAGGATCTAATGTTTTACAGTTGTGTCTTTGAAATGTGTTTTGAATAAAGCTCCAGCCAAGAATGTTGTGTATGTCATTTGTGGGGAAAAGCTAAAGACTGCAGGAGCCTGCCATGGTTATGTAACTTGCTTATTTTTATATCTGTTAACTACTGCTTTTGTTAATAAAGTTTGTAACAAAAAGTTTTATAGATTTATAAAAAACTAATAATTTTAAAAACAGTCACATATTTTGGCATTTTATATGAAGGTTCAATTGTACAAATTTTGCAAATAAAAAACAAAATCCCGCATGATTAACAAAATATGTGTTTATTTAAACATCCAAATAAATACATTTTAAGGGGTTTTTACTTAGAAAAATCTGAATTCAATATTTGTCTTGCAAGACTTAGAAATCTGAGCCATGCCTTTGGAACTCTTAATGCACAGCAAAACAAAGAGAATGGAGTTTCCAAAACTGGAAGGCATATAGGATGACACTTGAGACAATAGGGATGTTTCCCAGAAGAAACATGAAAAGGTATAAACTGAGCTAAGACAGACTGTACCCTTTTTGCTCCATGGCATTAATCTCATAGTATAATCTACGAAAGTCTAAAGATAGATCAGAAATGATAAATCTAGTCAATATGTCCCACGCAGTATTTGAATTGACAGAGCAATGTGACTGTATTAAGAAAACATAAAGCCTCATCCATTCAACATGAAGCAAACATTTATGTTATCGCTAACTCTATAAGTCTAAATAAAATCAAGGAATTTGCAGATACCAACGAATTCATTTTCATTCTTAAAATGTGAGAGCCATGACTCAAAATACTGGTTTTTGGAACATGTTTCTTTATCTCAGCACATTAAGACTCTTAGAGCTGCTCCACACCTACTCTGAAAAGGAATATGCACAGCCATGATACAAAAAAATACATACTAAAATAAGAACAAAAGCAAAATCAGTGTGCCTAAAAGCCAATGTTGTCATTATCACAAGCCCACAAGGTTTTCAGTATGTCACTACTTAAATCAGAAGCACCCAGGCTTGGTTTATTGGCAGGACACTGTGCTGAAATCTAAAGAAAAATATCTAATTTAGAGAAAATGGAGTACCTCTCAGTTGCCATAATTTTGCATATGACTAACTTGTCCCAGTGTGTAATACTCGGCATGACACAAAAGCCAGCCTGTTTGCATCAGGGCTGGAGCACTCTATAGTCAAGAATCTATCATGCTCTAACTTACGAATCACGGTTATGTTGTGGAGAATTATGGCTTTTTTTCAATGGTTAGGTTTTCAATACCCATATAGGTACAGTCAAACCATCCTGAATTCATAAATAATGTATTAATTTCTTAAAGCACTTTAAATTTGAAGCCATAACTCAGTTTGTGTTTTTAAAAATATGTCTGGATTTCTATGAAATAGTTAAAAACTGATAACAAATTTAGACAAGAAGTTACAGATTTTATTCAGATTTGCAGTAGCTGTGTGGAAATTCTTTCTAATATAACTTTAGAAAGAACAAAAAAAAAAACAAAACCCAAACCTTTAAAAAAGGTTCTGTAAATAGCAAACATATGATTTGCTTGACTCATTTCTATTTTAAGCACTAAAGTATATATTACCCATTTCAAACAAAAGCAGACTACTCTAGAAACTGGGTTTCACAGGCATCTTCAACCTTCGGAAGACTAATCACAAGTAACCTCAATGTACTCACAGTAGAAAAACAAGCAAAATAAAACACCACCAACAACAAAGTCCCAAGTTACTTGACTAACATTAAAATTATCACACAGTTAATAATAGGGAATTATTTATTAAGTATGACAAATTATTCTTTATTGAGGTAACCTCAACTAAAACCCATCTAAATGCCTCTGCTTTTCCTCAGTGTTCAGATAAGGGGTTGGATTCAAACTCTGTGGGAAGGAAGAGAGGCAGGTTTGTCCCAGTGCCAATAAAAAGCTGAGAATGAATCTTAGACAGGCAAATCCATGGACTATTTCTTTTGTCTTCATTTGTATTACCTTTCCATTTTCCTTTCTACTTTGCAAATTATGCCAGTGTTCATATCCTATTAATTATCGCCTCCCCAGATCTCTTTCACCTCCACCCTGTACTGTTAATTCTTTTCTCCCAGAATCTGACTTTCTTCAATTCCTTCACCAAAACCCATTTCAGTTAAAACATCTGAAGATCCCTCCCCGTGATAATGTTTTATTTACCAGGAATGTCAACCCATTCACGTGATTAGAATGAGTCATCATATGATCAGATTCTTGACAGCCCCTCTAAAGTTTTCCCATACCCTAACTGCCTAATCCCTTGTTCCATCCGATCATCATAGCTGTCTAATAGTAGATTGCAAAAACTTCTGGTCAGGTATCTTGTCCTTTTATCCATTTCTGTACAGAGTTAAGCACACTCATCAACAATATTCATTGAATAATGAGGCCTTCTAAGCTTATTTGTCCAGTCATTGTACTGGAATGCAGTACAAGCTTCTTAACACAGAGATTGAATAATAATCAATGTATATCATCATGTAAACAACACAATCAATACATAATTCTACAGCTCTGAGAATTTGGATGAACTCTCAGCTTCATATATAAAACCTCTTGATAACTTCATTACAGTTTCAAGTAATATAAATTACATAAACTGCCCTAATGACTCACTTCAAGGTATGATAGAGGATGCTGTTCTGTAAGTGGCTTGCAAGAGAAATATCTACTCTGATAAGCTTGTAATATATCTTGGATTTAACACAGAAAGGAAAAACAAAGTGAAGCCGTATTAGAAGCCAATGGCTCTGATTATAAAATGTGCCTTGAATTAGGGGAATGTCTTGTTTATTGCCTTAAAAATAATAAGTAATGGTAGTATATAAAGAATGCACCTAGCCAACATCAACACAGAGAATAGGACAGGCTAGATATGAATCAATATGAGTGGATGTTTTTGAAATATTCAAGGAGATGTTTCCGAAATGCAGTTTATGACCTACTTAGACAAATCCTTTCTATCTGCCTTCCTTCAAACCGTTCCTACCTCATATTCACCTATCTGTGACTAATTTAGTTGGTGAATTCCTTAGAAGACAGACCACGCTAAATAAATGGTAAATAATAATTATACACACACATAGAAACAGAATAAGCCTTCACTGGAGAGAATTAGATGTTTGAGGTTGCTGCTAGCGCAGCCACAGGGTAACATTTCCAGCAACATGCAATATTTATCATGTTTTCAATCATAAAAATGATATTCATATAATATCATCAAGCTTATCTTATTCAAGCTAAACCAGTTATCCACAGTATATGGGTTCATCCTGGCTCCTAGGCCTAATTATCGCATCACATATGTAAATCATGCCTGACTTAATACTGCAGCTGTACATCAAAAAGGAAAAATATACAGTAACGTGTTCCCTTGGGATAATATTTATGAACTGGAGTTCTGCCTAATTAACCTGATGTCTGAAAGGTTAAAAGGGGGGCGGTGTGATTATTCTCACTATAACTTTAAGGGTGTTTATTTACAGTGTACTGAAATAGTTAGTGTGTATAGGTGTCATTGCCCTCTACTGGATCAAATCAAAACAGCTCAGTTGTTTATCTCACGGGGTTGATAGAACTATTTGTAGAAATCTTCCTCAATTTAAAAAAATTAAGTATCAAGTTCACGTTGTTAGACAAACATATGAATTTTATTCTTGCATCAAATCCTAATGGCTCAATTGGACTTAGAGAAGCACAAAACCCAGAAAGAATATAGCTGGAAAAAGCTTGAATGAGCATACAATTCAATCTCCATGACTATCCTTGATGTATATAGTAACACCTATTCCTTTTTTGCTCTCACTTGCCTTAAACACAAGATGCACTCTTCTGCAAGTTTGGTGTCATGTTTCATCATCAGCCACTCTCTTTATGTCATCATTGTTTCAATCTTCAAGCCACTGAATGCTTACACCTTGTGCATAGATTCTCAAGAGATTGCCTTGCTATTTCCACTCTTGTCTCTCCAGCAACATTCTGATTTCTGCTCTTCTTCAGACTCCATCCACACAACTAGATCAATAATGTTGTTGCTGTTTGGGTATTAATTTGCCTTTGGACTTTTGCTCTGTGGGCTTTTGAAACAAGTTTAAAGCTCTTTTTACTATGCTAATGAGTTTGTGCCCCAAAATGACCTCCTTGTCTGAGGGACACCATCTATCTTCCATTCCTTTGACATCAAACACTTTAGAAAAGAAGGAAGCTGAAAACTTTGCAGGCAACGTCTTCAGTTACAATCACATTCCACAGGTTTAAAGCCAGTAGGTTTGGGGCAGATGGTAAGAAAAACTCTTTCTCGCCTCTTACTCTGGTTTGTTAAAGGAAACATGAGGTTTATTTAATTTGTATAACTGTTCATTTGGCCAGGTCATAACAATTATAAAATTTTTTAAAAACCCAAAATTTTATTAGGCGTGGAACAGGTATAGCCACTTCTCTAACCATCACTTTTCCTTAGAATTTCAAAAAGAGGGAAGTCATGTAGGATGTGAGCTTTTCCTTGAGAACGCTTTTAGGATACAAGAGTGCTTTAGAGCTCACATATGCAAACAGTCAGGTAATAACTTAAATACCAGTAGATAGCACTCAAAAGTACATAGCATAGTTCCTAATTTTTGTAAGATTGTTGTACGCTGAAAACGGTTTCTTCTGACTGTTCTTTGTATCAGTGTCTATTTGTGTTCTCCAGGTTTTTCCTCTTTTCTCCTAATAGGGAAAGTTTATAGACAAACTTGAAGGGCAATCCTGTGTATACTGGTGGCCAGATCCATCAGAATTCTGTGGAAATAATATGTGTATGCTTTTACACTGAACTGGAAAACCTCTTTGTTTTCTGCATCTGACCTTGATTTCCAGCTTCTGATTGACCTCTTCAAAACTGACTCAACTGTTTAGTCATACAGTTACAATGAATTTAAAGGATGAATTGTACCTGTATCAATTCCACTATTTTAACATTTATCTGTCGCTGAGTATGATTAAAAGAAACCTTTATCTTCTCAGAAAGTGTAGGGGCGGCAATGAGAAAATCCTCACTACTTTTCACCCACTTCAGCTCTCCTAGAAACTCTTGTAATTAATTCAGGTATGGCACTACCTACTTAGCAGCTCTCTCCAAGGGATGACTTCATAATAAAATTTTTAATATGAAATATTCTCAAAAAAAATCAAGCCTCATTTTTCAGGGGGAAACACCAGAATTTGTCTGTCTTATTTCTACTGATAGGAATCACACTGTCAAACATCACTTTGAAAAGCAGGGGCATATGAGTTACACAGTAAAGTTCATCTAGAATTAACACAGTTTCCAAAATAGAGAGAGTTCCAGACTTTGACTCTGATCTAAGTCTCCTCAAAAATTCAGAGATGTTCAAATCCAGAGGTTTGATTCCTGTTTATCTCTAATTGAAAACAGAATGAAAATTTCCCAGTCCCTCAGGCAAAAACACTTTACCACGAACATTAAAAAAAATCTCAAAATCAGGAAGATGACACAAAATAACACAAAAGTTAAAGTGAAATGGATTAAAAGTTCACTTTGGATAAACATTCAAAGTTTATGAAAATTATCCAATCTATTCAGATCAGTAAAATAGGAACTGAAGTCTCGTGAGCTCGGGCTTCTGCTTGTTTCTGCCTAATCCAGGCTTAGTATGAGAAAGAAAACAAAGCAAAGACAAAGAAATCTAGAAGAAACCTAGCAATGTTATTACTAAATTAGAGCTATTGTGTCCATATGATGAGATTTATAAAGTTAATGTTATTAAGCAATGACTTTTTCACTTATGATTAAGAAGTCAGAGAGTAATTTAATGAAGTAGTACAAGCTTCATGGAAAATTCTGGTAAGCAGAGGATTTTGGAGTTGCTATAAAGATGCTCAGCTTCCCCTTTCTTTCAAAAGATTGACCTCGAGATCATGCCCTTTTTTATGGTATAGTGGATCAGCAACTTTACAGCATCAAATTATCAATGTTTTGTTGTATCACATTGTTTCCGCAGTCCTATCAATGCCACGAGTCTAATTCAATTATATGTCTGTCTTCTGCATTCATTGGACAGGTCACATGTTATATGGCAGCCATGCATTATTTCCAAGGGGGAAACTTTAAAATTTTTTACAAATATCGAGACAAAAAGGTGAATCAGGATCTCATGCATACAAACAGGACACAACTCTAGTCTTCCCTACATTTTGTGGACTAAGAAATTATGTTTTTTCTCAGGTCATATACCTCCCAGAGTTAATCACACAGAGATTTCTGATGGAAATACAAAAACTGGTATGAATGAAGTATGAATGGAAATATCTGTGTGGGAAAGCACGAGAAGAAATCATACTGAATGGCATATATTAATATCCAAGGCTGTGACTGACATCAGTCAGACCAATAAACCTGGAGGAACATGGTATTTCCATGAAGACCTGAAGGCCTGTACTCCAGTGAGGTCACAGCACAAGTAAGTTACCAGCAGGAGACCAGCACAGTGATAACAAGAGGGAGGATGCAAGGTTACAGCCCTTTGTCTGTGCCATTCCTCTTCCTGCTGTCCCAAGAAGCAGCCAGGCAGCCATAAACATACCCAAATCTAGGAAATAAAACCAATAGCAATTTTGATTAAGACATGGGCAAACTGAAGTGCCTTCAATGAAGGGCCACCAAGATGCTCAGGATGGGAGCACTTGCCCTATGAGGAGGGGGCTGAGGGAGATGAGCTGCTTCAGCCTGGAGAAGGGATGATTTTGGGATGGGCCTAACAGCAGTGCCTATGGGGACATCAAGAAGATGGAACCAGGCTCTTCACAGGGGTGAACAGCTGGAGGATGAGACAGCAGGCATAAACTGGAACAAAACAGGTTCAGGCTGGATTTAAGGAAAAGCTTTCTCCCAGTGAGGACAGCCAGGCACTGGAGGAGGCTGCCCAGGGGTGTTATGGCAACCCCATCCCAGGAGGATTTCAAACCCCAATTGGACAAAGTCCTGAGCAACCTGGTCTGACCTCAGATCTGTCCCTGCTTCAGGAGGAGATTGCGCTTGACACTTCCTGAGGCCCCTTCCAGCCTGAATTATCCTGTGATCCTACGATCTTGTAAGACTTGGGGAAGATGGAATATGTGAGATTCTAAGGCAACAGATCACTGTAAAGGTGTAGACCTATCCAAAACCCAGTTTGTTGCTGCCAGTCAAAAGGAACCCAAGAAACAAAGTGAGGAATGAGTAGCTGGTGTCTCTTGTCCTCCATGTCTCTCACAAATGATCCTGGCCAGACCACTTGGTGTCTTGGTGCCAGTATGTGGGTGTGACAGTATGAGTGAGTGAAATCATGAGAACATGAGAGTGAGTGAATGAAATCAGTTTTGTTATAAACGTTACCTTCCCCTTACAGAAGCTTACTCACTAACTTCCCACAGATGTCCTGCTCCTAAGAGAAACGATGGATCTAAAAGTGAGAAGGTTTTACAGGGTTCCACATTTATGGCAGAATCTCTGTATTCTAAGACCAGTAATTTAACAGGAAAGTGCATCAGACTTAGCTTGGAGAACTGCTTTCTTTCAAGAGAAACAGAAAGAGGAAAAATGTTCTTATTTTGTGGCCATTTTCATTCTATATTCTATAATATAGAATTCTATACAAATTCTGTAACGTGTGACAGCACACCTAGCTGTCACAGGGGCCTCTGGTGCCTTTTGTAGGAAACATGTCAGTCTTTTGATCAAACCTTTCAAAAGTGACCAACAGACGTGTAGAATCCAAACATGAGCACCTCGGACTATGGCCATTTTCCTTTCCAGTGATACCACACGTAGTCCACAGGCAGAAAGACGCTGAAATCTTTCTTACAGATAGTACTGGCTGTAGAGTACAGTTTTCACAAAATATTCACATTATTTTAAGAACAGCAGAGGTTTGTGAAGGAAAACAGAGGTACCAATCAAAGAAATTGATTACTTTGGAATGGCTAAAGGGGTCTTCACAAAAGCTAAGTTAATTTGGTATACCTTTGTAGCCTGCCTTTGTGGTCAACAGAGATAGATAAGCTCCCTAAGCAAGCCCTAAGCCTTGGGCTTTATCTTGGCTTTAGCAGAAACCTAGGGAGACTGATGCTTTATTGACAACCTCCTAGATGGCCAGTTAGTAGCAGCCAGCGCGCAGATTATAGCAGGAGATCACGATGAACAGAAGAGCTGATAGCTCTGCCGCTATATGGGAAAGAAATATCACTATGAAACAAGCTTGAAGAAAGAAACGGCAGAGGATGTAAGTTGTGAAAAGTGTCAACAAAACCCAAATATAGGCCAGAAAAATGACAAGTGCTAATAGAAAACTGACCTTAACTTGTTGACACTAAGCACTTGATATAACCCAAAGGTGAAGGTAAACATGTTCTCACATGTTATGCTCTACCTTCCGCCACAATATTGCAAAGTCAAGAACTTGTACTCAAGGGGCTGAAGGTTAGGTTCAAGGCTTGTTTGAATTGATATGGATGCTTCACCACTGCTTGTTAGACCACAGAGAAAATAATGACAGTGACACTATCACACTGCTCTAGAAGTGGGATTCAGGTCCCAGTTCAGACAATTATCTGTCAACATTTAACTCTCTACACTCCCATTAAAGACAGAGCTCGTTAACACAGTTACTGGAATCTAGAGGTAGATTTAGCAATTTGTAGGTGTATGTAAACGTAAGTGTACTAACCTGTAAGATGAATTCCACTCTATATGTCAGTCAACTGGATGCTACCAGTATTAAGTGAATCTGTAGTCCATAAAGGGTGAATCAAAATGTGAAGACATTCAAACTCTTATGTACCCTAAGCGCATCTGGAAAAATAGCAAACTATACATATGTGCAGTTTTAAAACAACAGTACTGGTCAAAAGGGGAAAGGAATCATCACAGCTTTTCTGAGAAACTGAAACAGTAAAGGTACATACAAAAAGACTACCTGGTTCTAAACACTTTCTATCTAAAACCAGATATAATTAAAGTGAGGAAAAAGAAAATATTAAAGTTAAAATAATTTGCCCAAACATGTCCATACTTCAATTTACAGAAAACATCTCCATATTTTGGAGTTGAGAAGTATGTATGAACTGTGATGGAACAGAAGTAACTTTTAGAAGATAATGGCTTGGTGAACTGGTTCTGGGAACATAAGAATATACATGGACCTGGTCTGGGAGCGTAAGAGGCATGTAAGAAACTGTGGCAGATAGCAAACACCAGAGTGCTCATTAGCAAAATTTTGCTTTAAAATGCGCTTAAGGAGACACTTAACTTTTGAACATGTTTAAACTACCACTGACTAAGGAGATTAAGCTTGTGCTTAAACATTTTCTGAAATCAGGTCATTGAAAGCTTTGATACATACATAACTTGGAAATTACAGGAATGGACAGAACAGAAATGTGCCTCAGTAAAAGCAGATAAATATCAGAGACGAACTGAGCTTGGCAGAACAGGTCCTTAAAAGAGAGAATTGTACTGACAAGATCCTTAACTTCCAAAGTACCTATGTTTTAACAGTCTGAGCCTTTCAGAACTATATTCAAGATTCACAACACGAATATCAAACATATAGTCTATTGATGTTTGATATTTTGGATTATGAATAAGCTTCTTTTTCTACAGTGTTTTAGAAGTTTTTAGTAGATGTTATTTTATAAAATAAACAGGAAACAAAAAGATATCTCCATTTGCTGAATGATCCTTTTGGAGAACAGATGAGATCTATGGCAGTGATTTTATCTCCAGTGTAATTTATTTTATTTCCAATTTTATTTGATTGCATTAACCAAGAGAATGACTTAACCAGAAAAAATGGTGAAAAGAAAATTAAAGGCAAGTTCTAGATGTGTAATAGCTTGTTTTCCAATAACATGTTTTTGAAACAGATCAGTTTACTAAAAGATTTAATATTCTTTGAGAGGATAACTGAAAATATTGTCAACACCTTCCATTTCTAGCAGATGGATTTGAGAAGTAAAAGCCATTCAAATACTGGTGGCAGGAGTCAGGAAACATGATGACAAGCTGGTGAACTATATTAAGCAACGCCAGGGAAGTAGACTGTGATAAGACAGATAGCAAATATAGCTATCTCCACAACAGGTGAGTGTGCGGATCAGAACACATGAACGAGAAATAAAGGAGTAAAAGTGGTGAACTACTGTTGTAATATAGCGGGAGAGCAATCCAGCTATGAAGCAAAATCTTTTGAGTTCTAAAACCCTAAGTAATCAGGTAAGATTAATCATATGGAGAAAATAAAGCCTCATCATCATTACCCTATGGGCCTCTTTCTGACTTGTTTATTCAAGGCTTTACTGCCCCTGCCTCTAAAAGGAAGGGAGAAAAAAGGACAGGGAAAAAAAACCCTAACATTATCAAATCTTTCTCTCCTGCACAAGCTGCCAGAGAGCTGTATGTGCTTCCAGTTAAACAGAAGCTGCAATGCCAAAACCCCTGAGATCTGCAAAGCCCCTGGGACTAACAGCAACACAAGGTCAAGCACAGACAGGGGCTTTTTTCGCACTGGCTCAGCAATGCAGTTGCTCTTTTCATATGGAAGAGTGGGAGGGTGATCACTTTTGCCCTCCCAAAATGTGTGCCAGGATTGAAGATTTCACCTTTGAACAGAACAGTCATTAGTTTGGTTCCCTGCCGCTATTTAGTTCTGACACCAAAAAAATGTATTCACTTTTTCCTATAATCCAATTGTGATTAAATATTGTCTGCTATAATCCCAGTTCTTCAGTAAGGTCTACAAATGGGTAAATGTAGCATCCCAGTCAAGAAGGTAAAACTTAAAGGTGAGTCAGGAAAATGCAGGTCACAGAAGCCAAAGCTCTGGGAGGAAGTGAGAGATGAAGGTTAAGATGAAGAAAGAAGAAGATGAAGAAGAAAAGCAGATGAAGTATAAAAGAATGATTCCTTAATGTTTTGTTTATTTGAAATTCTTTTTTTAAAGGGCTGATGAAAGAATGATATCCAAATTTTAGGGAATCTTTTTATTAGCTGAGACTAATTTTATGCTGCATTTTCATATGTTTAGATATTTGTAAATAAGTGCAGCTGTATATAAAAATATATAATAAGTATAATTAAATAAAATGTAACTAGATAAAACATCTATGAACACATAAACATTGAGAGTCATCTTCAGGAAAGAAGTCTATCTATATGTGTTTTATTGTGATACAGCATACAGTTTCTTGTAAAATAATTGGAAAAAATTTATATCATAGAATTGTGTTTTTATGTAATAGAACTGTAAAGTCTTTGAAGCCGGCAGGCACCTCTGGATATCACCTAGTCCAACACTTCTGCCCAGAACAGCATCAGCTAGAGCAGGGTGCTCATGGACCATGTCTGGATCATTTCTGAATACCTCTACAGTCTCTCTGGGCAACCTGTGTTCAACCACACTCACAGTAAAAAGCTTTTTCTTACATTTAAATGGAATTTCTTGTTTTTTTCAGCTGTGCTTGATTACCTCTTGTCCTGTCACTGAGCACCACTGAAAAGAGCTTGGCTCCATCTCTTCCCCACCTCCCACCCCCATCAGGTATTTATACACATTGGTAAGGTCCCCCCAAGCCTTCTTTTCTCAATGCTGTACAGTCCCAGCTCTCTCAGCCTCTCCTCGTATGACAGATATTCCCATCCCTTAATCACCCTTGTGCTCCTTTGCTGCAATCACGGTATCACCTAATAGCACCACTAAGTATAAGTGCTGTTTGACTTCAGCTGCAGCAAAGTTAGACTAAGGTTCCATGCTCTTAAAATCCAGCCGTCTGTTCCTCAAAGCATGTAAAGAGTATGGCCTTAAACTGGCATTGATCATGTCTGTTCTGGGAATGAGCCAAGGTTCTTCCCAGTGAAGTGTTTTACTTCAGAGACCATAATCATGTTCTGTGGTCTTCCATCATCTTGTTTCAGATAATGACTTGACTAAATTCTAAAAGAAAATTTTAGTGACATAGAGTGGCTTATGAAACAGAAGGGATTCCTCCGTGTTCAATGCAGATACAACTGGGTATTTTAGTTTTGGGGTATTTTTTCTGTTTTAATTAATAATAAAGAAAAAGAAGAATTCAGAGGTAAGGAGGCACCTGGGGAAGGTTCATTATATCTTCGTCATTTGTTTTGTGAATGCTCCTGTCTAATGCATTTCTGCATAGTGGCCCGTGTTCAACAGGACGGGTGGATTCTACCTCACTCACAGTGAGGGCAGCCTTGCTAGGGGGGGGTAGGGTCATGGGTGATGTGTCTGGAGGCCCCTTCAGGCCAGTCTGGCTCCAGGGAACCGAGGCTGCGGGTGACTATCTAATCACTAATTCATGGATGTGACAGCAGGTACCACCACTGCCTTGCCCAATTTGTATAAGCCAGGCTTGTTCTGAGTATACTCGGCACTGCAAGCTCCACAGAGGACTAAAATACAGAGATTTTTCTTTTCTGAACTTCAAAAAGCCTCTGGCAGGAGGTAAGCAGTCACTACGGTAAAGGTAAGGACCTGACCCAACATGACCAGGAGCACAGTTTTACACTCATTATAGCATTTCTACCTGAAACTTTACAAGCCAAAGATGTTTGAGATGTCTCTACACACTGCACAGGGTATTCTAAAAAACATTATTGAATTTAGGTTCCTGAAATGTTGCTTAACAGAATTCCAGGCATACAGATATTTTATGGAATGCTGTTTTTTACGGCCCAAAATCCATCTGTAAAATGGGGATAACATGACATTACCTCCTGGCAACTAAATGTAAAAGCTCTCAATAACATCCCGCTCTCAGGACCACAATGAATGTCTTTTAGAATGACAGTACGAGGCACAGGCTGCCTCCTAAGTGGAAGTCTACTTAAAGCGTTCACAAATCCCTGGCCTTGGAGCTAAGATCAGCTAATGCCCAAGAGAATTTCTTGGGCGAATCCCTAAATGCTGCAACACTGACCACTTAAATCTGTATGAGGAAAACTGTAAAGAGACAGCCAAAACACTGCTTCCTCTCCCTCCCCTCCCCGAGACTCTGCGAGACATTTCTCTGAGAAATGTCATCCGTGACACAGAACTTCTTTAATTAAAGATGACAATTCAAGTGAGGCAGAATAGAAGCTTATATCTCCCAGCTTGCCATTTATAATTGTGAGTAGGTCAGTCACAATCAGAGCTGTGTGCTCTAGAATCCTGTTTTCCTTTCCAATATTTAGTATTGAATTGGAGGTAGGTTTAAAGTAATGTTTTCTGTATTAGATTTTGCCTTTCACATTAATTCCCGTCAGTTGCAGTGACACTTGCATGCGAGAGAACATTTGATCAGCTACAGACTTCCTCATTGCTGAGCTAAGCCAGAAAAACCCTCCTGACTGCAGCAGAAATGTTAGCAATAATCCTAGAGAAATCATGTGTTGCCAGCACTTAATGGCTAGCGCTCTGATTAACAACCTGAGGTAAACAGAGGCCAGTTAATAACATAAACCACTGTGGTTTATAATATCAATAATGCCACGAAACGACTGAGTTTCAGAGGACTATTGCTGATATAAAGTATATTCAACAACCTACACTAGCAATGTTACGTATTTAAAGGAAGAAAGATGGGCTGGATACAGCATCGCTTGTTCCACACCATTAACAACCCTATTTTTCCTTTCAGAATACAGCTCTTTTGGCTATATTTACAATTTTACTTTTGGATCGATATGAACTTTATAGGGCAGGATTTTTTCTCTGCTTCTCTCACAGCAGTAAGAAATGCCAGCACAGTCAATATACAGAATTGCCTGGCTCAGCAGCAGAGGAGATAGTGCTAATCAAAGTAACTGCAGCAAAACTTGAACCGGCCCTTAGAAGGAGAAGGTATTACAGACTAATTCATTAATCTCTTAAGCTCCTGTGTCAGCGAGAAGTATTCTCTTTAGTTGAGTGTCCTCAATAGGATATATCAGGCTCTAAACCTGAGGTAGTTCAGGTTTTAAGTCCAGCAAAAACTACCAGGACAGGGATCTGAAGTGTAACAAAACCATGAGCTATATATACACATCCAGGCATCTTCTAAACAATCTCAACTGCTGAATGAGTTATAATAAAGTTATGTCTGAGCAACTGCAAAATATGCCAATTTTTTGCATTTGGATAAATGATCGCTAGAAAAATTACAATTACATAACAGCAGTTGCCTACTGTTATAAGCCACAAGTTAAATTCATGGTACAGTCTCTCCTAATAATGGTGAAGCCCGTCTATTCACATCCATAGCAGGAGTGACAATGCCAGGAAGCAACAAGTTCTCGGAAGCACACTTGGTGGTGGGACGCTCCGCAAGGCGCAAGTCAGTTAACCCATTCACCAGTGTTTCCAGTTTGTCATTCACTTAGTGGCCAGCCCAGCCCTGTTTTACAATAAGATAATATTAGTAAGCCTCTTCAAACACTAAAGAATTCAAACTAGCTGAAAACAATCAGGTCTTAGTGAGGAGCCAAGAAGGAATAGGTATTTTGTCTCCCAGTCCTTGCACTCTGAGATGGAAAAGCACAGACTGTATTCTGTAATGCCAAAGTTTTGCCTCAGTGTCACATAAAACAGGTCTGATGAGAATTTAAAGGAAAAGCTGGTGTGGTTTATTATTTTATTTTTGTTCTGCTTGTAAACTCTGAAAGCCTCTAGAAAGATGGATGAAATTTTGCTCATGCTTTTAATACAAACCAAAAAAACTGCCTCTGGCTGACACCAGTGATGGAAAGTTTACACAAAAGGATTTTGTTTCAGAAAGTTTTCAATTTCACAAAAAAAAATAATAAAGGATTATCTATTGGAACCTGAAAAACAAACTTGCATATGGCTGAAAGAGGAGAATAATAGCTAATATTCAGTAACTAAAGTAACACCATTTTCTAAAATGTGTTGTATCAGAAAATGGAGAAATGACTGGGGTGGCAGCAGCAGGGACAGAGAAGGGGAACCCTTTTTACAAATAAAAGATACCATTGGTTGTTGTTTGGTTTTTTTGTTTGTTTGGTTGCTTTTTTTGCCAAGGTGCCTGCATTGAAGCATGAAGTGAAAGAAAAGAAAAATGTTTTTCACTTCAGGACTTTCAACGAGAAAACTGAACATTTAGGTTTTCAATGAAAACTCTTTTTTAACAAAATTTAAACAAAATGTTTCCTTTTATACTGAATTATTCTGAAAGAGGAGGAGGGTAATTTCTCAAGCAGCTCTACTGACAATGAAATTCTTCAGGATTTCACAACATTGCTTCCTACTGTGTTTCCTCCAACTCCAGAGAAAAACAAATGCAAAGATTTGCAAAGCATTAAAATAATGGCAGGCGTATGATTTATTGTACTACGCATGATTTAGAGCACCATGTTTACTCCAAGCTGGTAGCACATCTGCAATAGCATTACATGACTTTTCTCAACAAAAGTAAACAGTGACAGGAAGCAATTATATAGAAAGGTCCACTAATATAAGGCATGTAGCCTTTAAAAATAGGAGGCATTAGTTCCTACATAAAAGTTAAATCAAATCACGTGGATCACACAGTAATTATACTTTTTTCAGATCTTGTTAGGTATAAAGATTATTGATACTTGGGGGGCAAACAGCAGGGACATCAACAGCAGCGGCAGCTTCTCGTTTGTCAGATTCAGAAATGAGCCAAATACTACCCCTGTCCTTTCACTGCACTTTACCTGATTAATCTGAACCTAACCAGCTCCTCTCTCCTTGATGCCTACATGAGAACGGCTAAAAGAAAAACAAAAAAACTTGCTCAAAAATGTGCCTTACTGAGCTTCTTGTGGCTCCTGTTGCCAAGGAAACCTGAGCAAATTCCTCTCAGAGAATACCCTGAACTGCTTAAGCCAGCCAGGCTTCAACCTGGTATTAGGAAAGAAACAAAGACTGAAAACAAACAGGACAACATGTTTGTAAAGCCCATTGGGGAGAGAGAGAAAAATAAAATACAGGATAAAGCATCTGCTAGGGAAGAATATCTTCCATTTAGGTCAAATCAAGGCTTTTCAATCTCTGTCTATTGTTCCTCCTCTGGAGGAACCAGTTACTTCAGACAAATGGGAGAGAGAATAGGTCTCTTGTTTCAGTTATTGAGTTGATGGTGTTACAAATCATCTGTCTTTTGGAAAACCATCTATTTGTGTTCTCTGATCCTTCATGAAAAGGAAGCTGATTAAAATTATTAACAAAATTATCTTCCACTTTTTATTTTGAAGTGTGATCCTGGCTCAGAGAGGAACAATATCAGTAATTATCACTGGTTTAATCAGATGCCTTTTGTACAGTTTTCTCTCTTCCTCTTCCCTCCTCCCTTTCTTATTTTCTTTTCTGCTTTTTCTGATTATAAATCTCAATGGTTTCATTAAATGTTTAGGGCCAAATTCTGGCACTCTGCAGAGCTGGCAAGAAAACAGGCATATATTAATGTTGCAAAAGCATCTACATTACGAGCCCATGTCCTGGCCAGCCCAAACCCTGCACACTTCATATCCCTCCTCTACAGCATCATTCCCTGAAGGGGTCATTTGTTCCAGGAGCAAGAGTTGATGCCTGGGTTGGGGCGCTTAGAGCCTTTGTGCATGGCTTATAGACTGTGATGATCACATCTTCTGATCTTCTGGGCCCACCCTTTCTATCCTCATCATCATTGTATGGGAGCACTCCACTGCATTGGAATGCACCTCGGTGGATCTGCCACAGGCACGTGAGACACCACGCATGGGCTGAACTTTCTCTCCCTCCCCATCATGAGAAGCAGGATGGACAAGGTGGACAAATACCCGAGTTCAGAACACTGGCACTTGCAAGGGACAGGAGGAAGACCTCTGACCATCAGAGGTGGCTCCCAAGAGCTCTCGTGTCAGGTTAAATCAGGTCTACACCACAGGTTTCAAAGGACTTTTTGTGACGTAATAGGAAACCGAATAAAGGCAATCCATTCTCAAATCAATATAAGAAACCTTCTGAACTGATGTCTTTTTCTGCCAGGCTCACAGCAACAGAGTCTATAAAGCATGGAGTGATCATAAGACGAAAAGCGGTCAAGGATAATGCAGCTGCTACTTCAAATAATAATTAAAAATGAACTAACAAGTCTATAAAAATACATTTAAAATATACGTTTAATTAGACCTTTCTCTCATCCTCTGATACTGTGGCAGAGGACTTCTGAGGAACTAGAAAAAAAGGGGTAAATCACAGTGAGTTTGGGAGACACGCCATAAAAGAGCTGGGAACTAAATTGAAGAACTGCTGAGGCTTCCCCGGAGGCCTTAAATAGTCACTTGCCTTGCTTATGTTGCAGTCCAGACTTGACATTTTCCACCCTTGCTTTAATGTTATTTAAATAAATACAGAGAGTTTTTTTCCCCTCTGTGAGTTTCCTTAAGGTTTTTTTAGATAGCAGATAAGAGGAAAATGAGGAAGAATGTGAAAGAAGCTGTGTCAGAGAAGCGTGTGAGAGTTGGCAAGAAATCTTTGGCGCTATTGTGATTGACCAGCTAAGAATGCAGCAAGAGCCAAACAGCCCTCTCTGTGGATTATTTCTGCACAGGGTATTCGTGAGTTTGTGCTTATGGAATTTCTGCCTGATCCTTCCATTGGGAAGATGGGATTTGCTCTCCACGTGGATTGGGAGGAAAGTTCAACCGCCCAGACCTTCAGTTCCTGGCAAACTTGTGTACAGTCAGAGCCATCTATGCAGCCTGTCTGATACTGGGGGAAAAGCACATTTTTAAATACACAATAGCTAATATGCAACTCCATCTGCATGAGTGAGAAAGGTACATTTTAAACATTCAGTAGTCAGCCGGTTTTGAAGTACTGGAAGCATATTTTGTTTTTAACGTATAGTAAAGATTGAGGTAGAAGTGTCTTGTCTATGCAAAAATCTCTATTAGGTGTTGGTTAAATATGTCTATAATTAAATATATTCTCTTTTTATACATAATTTTCTGTATGCAAAGCTAAAGTAAAATTCATAAGGGAAAAGTTAAAGTCAAAAAACTGTTTCTAGTCCCACCCATTCAGAACCATACGATAGCTGTTCTGCTGCTCTGGCTGCTGTAGCCTATGAAACCTGCCAGGGTGTGTTTGATAAGAATGCTCAGAAACCATTTACAGCAACACTAAACTCATCCTACACGCTTTTCTGTATCTGGAAGCTTTCACTTCTCCAAGCCCTGTGGAAACTAAGTAACCAAAAAGCTCGCATGAAATCTCTGCCTCATCTGGCTTTTAGACAACCCTCCTGGAGAAGGAAAGGAGAAATAGTACCCAAGAAATCATTCTAGTTTGAGTGAGAAAGGGGAGCCGTGAGACAACAGCAACATTAGCCTTTGCTACATACAGTTCTTGCTGTCCACAGGATGGGGAGAGCAGAACTGTGCCCCACTGTCTGCCCAAATCCTCTTCATTTCCTTTCACTTGTGGACAACTCTTCCCACTTGTCTGTTCTTTACCTGATGCTCTGAATAATCTCTTTTACCATTACACAAATTTTCCATTTGGAAACAGTCAATTTCTTCCCTAGAGATGATGGAACAGAATATTTTTCCAACCAGCAAATCTTGGTTTGATGACCTCTGAAATTCTAACCTGCAGCCTGAAGGGGATCCAACTGTCAGTAGTTCTCTCCAGCTCTTCTCTCCAGCCCACCTATCCCTACCACCCTTTGCTGGCATCAGCAGCTCTGTGCAGCTCTTCCACTCCCTTGGAGGCAAGTTGTGCTGCTGTATCTGGCCATCACATAGGTCATAATATCTCTCTTTTACCTAATGTGGTCATGCATGGGAAGCTGGAAGCACCATTGAGTCACATAACTAAAACCTTCCTTGTGAGCGGCTCAGGGCAGCAAGGGTAGCTCTTCTTTTTGGGACTACATTCCCCCAGGAGAGCTGTTTTAAATTCAGTTTTAGAGGAACAGAAGGAATACCCTGAGTACTGGAGATGTGCAGGAACTGGTCACAAACAATGAGCCTTCTTCCTGCAAGACATGACTGGAGATGCAGTCACTTTGGGATCAAAATGTCAAACTCCTTTTGATGACATGAACTTTCCTGACAGCTTTGAGGCACATGACATTTCCACTCCCTCACATGCAGAACGAAGCAGCAACAGGAACAACCAGGGAGGTCTTTGTTGAAAATGAAAGAGGATAGGAAGGAAAGGAAACATGCAATCCATTTTAAATCATTGGAAGTGTTCAGATGTCAAGGGAAACATGCTGTAAAAGGACCACGTAAAACAAACATTATCATCCTAGTTACAGAAGCTCACTTAATCCTTCTTATTACTGATGAACCTCAAAAGCATGCTTCCTACAGGCTTTTAGTATAACTATCACATAAAACTCGCTTAAAGATTAAAACCACAATTTTTTGGGGAAAAAGTACTCATGCACCTTATTCAGTCCAGGTACATATTCCTGGACACTTATAGCCTGGAGCAGAGTGGAAGTGGCATGGAGCAGGGCTGGCAGTAGCAGGTTTCCTAACCTCCCCAGCAAGTTCTCGAAGGAGTAGGTCTGAAACATTGCCTGACATCAGCACATCTCTAGTATCTGCAGTTCTAATATGCTGTTTACATGTATTTATTACTCCAGTTGGAAGTCGGAAGCACTATTATTTAAGTGCTGTTTGTCTTCCTTTTTCTTTATTACCGCAATCAGTAAGATTGATCTTAATTAAAAGTCTAAAGTTCAATGATAGTTTAAAAAGGAGTACCTATAGCTTTGATGGCCTCTTGAAAAGGCTACCTAGATTTTGTTTAAAAATTGAGAATGCTGTAGTTTTTGTTTTATTTTGCTTATTAAGTTCTATTTCCATGCCTGGCTTTAAGGGTTACCTTCCTAGTGAAAACAGCTGTGCATGTCTCTGATAAGCTAATGCTGTACTGGAGTCCCAGGTGTATTCTCCTTGGGCCCCGTAATGCGTTACAATCCAACACCTCATAACAATGGTCATTTTTAACAGTACGTGACAACATGAAATAAAACTGGTACTTTTTAAGTTTACAACTGTATCGTATGATTATAGATTTATGTAGGATTTTAATGTAGCTTAGTGCAGCAAAAACAATGTGCCCAAGGTGTTAAGCACAACAACAAATACGACAACGGTCTTCTTTCAAGGCATGTCTCCATTTTAGTTTGTTCAGTACAGATGCAAATTTCACAGTTTATAGAAATTTAGTATTTATTTCTGTCACATTTCCCATTTCCAGCATTTATAGGTCGTATACCCAGTGAACCAAAGAAAATGCAGTAGAGATATCAACCTTACAATGGCCGGATTCAGGCCACTGTATGAATGGCCTGCTCTCATCTCAGAAATAAACCATTTTACAATAAAGACTAAAATTAACGGAATTCTATGGTACAGGTCAGGGAGTTATATTTGTGCACATTTTTCCATAGCTTTCCATCTTTACAAAAAACACCAAAGGCAAATTTTTGTAGTCACATGTGGTTGAGATCTGAGTGCCCGCAGCAAAGGATGACCCATTAGCACTAACCATAAATAGTTCTTTAGCACAGATTGCTCTTGTGATAGAACCACAGACTCCAAGAAGGCAGGAAACTCAGGTCCTCACTGTTCTTCCAGTCACTGCCTTGCTCTGTGGTGGAGAACCACCTAACCTGTCTGGTCTGTTAAAACACTGATATCTTTAAATAGTCTGGAGGCTCTCGTCTTTGTTCAGCCTCATGGCAACCCTTGTTAGCTTTCGCGTCTAACAGAATTTCACCTCTGTTTGTGATGGTGCAGGCCTCAACCTTTTCTGTTGTATATTTTGGAAGCAGAAAATATTTTAATTATCAATTAGGGTAACAGTTCCTTTGCAGTTTGAATTTTGAGGAGCATTTACTTTTTATGTCTTATTCAAAATGTCAGAATGAAAAGAAAATGCAAATTAGCAACTTATTTGTACATTCGTTATTTATTCTTCCTTTAAAGGACAATGTGGGTAAAACACCTCATTCTGCACAGAGCTTTCATTTTGCTTTCGGTATTTCACAGAATCACAGAATCACAGGGGTTGGAAGGGACCTCTGGAGATCATCTTGTCCAACCCCCCATTTGTCAGTCATTTTATGTTTGACTGAAGTCAGCTACAGCAGAAAAACCTGTATCATGCATTTAGGAGGATCCAAGCTCATTTTGAGCTATATACACCCTTTGGGAAATAATTTCTGTAGTACTAACAGAAAAGACAGTGTACTTACAGTATTTCCACTGTCTTGTTTGGGGATTTTATACTCTTTTTATACGATCTCGCAACCAAATGTTGCTGACACTTGAATAATTTATGTACATATCAAGATGTGCAGGATACCTCCTTAGGGCACTGCATAATTCTGTGTCGTTCGGTATGGATTTGTCTGGGTCACATGTGTTCAAAGCCAAGATGCACATAGCTTTCATGATAAGTAAATATTGAACCTGAAATATTAACACAGTAAAATGTTTATGAGCAGATATTCTGTTTACTCTAATTGAACACTGATGCGATGGCTTGGTGTTCTTCTTTCCTGCTGAAATATAACCGAATATTCAAAATGCATTTTCTGGCATTTCAGGGCTGCAAATCAAGAGAAAATTACTGCAAAACACAATGCCACCCACTTGAAGATCTCAGGAACCTTAGCATCAAAATGAGAGATACCTCTATAAAACTAGAGGTATACACTGACTGATTGCTTAACAAAATAAATAGATCAGAAATGCAATCCAGCCAGAAGGGGGTACCACCATTCATTCAATAACAAAAAATGTCTGCATATTGCATTACGCTAGAAATAAACATGAAAGGTCTTCTAGAACGGGTATAATACACAGTAAGTAAAATGGAAATGTACTTTTCCTCGGAAGGTCTATCTAATCTGAGAGACAAACACGTCTATGTGATCCATAGTCGAACCAGCCAAACAATTACACCAGGGATATATTTCCTGAAGAGGGAAATTGTACAAAGGGGCACAATGTGCATTCTATATTTGTAGCTCATATTGCAAACTGTGTAACACCTGGGGTCTGCTCATGCAAGAAGGTGCCAGTGGGCATCACCAAGAACAGCAGTCTTCTCTCTCTGACAGTATAGGAAGTAAGAAGAGAAAGCATGAGAGAAAAAGGGTAGACAGCAAAGATTCCCAACCCCACAGTCCCAGCTTTACCCTCTCTGCGCCCAGTACAGCCACACATTGGTGCCGGTGATACGTGCTGCTGGGAAGTGCTGCCTGATGCTGGTGCCCAAGAGCTTTACTGGGCAGTGAGTTTTGCAGGCAGTAGCCCCAGACTGCCTGCTCGGAGCGCTGCCCGGTGAAGGTCAGCCTCTACCTCGAGCCTTTTTTTCAGTTTCACTTAGCCTACCATCGCTGTGTTATCACAGGGCAGTATCACTAGGGCTGCAGCAAGTATGTTTTGGTATCTGTAGTAGACGCTGCTGTGTTTTCCCAGTAACAGGCAAGTAGGGACAAAGGTTCATCAGTGAGTAATGAATCAAATGCTAAGGTGGAGACAAGATTTAATTGTTTAAACATAGTCATTGCAGGCATGTATCAGCCTTCCCTTTGAAATGCACTGAGCTACAGACGATGGGCAAGAAAATTTTGGATTTTTTCAATTTAAAGCTTGATCGTATCAGCTGCTCCCAGTCTGAGCAGTTACAGGTTCTTTATTTTACTAATTATAAGAGTAATTATGCCATTAGTTCTCAGAAAGTAATTTTAATAATTAGGTCAAACACAAAACGACTCCAATCTCATGACATACTAATTTAAATTGTTTGGATATTGTAATTTAGTAGGAGGAGTCAGCGCTAGAGTCATTTTGGGGATTGTAAGAAGGAAAATACAGCTGGAGAAATAACAGAAGATTAATTCTCTGTCGGAGACGTTAGTTAAGTTGTTTCTTGAATGATGTTAAGTGAATAACATTAAAGCTATTTGATAGTGATGACAGATAAAATTATCATGTATTGAAAAATATATTAAAGATTTGGTTCAGAGGCCATAATTTTGAATGAGCGTACCAACCCCCTTTCTTTATTACTGTAGCAGAAGAAGAAAACATTTTCAATTCACCCATCTAATTTTCTTGAGAAATGAATCCATTCATATCTCTGCATGATATATGCTATTCTTGAATCCAGTTTCTAATCTTAGTTGCAACCTCATAAATCTTGAACAAAATTTATAGGCATCAGGGGGCTTAGGCCACCAAAGCCAATTACATTGATGTAAAATCTATGCAGGTGAGATACTTGTGACAAAAGAAGAAGAGAAAGGAAGGGGAGAGACGGTTCAGCCCCGGACAGGAAATGAAAGCAATGTCAAAATCACTCCTGACCTGGCTTCCAGCAGTCTGCCTTTATCGATACCTCTATCCATTCACGTCCAGACTTTTCTCTTAGAAAGAGATTTCATTCCAGTGCATTTTTATGAGACTGCTTGCTCAACAGAGTATTCTTCAGTGAAAGTATGAGTGAGTAAGGTCCTTGGTACTGCACGGCCCTGGACTTTTTTTGACTAGAAGTTAGAAACATGCCTGCAAAAGTCCAAGAATGAAGGAAAGTTATTTTAGGCCAACCATGCCTAACATGACCTGAGAGCCATCTCGTCTTGTGCCTTTGCCAGGGTCAATAACCCAGTACATGCCTCACTTCCCAGTAAATCCCATATAAATCCAATCAATAACACATCAAACCTTTCTGATCATGATGAAGCAGAAAGCCATGTTTGACATCTCTCTACCCTATCAAATTAATCAGAATTCTCCTCTCTGAAATCCTTAAAAGACTGAGAACAGCCACATAGAGATCACACATCAAGCAATTCTTAAAGTCATGATCCTGCTGCCTGCATCTACCAAAAAATGGAATACAATAGCTATCTCCTCTAAAGCTTTGCTGACGTTCAAAGTTTTCTTAATTTATTTACCTCTAGTGAGGGTGCAGTGGAATGGAAAAGCAGGCATACGGGCATTTTGCTTCACACGTAAGGAATAGAGAAGATGAAACTTTGAAATTCCATGTTGTGAAATGTTTTTGCATTATTTTATTCAAGCAGTAAACATTGTGGTATAAAAATAATCTTTACATGGAAAACATATTCTTCCCAGCCCACAATACCCTCTTAATTTGACGTTCTAAGTTAAAAATGAATAGGACTGGTGGTTTGGTCAAAGAACATATATTTTCACTGACATAACAGAAGGTTACTGGCAAGTTTCATTACATTTATTACAACTATGATTGTCTTTAAAAGCATATCAGTGAACAGTGTGATTTTAGAAATTAGAAGAAGCAGTCCTGTGCAAGTAGAAGAAATTTCTGCATTTCCAATTTGTTAAATAAAACAAGTAATTTTAGTCATTGGGTTAATCACTACAAGACACTATTCAGAGCTTGGTTAGTATTTCTTGAAAATTCTAATTCTTTAAAATTTGATAGGAAAGATTAAAATAAATGTTACTCATGGATCAGATTGAAAGTTTTCAAATTCTCACCAATATTGTTTCACATTTTTTGATGGATTTTTTTTCAAAAATATTTGAAATTCAAGAAAGTCTTTGAGTGATTAGTTAGAGAAGTTTATACATTTATCTCTGCAAAAATGTTCCTAGAAACAGTTTTTCTACTGCCTGTACAAAGTACTGAATTTTAAACTAACACTGATGAGACAACTGTGGTTGGAATTGTTTGGGATTTTTACTGTCTAGAAGGAATGTTAGTACTGGTGAATTTTTAAGCATGTCTACACATAACAGTTATGCCATTTGCAAATCATATGCAAAAGGAACCCATTTCCATGCAGTATGGAACGTGAGATTTAGACCAACTATGAATCCCACAAAAATCCCATGTCGCATTCCACAAAAATAAAGATATTTAGCCGCTGCTTTCATTGAATTAATTACTTATGTTCACAGAAACACTGACCATACTTTCAAAATCTAGTGAAAGGATCCTTCTAACTGGGTCAGTATATCTCCTCTAAAATAGCTTTGCAAGATTGCTCCCATAACTACCTCAAAGACTGTTATGTTTTTGGAACAAGTATTGCGGTCTTTATGCAACAGAATCCAGATTCATTGTACATAGTACAAGGACATGTGAAAAAGGACCTTCCAGCCCATTCCGTGGAGCGGAAATCTCCCAGGGGAAAGCGGGTGGTGCTGACATCACAGCAATTGTAGTTTCCACTCAAGGATTCTGTAGGAATTTTGCTGAAATAACTTTTTTTTTCCCCTCGAAGTGAGTACCTCACTTCTTGGACAACCTTGATCACACTTGTGCAGTATTCGTTTCTCTGTCATTCCTCAAAAAAGAAGAGATAGTTTGCCATAATAATTTTCTAATGTTGCAGCCTTCTCTTTTTATCTCTTTCATCTGCTGCAATTTAGACTGTATCAGCAGCTAGACTAAATTCCAACCTTAATCCATCTTCTGTCTTCTTCTGAAGTCCCATTTGCAGGGGTTATGGTGGTGACCAAGACATGAATATTCTGAGATTCAACTGGTCACATGTCTCATGGCATAAGCTTTTTTTTTTTTTAAATTTTAACTTCAAAATGTTCTATTTCTCTCTCATAGTTGGAGCTAAATCAACACGGGTTCAAGACTTCTGATTGGCAACAGACAGCAACAGGAAAAAGTTGGAGGAGCAGGGATTTCTATTAACTTTAGAGATCATTTAGTCAGGAAACCCTTTACCACGAAGTATATAAGGAACAAATCAATTATAATCAAGCAGTTCAGAGGTCTTCCTAAAAGAATCTGGAATTGGAATAGAAAAAGATATTCAAAACCCTCAAGTGTATTTTGGATAGAGGCAGAAGGCATGAAAGTTATTTTGGTTTTTTGTTGTAATTAATAGCTACTGAATTTTGCAAATATATTTGTGACAAACCTTTTTCACATATGATCATGCCTACCTCGCAAGACTTAAGGCAGATACTCCCTAAACTCAGGGTTGTGAGGGACTAGCTCTGGCAGGAGCATCATATACCTTCCAAAATGCCCTCCCAGTTCTGCTGACCACAAATTCCTTACTGACAGCAATTGATGGTGGAGATCTCAAGAGGTTACTGTATCCAGCTCTCACTGCACATCCTAATTCAGTTTGAGTCACCTTCACCTATTCACCACAGCCTCTGAAGTTTTCATCATCACATATTTCTCTTGTGCCTTCTAGCTTCTGGACCAACATTTAAACTAATGCCTGTTTAATACTTTCTGGCGTGCTTCTCCTCAGTGGTCAGTGTCAGTGACATACGCAGGCAGTGTGCCCTGAGGCACGCTCTTCCTCACTGCATCAGTTCTCTCTCTGCATCACTTCCTCTGTCTTTCTTCTTTGGTGGTTGATGGTTCCAACAGTAGGGAAGAAAGCTCTGTTCACTGCCTTCACCTATTTTGCTCTCCTTTCTCAGTGTTTCAGTTGTGGTAAGGAACAGACTTCAAGACCTTTCCAGAAGAGCCTTCAACTTAAGCTTCCATGGTTTTCCTAGAGGTCCTCAGCCCTATTGCATGTCTTTCAAGAACAATCATGACTGGCTCAGTTTCAGGTCCCATATACTTTTGATCTCAAGAAGAATCTTTTGGTCTATCCTGATGCCTACTGTAACCTCAAAGTAAAGTAGGCAAGTAAGGTGTTGAGCATGATAGCATATGCATAACAGGCTGGATGTTGAGTCTCCATGTTTATCTGCATTGCACAAAACCAAATAGTTTCATACTGAAACTTTTCTGGCCAAATAGACCCACTCTTCCACATGGGTAAGATGCATCAAAGCACTGCTTTCTGCTATACTTTTAAGCAAGGTCTTGCTGGACTGCCAGCCCCCATACCCTGAAATGTTACAAATAATTTGACAAATATTTCAGATATCCTAGTCTTGAAGATTTCTGTGTTAACAAACACATCTGGCATCCTAGGGGAAAAAAAAAATCAGTTTATTTTGATGATCTGATAATTTCCTCTCATCCAGAAGAAATAAAGTCATTCTTTTTTTGGTACAGCCTTAAAATACAATAGTTCCAACCACCAAGTGACTACTTTCAGAACATTTAAAGTAAGAACATAACTGTATGCTTCAGAGCTGCAGTCAGTATCCAGTTCCTCCACCATTCAATGCAGCTGGCCCCGGCCTTGAGGCTGCAGACAGTCCTGGCCTCACTGGAATAAAGGTCTGTTTGCTCTGGCAGTTTGGGTGGGTTTATTGCAATTTCACAGTTTTGCAACAGTTTTATTATAGACTATTGTCTGCATGGGGCAAAGAGGAAGTTCAAGAGAGAGATAATCAGGACTTCTGCTGGGCTGGAGATGCTTCCTGCAGCAGTTCTTCTTTAGGTAGGATAAAACACATTTAACTCTGCCATAAATGGTTCAAGATTTATTAGGAACAGGCAAATATCATTCCCTTTACGATGCAAAAAGTACTTTAGTACTCTTGTAATATTCATCACCACTTTTGTGTGGCATTCGTGTGCTCTCTTGGCAACTAAAGGACAAATAGAGAAAGGCAGGTTCTCTGCCCCAAGGAGTTCACGATCTAGCCTTGCAAACAGTGTGCTGAAGGTAGTAATGTCCCAGAGAGAAAGCAGAAGAGACATCAACAAAATGAAGCAGCTATGCACTGAGAACCAGTTCATACCCCAGCAAAAAGACCAGGTAGAAGAGTTTATGCTGCCTTTTACATTTTGGAAAGGACAGAAACTAAAGGTCTTATAACTAGCTTCTTGTAGGGTTTCATGGAAACATATTTCTTACTTAGGGCCTTGATGTCCCAGGATCAATAGAGTGAAGGCCATCCAAACCCTTAGAAACCACCATGATAAGAATGTGCTTCTCAGAAGGTGTTCTGGTAATATTCACACCATTGCACCTCTATTCCCCCTACTTTGTCCCGGTACAAAGGAGAATAAAGTTTACTGTCTTAAATGTGGGCATTGTTGTCTAAAGGGCCAGAGCAATGTTGCATGAACTGTTTGCAGGCTTTTTGCCAGGCAGTTTTACAGAAGCTGGCAAGAGCACAGCAATGACTTGAATCTATTTCTTTGGGAATGAATTCATTAGAGTTCACTCATATCATATTTTGAGCAATGGAGGGAATGTTTTGCAAATTTTTAAAAGTACTTAAGGAGTACCTCAAGTCAACATAAAAGAAGTATGAAGAGTTAATTCCTAGGCTCTCCCGTATTCTGATCTGTAAGAACAATAGTCCAAATTAAAAACTGAAAGCACTTTTTAGCTTAAACAGAGTTAATCTTAGCAATTAATTTGGTTTTGCTGTGCCAAACTGTTGTTTGGATTTTGGGGTATAATTTTCTTTTGCTTAACTAATTATTCCCTGGTTATCCTTCAGAAAAGCTGGACATTTTCCATTACTCTGAACTACTCACGATACGCTAAAATACTGGTTCATCTCAGCATCTTGTCTAGCTATGTGGGATTTATTCCTCCAAACAGATGAAATGGAGATCATTGTATCCTTCTATTTTGTTATTATTCATCACTGAGTCTTATTTAAGAATGTAAATCCAAGTTGCTATGGCTCCTCATTCTTTATTGCAGCTTTGCGGGTCATACAGAGCTCTCCAAATCACAGTCTCTTAAGTTCTGTATTTCAAATAAAGCCAAAAAACACTCTACCCTTCTAAAAATAAGAACAAGCTTTTCTTATATGAAAAAAGACTGCATCTGACATCTGGCTCTGTGACCGATGCACCACATCGCATCCTATATCACATGATGTATCACATACTCACTAGGTGTAATTCCTTAGCCCATTCTCTTTCACAGAATAGGATTCAACAGAGGACATTTCAGAGCAAAGGGAGCTTCAGCTGAATGGATGGCTCCTGAGAAATTCACAGTAGGACCCCTACAGCAACAGACTTCGGTGATAAAGGAAAGGTTTCTTCAAGACGGTACCTCATTTAAGGGCCACAAATACAGCAGACTCTGCAAGTGAATAGGACTGTCAAAGAAAACAGCAGAATCACACAGCTAATCACAGCAACTTCTATCCAAGAATCCACTTAATTTACCCCATTTATTCTGACACCGATCATTCTATTCTGCATTGGTCTTTATGGCGATTTCACCACCATAATGACTTCCAGTGGTGATGAAGAAGATGGTGGAACTACCATAAAGACTAATGTATTAAACACCATTTGTTTACTACTAGCAAGAAAAAGTGAAGGTAGTGGTTTTTAAGGTGAGGAAGCTGTAAAACACTGACATTAAGTCTATTACAGAGCTCCCCCTAATGGTATTTCTATAAATATAGTCATACATTGATGGAGGTTCCCAGGTGCTGCTCTTCCTATTTCTGCAGTAACGAAGACTATTCAGACTGGCTCTGTTTGTAAGTTCACACTGCATCCCCCTAAAAAAAAACCAGCTTATGGATACTACAGAGCAAGGCCCATGTTTTTGTCATTAGACTTCAGAGATCTCTCTCATCCCTGAAGATAAATAGGCTAGTTCTGGTGGTGGTACTGAACCATGCCATTGTTGAAGGCCTCATAGTGAGGAGACAACGGAATAAATATTAAGAGCATTTGTTGGGTTGTTGTTGTTGTTGCATTTTCTCTCACTAATCGCTTTGCCATGTAGAATAAAGTAGCTCATGATTTTTGAATCTTTGAGCTTGGCAATGCTGTTAACATTTAACAGAATTTGTATCTGATGATCCTCCAAAATAAACTAGTTGTATGTGAAGTGACAGGGCAACTTGGTCATCAGATGCAAATTCTCCACTGCAGGCTAACGCTATTGCCAAGGCCAAGTACTGAAAAATCATGAGCTGGATCCCCTAAAATCACAAAATTCTCTTTAAAATCATGACTGTTACATAAACAAGCACATTTTGGTTTTGATTGTTTTTTACATTGTCTAGTGGTCCTTGGAGCCTTCAGGCGACATATGAGTGATGCATTTTATTTCCAGATCTTTCCCACAATATATGGCCTCGAAACATTTTTCTTTAATATATGAATACTGACATTTTAACAAAAATCATATGATCCCTCCAACTAGGCATTTAATGAAGACACCAAGACCCTTGCAATAAAATTGAGCTAGGGAGGATTGCATGGTCTGAACATAGGGCTACTAAATAAAAACTTTAAATTATAATCCCGTCTGAGACAAAAATCTTTACCTCAGTTCCCAGACAAAAATTTTTGCCTCTAGTTCAACTTCTGTATCTGTGCAACAGGATTAATAGTACTTTATCCCAGGGCTGAACGCATATGGTGATTTTACCATTTATCTTACTCAAATATCTCGAATGCAAAAAGGCTTTCTAAGTTCTATATATTATTATTCTATATTGGTTTATCCTCCAAGAAAAAAGGCAGTTGTAGCATACATTCAGGTTTTTAATTTTCCTAACCGACATGCCCAGGAACAATTTCTTTTCGTACAGCTGGGACTGTGGAAAATAACGGTGGGACCCCGTTCTGCAGTCACCCCGGCCAGTCGAGCTCCCGGGGCTGGCTGGCTGGCATGGGGCAGCTCCGCCTGTCAGTGCTAGTGGAATGTTCCATTATACATTAAACAATGTTTTCCAAAACAGACGAGTTATTTCTTACTGAAAACAACGACAACAACCCGGTCCCCTGGAAGAAAACTTAAATCATTTGTATTACCCAAACAGTAGGACACAGACTATCAATGCAGTTTCATTCACGGTGCTGTTGCCAGAGACACACCTAATGACCTCCTGAGGTGATATTCGTGTCCTATGATGGTCCCATGAGCATAGGCACTTATTTAGCACGACAAGCTATAGCGATTAACTTCAAATGACTGATTAAAATAATGTGGTGAGATGCTTCTGGGCCCGTGTCAGAACAAGAGGCTAGCCAATAAACACTGGCTATCATAGTTTGCATTTAGATCGCTCCCTTCATCCAAGGCACGTTATAAATATCAGAGGGTTTTTGCCTCACCCTTGACAGACAGATAAAACATCGTTTAAGAAGCTCCACAGGGAGTGAAGTCAGGCATCTGCATTTGCTATTAACAACCCAAGCAAGTGGTTCAGGGTCCAGTGATTCTGTCACCCATGTTTCCCCAAATAACCAAGCGCTGCAGTTTAAGCACCCAAGTTAGAAATTGCAGTCAGAGTCATTTGCACAAGATCGTTAGCGAGTGACTCCCTTAGTCTGCTAATGCCCTGGTTTCATACCCTAACCACTAACTCCTATAGGAAATGTATTACTGGTTATCATAGAAGTCAAGTACATGATTCACACGTTCTGGAAGGTTTCATTTTATTCCTGAACAACTCAACTTTCATTTTTGCGATTTTCTGATGTGAACCAACATAAATCACTCTTTAGAGCTAGGGACACATTTTAGGAGGGCAACTTCGCCTTTATTTTGACTTGCACTTCTCCCAGGGGCATATCTGAAGGAAGTTACTGTACACATGGTGGATGTGGGATTTAGTAAATAGGAAAGACATGAAATTTAAGTGATTTTTGGCACTTATCCCTTTGTAAATGTTAGGGTTTTTCCCTGCAAAGGGTGTGTAACCCTTAGTGAATCAGCCTTTTAGTGTTTTATTTGGTAACAGACTTAATAGTATGTTGTACAGTGTCTAAAGGCTTAAGATTAAAATGATACGTATCCGGTAAAAGGACTAAGCTAATCCCCACCAGCTGGAATACAGTGCTGAGGGGCCCTGCTTTCTGGATGGATTTTGCATTGGAATTAAGACCTCTTCTTAAAACAAACGAAAGAAAGTTTGCAGAAGTGAAGACATACAGTAGTACAGCAAAATGAAGTTGCAGCAATAAAGCTACAGAAACCCTTCTTTTGACTGGCTCCAACCTTCCAGACTCGCTCAGACAGAACACCAGTCCCTGCTTGCTGCAAGGCGGGGGCAGACAACCCTCTCTCTGCTGTGTGCAGGCATCAGTCTAATAAAAAGCCTTCTTCCCGATTTGGAAGACGTATTACTTTTGGATTCAAACACTTCCAAAAATATACGAGATGTAGAAAACACTCCTCATTTGCCAGAAACACATTGGAGTTTTGCTTACATTACATTCTTTCTTCGTATATGTTTGAAAAAAAGAAAAAGGGGAAAAAAAAAAAAAAAAGACCGTCATACACTGAACTAAAAACTTTCATCACAATGATAAGATATAACATCGGGTAAAAAGAGCGGGAGACAGCTCAGTCAATACTGTCTTGAAATCTTCTTTTACACCTCTTTCCGAAGTATAAATATGGACCTCATCCAGTTTTCCCAATCTGAACGACTTTGGCTGGGGGAGGTTGGTATGGAAGTCATTTCCCTTTTAGGTGCAGTAGCTGCTTTCCACAGACTCAACAAAGACATGAAATATCATTAACATCTGATTCTGAAAGGCTGACAACCACTTCTTTGTTTTACACAGCCGTCCGGGGAAAGCTGCTGTGTATTACCATATCGCTAGCGAAATTATACCTATTAAGCTCTGATAGGAGCTCTGGAATATTTCTCTCGTTTGTTCCAGGATACAGTGATTGAATATGCCTATTGTTTTCACAATAGGCATTTCACAATTTAAACAGATATTATGCGTGAACACTACTTCAGTTAAGGGTGAGCATTGCTGGGCCAGACTCCTAAGCCTGGCTGACCTGTTTGGGTCACAGTTTCAAGGACAAGGGCTAAAAAAAGTAAATTATAAAGCCAGAAAGGAGTGAGAGAGTTTGTCCAATGGGTGCTGAATCATAGCAGATAATAGTCTTCTCCATCTTCAAACAAGCTGGAAGGCTCTGCAGGCCTCAGCAATGCTTCTCTGCTCCGTGATGGAGCGAAGCAAGTTGAAAGTCTTGCCTGGGGGATTTCTCAGCTCCAGAACTCATTGGAAGAGAAATAGGGAAATGCCATTTTTCATGTGTTCTTATTTCTAAAAAACAATCAAAGCATTCCTCTAAGTTATTTTAAAAGGTGCAAAAAGCATCTTTGTTTTCCTCTAATTCTCTCCAACAGCCCATCAGGATCACGCTATTAATGTTAAAATGTTCTATCAGAAAGTAAACTCCTTGGTCATATACAAGTAAACGAATTGCTACGGTTTTTTTTGGTTGGTTGGAGGTTTTTTTTGGTTGACTGTAAGAACAGAAAATAGAATTTTCAAGTAATGGAGTTAGTTAATTATTTTCAGAACTGAGCAAATCGGTGCAAGTGCTGTATATTTTTAAAAATACACAGAACTAGTACAAAATAAACCTAATACTATAAATAAAATGTTTTATTTGAAGGAAAGACTGAAATCTGCAGGCCCAAACTGATCCAATTATAATCTCTCTCGGGTTCTGAAAGCTTGTAACAAGTATGAATAAAAACTTCCCTGTTCCTCTGTCAGGAAGGGTAGTTAAGCACTGGTATCACCCCCGTTTTACAGAGAAACTGGTCTCAAAGTGAGGAAACGCTTTGGTGCAAGGTCAAAAAGAGTATTTGTGCCAGACCTGGGAACAGAACTGTTATCTACTGCCTTCTAGGCATTTGTTTTAACCACATCCTTCCTTCCAATACACTGCAACATTTTTTCACCCTCAAAACCAAATATTTCTTTGCTGCTTATTTTTCCCTATAAGGCACCTGAAATCTAAACTGGAAAAAAGGAATGTAAAAACCTTGCACAGGGCATTTATGTCCCTCTGTCATTCATTTTTCTTCAATATGCTGGTGAAAACATTTCCTGGAAATTCACAGGAATGATGCATACTGAAGTGCTGCACGAAGATACCTACCACTACTATCACCAAGTGGCATGTTCTTTTAGGAATACAAACAAATACTCTGTATTATTGCTATACTTTGCTACTTAAAATTCAGTCCTTGGTGATATTTGCAGGGAAGGCAATGAAATTGGTGGGGGATACTCTGGCAAAGGCTTGGCTCATAAGACGTCTTGTGCTCACGCAAGCAGGTAGCCCTGGAAGAGGCACTTGCCCCAGTACAGTGCAGCTTCCCCTCTCCCAGCACCACTGCGTGTATGTAAACAAGATAAATTACGTTTGGAATGTAATGCTCCTGCACCACTTTTTTTCTCCGTTTACTGGAAGCTGTCCTTCAAAGGGCTGGTTTTCCCTTGGAAGGGAGGTAAGCCCACTGTCAGAGAATGCCGGGAGAAGATGTTAGTTTAAATTCATACTCGTGCTGCCCTCACCTGAAATATAATTCCAAGATCAAATATGATGTATTTGATCATATTTGGCACATTTTAATGAAAAATAACCAAAGCTGTATTTTGAACTTTCTGTTAATTTATCTTAATGAACCGCCTCCACTTATTTTGATAGATATGTTTATGTCATTCTCAATCAAGGAAAAAAAAAAACAAGAACAAGACGTACTTTTCATACTCTCACTCCATCCCTGGTTTCCCTCACCTCACTAAACAGACCGTTTACAATCACTTTACTAGCCTCCTTGCTGCCATTGTATTCCAAAAGCCCTTCCACTCCGGCGTCTGTCTTTTCCTGGTGTCAGGCAACTGGCTGCAGCAGCTCCAAAGTCTCAGAAACTGCTGCGAGTAACTCAGTCACTGGACAATTTTTTAGACAGTGTATTAGGCTGAGAGAAAGTGTGCACAGATGCAGTGCCATTGGGGTTTTTCTACCTGCTTAGAGTGGCTTTTAATTTGCTGCATTAATTTAATAGCTAATTTAAAAGGGATTTTAATGCAGGGGATTTTCACGTGGAGTTTCTCACTTGCACTACAAATTACATTGAGGTTTGTGTACAAATACGGTGATTCTCCCCCAGTTCGGTAGCATGAAATCTGAAATACAGGTCAGGTTTTTGAGGAGTTTCTCTGCTTAATTTGTGACTTAAAAAATCTCATGAAAAATTTCTGCATTTTGCACTAGATTTAAACAAAAAACCTATAAACAGTACAGTTTATTTTTTTTAATACTGTGTTTCACAGGTCCAAATATCCTGATAACAGACTCTCTGTTAGGACTTCTAACCTTAATTGCATGGGTAGTGGGAAGCACTATCTGATTGTGGAAATAATAAATGCTTTTCCCTTATTTTTAGATCTCTCACTTTATTTGACTTAGCAATTTGGCCCACTAATATTTTTAACAGAAAATAAAAAATAAAAAATCATGTTTAAATCTTTTTCAAAGCTGCTGCCACATGTACTTAATTCAATTACCTTCTCTGAAAAGTCTATCTAAATTCTATTAATGCTTAGCCTATCTCATTAGTTTAAGTTCTTCTTCTCCATTTGTCTCAAACAGCCCTGGAGTTTTAACCTTTTTCTGACACGTGTTTTCCTTTATGAAGTCTCTTTCCTGGGCACAGTTGTGCATCCATGTTGGTGGTACCTGAGCAGGGGAGAACAATATGGGAGGGAGGGTTGATGTGACCAGACAAGCAAAGCGCCTACCAAGGAGTTCCGCACCAAAATACTTCTGCAGATGTGGGTGCAACTTCAAACTAAACAGCAGCAGTTTGTTTAAAGTACAATACAACTTAATCCCATAAATATTAAGGGCTTTGTTAGGCTAAAAGGTTGTAGGTGCGAGGCCAGTTTTTCTGGACAGGATCTCTGCTATATTATGGGTTGTTTGGTTTCAGGACAGGAGTTCCTCACAGTTAAAAGATCAGTCTGGTCTGTCATTGCCAGCGCGTGGGATGACAGGATGCAAGCAGCTCAGTTGTATCTCCATTATTTTTTGGTGGACCAAACCTCAGTCTTCGATTGGGCTGAAAGTAAAGCCCAGGTGCACGGCATCGTTCTCCCTAGCTAAATATTTTCCCTTCTCCAGCAGGCTGTAGTGCAGAGGAGCCAACAGGCATCCTCAAACAAGCAAGGGAAAAAGTGAGCTTTCTTTTGGTCTGGAATACCAGCTCTCCAACGGCAGCGATAAGAAGAAAGGTGGTGTGACATGTTCAGCTGATGCTGTTTTGCTGGAAACAGCTTCCTAACACGTCCTGATCAGTAAAGCTTTGAGAGGTGCCTGAATCCCTTCATACAAAAGTGGGAAGTCAGTTAGAGCATGGCAGTTTCATGGCACAGTATAAAACTTGCAAAAGTGTTAGATAAGAAGGGAAATTGCCACAGAATTAAAATTTGACCTCTTTCATCCCTTTGCTAGCAAAACTTCTCAATGCTGCCAGAGGAAATGAATCTACAGAACGCAATTTATAAACACACAAGATCAGACAAAACTGACGTTAAATATTTACCAAGCTTTCAAAATAGAAGCAGTACTTAACATGTCGATACTTAACAGGAAAATATACTTTAAAATTTTTTTTTAATGAGCAGCTCCAGGGAGTAAAATATTTTGGGTATTTTAGGAGTAAGTTACAACCTAGGTGAATCTGATAGGGTTTCTTTTAGCTGCAACCAGGTAGGAGCTCTGTATCAGAAAGGAAGCTGTAACAGAAGGTACTGTTATATGGATGGAACATACATCAAGTGTTTATTTTTTCAGATTGAATATCCAGTCCCCAAGGTGAAACAATAATGAATGACATCTTACAGACTGCCCAGACATATCTTATGTTGCACTTTTAGATAATATGTAGTAATTTGATATTAGTACTCATAAAATCTTATGATCATGGAAACCAAAGAAAAAGAAACTGTTTTGCCCAAGTTAAGTTTCAAGTTAACAAGAGAAATGTTTTTGGTTTTGTTTTTTTTTTAATTCATTATTTGTATTTTAATTATTTTTGGATATATTTCATTTTATTTATGATGTGTTGGGTTTTCACATTTATGTTTTTGTTTCAATACACTTGGACAACATACCATATAGTTTGATTTCATTTTAAACCCTTAAGTTACTCCTTGTGTGAGAGGCAAAAACCACACAGGCCTTGATTTTCAGAGCCTGAGTAGGGAAACAGTTGTACTTGCACAGACACTATTAGTCTGCGAGACACATGCTCTAGCATTTGGTCTCCTAAAACTAGACATTAATCTTAATATTAATATTGATCAAAAAAAGAGGACTCTGCCCATGAAAATATTTTGAAAAAAAATTAATAGTTTTTCAAAAAGTTTTTCATAGGGTTATTTTTCCTTAATTCTGACAAAAAGTCAATGTTTTCATGGAAAGGAAACATGACTGATTAAAAAAAGTGTTTCCTTGGAAAAACACCAAACTAATTTTATTTCATGAAGCAGACCATCAGAATGTCCAGACCATACCTTTGGACAAGTGTGTGTGTACACTGAATACCAGCCTACCAGGAAATGCCCTTATACTACAGTCTGCAGATACGTAGATAGGTTTGTCACATGAAAGATATAAGGCCTGGTAGCAAAAAGAGAAACAGTATTTGTTTAGATTATAAAATGTCCACTACTGGGAACCAATCCAAGCCTCAAAGTAGCTTCAAAGGAATTAGAATGACCACTTCGATTTCCTACTACTAAATAAATGGGTCATGTCATTATAACAGTCTGACCACCGTCACAATAAAAGCAACTTATACCTCTCCAAAGAACCATAGAAATTCCTAAACCTACTCAAGCCATTAACAACTGTAAAATCCATGGGCAGGTACAGGTCTACTGCTAGCTGTTGTTGGTAAATCTATAAATGATGTGAAAAAGGCAAACACTTTCAACAGTTTCCATCTGTAAATAAGCTGTAAGGCATATCAATGTCATGTAATATTATTTTGGAATAGAAAATTACTGTCTGTAATGCTGAGGACACTGGGCTGCCAGAAAAATTAAAATTTTTCCAAGATGCAGACCTTAGTGATTCACGTCTAAGAGTCTTCAAAGAGCTAGTTAATTAATTTGCAGAAGTATTTAGACAAGGGAAGTAACAAGGTAATTTTAACTTTACTTCTGAGAATGTGATGTCCACAACGTGAGTTTACACAAAACAAAGGTGCAACTTCCAAGCCATGAAGATAATAAAATTGTCGGTCGGTTTATTAGAAGGAGAACCTGATATTTTTAAAACCTAATTATATATATTTTTCTAAAGCAAACTAATTTATTTTCAGGTTAGATGACTGCACTTCTCTTCCCTGGGCTTGGGGATCCCTGTATATCCCTTTCAGTTATGGGTCATGGTATGAACATTCTCCTCTCTGAGTGTTTGTTTCTATACATTTTATGTCTCTCTCCTTTTACAGTGACAAAGGCAAAGGAATTCAAGCTGTAGTGAATCCAAATAATTATATGTACAATCTATATATAGAACCAAACAAAGTTTATGCATTAATGGATGATAAAAGAAACTGAAGATGAAACCCCCAGATTATTATAATGTTGTCTCACATAATATTAGTAATACTTGGCACTCACTTCATGTTCAAAGCAATTCAGAAACATTAAGTAATTAACCTACATACAATTTAATGCCTTCTGCCAAGATTGCTGTACACAAACAAGTCACTAGAAGAAAAAGGAACTAAAACCAGATTTAATCTGAGAATACGAATAACAGTTATAATAATCTTTCTTTTCATTTTTCATCTAGAGTTTTGCCAAACACAGTTTACTTTTTTTTTTTTTAATGAACAGGAGACCAAGCCTTCTGATTGTTAATTGTTCAGGAGTCACACTGAACTCATGAGCAGAGCTATAAAGCCTGACTACCCATGGCTGACGACTGGAAGACTGGACAGACTGGATTAGGTATTGTATATAGCACTTATCCTCTAGAATTCTGTCACCCACTACCAGCTGTTGAACAGCACACAAAAAATTGTAACACACAGTATAAATGAAGAAGACAATGTCATATAAAGGGAGTTTTTACTATTTAAGGAAGCACAAAGGACTAAGGAAGGCTTTCTTGCTGCAACAGGCTCATTATTCTGAGCAAAAATCAGAACTTCTGAGTAAAACAGACCTAGTCTGGGGTCGTGGTTTTTTGGCTTTTATTTTCTCATTTATTTATTTCTTTTCAACTATTATTTTCTGAATTAACCACAGTCTCTTCTTCCGTGGAGGAAAGATGTTCTTCTGCTCCCTCTGCGTGGCAAATAGTTTGCTCTTTCTTCCATATCTTATCATGTTTATTTTCCTTTTCACACTTCACCTTCTGTGAAGGTGGACAACGAGCTGAGAAGTCTTCTGGAAAAGAGTTAGTGATCCTTTTAGCTCAGCAGCAGATCACAACAAGTAACTGTAAAAAGCAAGCAGCCCCAGCAGCAGCAGAGAGCCCCAGGTCCTGCATTTTTGCACCGACCCTGAACAGTGTGCAAAAGCTGCAGCAGAATTTCTTCCACTCCTTAAACACCACAACTATGGGTACATTTTCATCCCTGATGTAGACACCTATCCACTTCTCCAAACAAAAAATCCTTTTGAAAGTTATTGTCTCCAGCTTGTAAACATGCACCATGGTTTTATGAGGTCTTTGGAGAGTGTAGGTCAGTAGGGGTTGGGATGAGACAGGTGAACGTTTGTGGAGTTATAAGAGAGAAGACAAAGATGGAGTTGGACCAGCCAGTAGGCAGGTAGGGTCAAGACGCCTTCAATTCAGGATGGATAAAAAAACCATATGACAACCATGAAGTATGAGACCATCTGGGGAAAACCAAGCAAAAGCAATGCGTGGCAGAAAACAAGATAGAGAGTGAGGCCAGGAGGATCAATTATGAAATATAAGTCTTGGAAAGAAAGTTACCTTCTATATTTTTTTGCTGGACAAGCATCAGAAAGAGGGAGCTTGGTGACAAGTGCAGGTGAGGAGGAGATACTAAAGATCACTTGAAGTGACAGCAAGGAGCAGACGGGCATGGACTGAGAGCAGCATGCTGCAGAAGCCTGTATCCCTCACACGCCGTCACAGCGCTTCAGATGCCGTGGCCAGGTTCAACGGGCCAGCAGAGACCTGCCAACGCAGTCACTGTGAAGAGCTGCAAGGGCAAAGTTGGCTCCACCGGTTCAGTCTCCCACCCACTGAAAAGGGCTGGGAGGATCCCAGAGGCGGAGGGAGGATGGTCCCTCCATCCTCTCCTTTCCCCCGCTTCCTCCCCAGCACTGCTGGCACTATTCCTCTGTCTCTGCGCTCACTTTTTCCATGAAATGGGGTGGGGTGGGCAAGGAGAAGGGCGAAGGGGAGGTGGGAGGATGCTGGTGTCCCGGCGCGGTGGCCGGGTGGGCTGCGGGGTCTCAGGGAGCCGCGGGAGCCATGCAGAGCCACGCTGCTCGCACGTCCATCAGCGCGGCACTGCGCTTGCAGGGCGGGGAGGGGAATATTGGATATCGCTTTGGTCAGGGCTGAATCTATAATTGAGAAGATGAGAGTTCATTACAGATTTTGGCCTTGGAATGCTTGTCTTGGCAGAAGGCTTGGCTGAGTGTTAAAATCATTACCGAGTGGCCTAAATCTAAACAAACACCCACCTTTTCCATTTATTACCAGGATGAAATGACTTGCCTTGTAGAACTGAAATACCTATAGTTGTCAGCTTCTCATTTCCCAGCGGTGCATAAAATTCCCTCTCTTATGCCTGGCTTTCCCTCTGGTCTAGCTTTCCCTTATGTTATTCTACTGACAAGAATTATGTATTAAATTACAAGTTATCTGTCGCAGAATGGGAATTTCACTTCACACCAGACAGAGGTCTGTTGTACAGTGCTAAGAGTTCCTGTTTCTCTGGGGCAGTGTTGTAAAGCAAGGCAAAGGTTAAATAAAAAAAAAGCCGGATGATTCTAACATGATGGTAGATGAAAATTCAGGCATATCCAGCAAGGGAGCCATTTTTCATCATTATGAATAGGTAGCTGGACAGAACCAGACAATATTCATGCAGCTGTGTTTTTGTCAGTGTAAGTAAACCAACTGGTGGGATCATATGCGTGGAGGAACCACTGTAGTTCTTTTAGAGGTTTTTTCCCCATTTTTTGCCGAAGAAGTCTCCCTATATTGTTCCAACCCCAGTGAGTGCTTCAGGAGCTGTGACCCATTTCACAATTCATTTGCACAGAGTACAGCCATTAGCATGCAGAAACCACAGCACTCTGCCTAAGAGAACAACTGTTTATTATTACAAAGGAGATAAAAATGATGTATTATATATTATATTCCATCACTGAAAACCATAACACATGAAATAACTCTCTATCTCTACCTGCCTATCTAAAGATAGATTGAACAGTGGAGAAAGAGAACTACTGATTGGGGGACTTTCCCCCCAGTTTTATTTGCATGTGCCGAAAATACACCTGAAGAAACGTGTAAAGCAAATCACTCAAAAAAGTGATTGGAAACAAATTTAAATGAGTAGTGTTTAAATAATTAACACCTGCCAAAGTAGGAACAGAGGCCTTATTGCTGATATTAAATCATATCCTTTAACGTCTGAAACAGATGACAGTAAGTAATTCCAAAACAGTCAAGACAGGAAACCAATTTTTAGTTCTTGGAAAGTTGAATTAGTTTCAATAAAGTTGATAAAAAGCCTATTTTGATTCTGTTAATTCTACTATGGAAAGCTGGTTTTACATTAAACTTTTTTTTCTAATTTAATATACTGTAACTGAGCATTTTTGAATCATGATTTAAAGTATATTCATTATTCGGTAAACTAATGATGTATGTTCCACCTGGTTGCTGCAGAGCCCAGTAAGTAAAAACTGTGGGTAGTATCTTGTTACCAAGAACAAATACTGGACTTGCCAAGTTTCCAGTCAGTAAATATAATTCACAATAGCTATGCCAGATAAGCAAATAAGGATGTTCCCTAACAGAAGAAAAACCAAAAAAGAGATACTCTGTAGCGGTTCAATCCTAAAATTCAAGTTCCATAAAAGCACTCATTGCAGAAATTGGCAATTTTGCCCAAGCGAAGACTGTGGCGTAACAGTTTGGAGCAGTGCCTAGATTTTTTTTTATTCAGAAAGAGTAAGTTAGAGAATGTGTGTGTGCGTGTGTGTGTGTGTTAAAATAACATTAATGTTGAAACACATGTGAGTAAAAGCAAAGCTATTCTGGCTGTCACCTCACTTCTAATTCACCTCTCTGTCTCTTGGTACTTCATCAAACTTGTGCTGTGTGGTTAGATCACAGGTTGCTTCTATTTGGAGACTCCCTTCAAGTAAAAAATATGTCTATCCCTCTTAGATATTATTTTGCAGTATCTGAACCTCCCACAGTCATTAATGGATGCTACTAATGCAGCATCACCTTGAGGTGGTCCTGGGCATGCAATGGGTTGAGCCCAGCAAATCTGAATGAGTGTCCATACCTCTAAGATGTAAAGCACAATCAAGACCTTCACTTCTCTGGTGCAAGGCAGTTCTCTGCTAGAAGGACAATATGTTGCTTCCTGGAAGCGAGGACTTTCTAGGGACAGAAACGGTGAATTCATTCCACCAATAAAATAAAGACCATGACAAATCTAACCACCTCCTGTTTCAAACATAAGCCTCAGTTCTTTGCCCTGCCTTCTCCAACATAAAGAGATGTCTATTTGAAAACCTGACTAAACCCAGGTGACAGTGGCATCTCCAAACATACACCAGGTGCCCAGAGCAAGAGTTGCTTCGTGTTGCAGATCCATCTGAGCAGGCCTGGCAGTGCTGATAGCAACAGCAAGACCAATATCAGCCAGGGATTCCCAGTTCCCCAATTGGGAACTGTCAAATGGCAACCCCAAACCCCCAAACCATGTGCACATGTTCTCCTGCAAGAAAAGGATGAAAGAACCAGCACCATTTGAATGATGCATAGTCATATAGCTTAATGTATGATTGGCAGACATTCAGCTCCAGTAGCAATGGCTGTGGTATAAAAGTTAATATAAAAGAGTACTTTACGGATGAGGTAACCAAGTTACAGACAGATCAAGTTGTCACTTGTTCCTGTAAGATTTGAACCTACCTTCTCAGTTAAAACATCATTTTTCTGTATGCCTCATTTCCAAAGCACAGCAAAGGGTGCTTGAGTGGCTACGGCATTCCTGAATGAGAGCTACAGAGGGGGGAAAAGTCTGGGAGGAGAGGGAATGTTTCACCCCTTTGGTGGCCACAGCTGGAATAAACCCAACATACTGAATGCACTGACATCAGACCCATCCTCCCTTTGATTTTACAGTGACCAGAATTGAGGTCCTTCTTCCTATTTACAAACAACTGCATAAGTTTTCTTTAGGAAAAACTGCGCTTTTTTTCTGGGGGAAAAGAAAATAATTCAGTTCTTGCAGCCTTTCCCCCCTCTTTTTTGCCCTTTCTCTAGTAAAACCTTTTAACACCGAGAAAGGGAGAGGAAACCCCCAAAACTCCTTCATCTGTATTTGAAGCCAATAGATACAGAAACGAGACTCAGAGGTTTTGAAGTGGAAGGAATAAAATTGGGCTCTATTGCTTTTGCTTTTCCCTGACAGTGAAAAAGTGCACTGTGCATCCAGTTCTTCCCCTCCCAGAAGCCCCTCATTTGTAGAGCACAGACATGCATTATAGAATAAATATAAAGCACCTTCAGAGACAAATTTAGAAGTAGATATCTCAAAAGCTGCATCTACTTTTGTACTTATGGAAGGGCCTTTTCTGTGTTAGAAACTAAGTATTGATAAAATCAACCAAGTCCACTTTATGTCTTCACATTCCTCACTTTATTTTTTTTAATTTTAGTTAAGAAACCACTTCCCAGCTGCAGGCCAGCGAAATATTTGGGGGCTAAAATTAACAACTTGAAACCAATTCTTTTCATATAAAAAAATGCATTTAGTTAAAATACAAGAAGAGGTTTTCCAGGTTGCCTGAGCAGCCGCGTAGCCGCATGGTCCCCGGGGCTGGTTGCACCTGGCAGAGCGGAGCCTTCCCGCTGCGGCAAGCCTTGCTCCTTGTGCCCCAAGAGAAGTGAGAGCTCTTCAGCAACCGAGCCAGCAGCCCTGCCGTCGCATTGCACCCAGGCAAGAAGATGCGTGTATTCCCTCCAGCTCTGTCAAGACAGAGTACCACCGACTTTTACGGATGTGCAGTGTGGTATTGTTTTAACTCTTTCTCCCTTTTTGAAGATATCTGAGAAATGAGGATGCTTAAATAGTCCAATATATTCAAATTCAAAGTGCAGTGCTGTTACCTAGGAAATATACCACAATCCCGACAGTGATTTTCTTTTAACAAATCCACTTTTAATGGAATACATGGATTAAAAATTAAGTCTATAAATTAACCTAGGAGCTGAATGTGACTAGGTTATTGCTGGAGAAGAGCACCACATTTAACAGTATTTGTACAAAGAGGAACAGACAAGGCTTTGCCAGCTCATATAATATTATTTTAATCTGTTATGAGCTAATGACAAGAATAGAAATGAGAGACTTTTTAATGAAATGGTACTTCCCAACTTTCTTTGGTCAGGCACAGATTTGTCAGGTCATCTCTATCCCCTCAGTAGCTGCATCTCCCCCAGTAAAAATGGTTCTTAACTCCTCTTCATATTGGCTATGCAATTCCCCCTCCACTCTCTTGTCCTTCCTTGTCTGTTTCTAGTTTGGGTATCTACTCTCTCTTTATTCGTTGGTTGGGGTTTTTTTTATTTTCTTGGGAATATGAAGTAAAAAATGTCGGTCTATCAATGAAGTGCCATTAACTTTCTTATAGATCTTTACTTTCTGTTTTCCTGTCTCTCCTAACTCTTTTGCTTTTGTTTTTAAAAAGACATATTTTGGACCCCAGTACAGTTCCCTCAGTGAGGTAAGTGAACAGAACTGAGTCCCAAAGTGTGTTCGTTGAGCCCATCAGAAATGCAAGGGTAGGCACAGTGGCTTAGGCTGTATTTACAAGGTTTTGCTCCCCTCTACTTACATGCAAACCAGATGATTCGCTGTATGTTACTCACCAATCATAGTTTGTTGATCTATGCTTTGACAATGCTTTGCATGACTACAAGCATTCACTTAATGAACAGCATCACATGACGTGGTGGCCCATTTAACACCAAAAATAATGGACAGTTAATATCCTAAATTAAAATCATCAAAAGCCACAAGCTGCACACTGATCATCTACATGCTTCATTGCATAATTACCATTAATAAAAGCAGTTAATTCAGCTCAGCACACAGACTTTGAGAATGGAGAAAATTAAATACATCAGTGAGGTATTTGACTAGTTTTAGTAGTCTGAAATAATAAAGTCAGCTTTCCTGCAGAATTGCCGTACAAAATGCCTCTTACCTTTTCTAATCCAAGAAGCCTGTGACCTTTCTGAAGAAAGCTCATAGGCTATATTTTGCAAAAGACAAAATGGCACACAAAACCAAATAAAAATTATACTAAGCTTTGATTGTTTGCTCACTACTTATGTAGTTTATTTACAGATCGCTTTATGTGGATTAAAGTGTCCACAGGACCACAAGTTTAGAAAAATTCAGCAAGAACATTACGCTGAAAATAAAACAAAAAAGTCCTACCTTGTCCCCAGAATACTGTCTGCTCTGTCATAACTTTTTACAGTGAAGGAGAAAAAATAATGTCTTAAGGCATGTTGCCCACTAACATGCTATAAAGTTGCTGAATCTTCAGCCTTAGGTTCTTTGTCCCCGTGGCTGCAAATGGAGAGCTATTAGCAAAGAGCTGACATTGGGAGAGCAGCACTTCCCACTGAACCCTGGAGGTCAAAGACAGTCAATGCTATTATTATTGAGGCAAAAATATTTAAAGGAGTGCCTTCTATAGCAAATTATATGTTCTGGGAGTGCACATAAGATACTGTGCTTTAGTTCTGTGAAGAATGTAGACTTCAGCGTCATTAACTAATCTGATTTATAATGAAAATTAATTATTATGGTCATTAGACTAAATGGCTTCTGTCATCTGCAAAGACATAATTGGTACAGAAAATTGTTTCATAGCTGAGGAACAATCAATCAACACAGACTGAACATGCACATGTAATTTTTCCTCTCTGTTCTCTCCCACAATGAAAACTCAAACACGGAGTGGGGGACTGGGATGCAAGACAGCTCCTCCCATAGTGAGTGATGTGCCGAGACAGACGCATCCCAGGCTAAACAAGAAGCTCTGAAATGGAGTAAGAAGGGAGAGATGGGTCTTACATGGCTATAACCATGTCACATACTCCTGCAGTCAGTACCACCTTGGTCAATGCCAGCAAGGGATTGAAAAGTCACACACCTGAGGGATGGGATGCCATCCAGAGGGACCTGGACAAGCTCAAGAAGTGGGCCCATGTGAACCTCATGAGGTTCAACAAGGGCAAGAGCAAAGTTCTGCACCTGGGTCAGGGCAACCTTTAGTATCAACACTGGCCGGAGGATGAAGGGATTGAGAGCAGCCCTGTCAAGAAGGACTTGGGGGTACTGGTGGATGAAAAGCTGGACATGAGCTGACAATGTCTGCTTGCAGCCCAGAAAGCCGACCATATCCTGGGCTGCATCAAAAGAAGCATGGCCAGCAGGTTGAGGGAGGGGATTCTGCCCCTCTACTCTGCTCTGGTGAGACCCCACCTGGAGTACTGTGTCCAGCTCTGGAGTCCTCAGCACAGGAAAGGCATGGACCTGTTGGAGTGGGTCCAGAGGAGCGCTACAAAAATGATCAGAGGGCTGGAACACCTCTGCTATGAAGACAGGCTAAGAGAGTTTGGCTTGTTCAGCCTGGAGAAGAGAAGGCTCCGGGGAGACCTTATTGTGGCCTTTCAGTACTTAAAGGGGGCTTATAAGAAAGATGGGGACAAACTTTTTAGCGGGGCTGGTTGCAACAGGACAAGGGGTAATGATTTTAAACTAAAAGAGGGTAGATTTAGGCTAGATACAAGGAAGAAATTTTTTTACAATGAGGGTGGTGAAACCCTAGCACAGGTTGCCCAGAGAGGTGGTAGATGCCCCATCCCTGGAAACATTCAAGGTCAGGTTGGACAGGGCTTTGAGCAACCCGCTGCAGTGGAAGATGTCCCTGCTTATTGCAGGGGGGTTGGACTAGATGACCTTTAATGGTCCCTTCCAACCCAAACTATTCTATGATTCTGTGATACATCTGTATCAGATATGTACAGCATAAGGTTTATACTTACCTCTTTAGTGCCAGCTTCACTGGTATGTAATGGAAAGAGAAAAAATATTACAGAGCTAAAGTGCAAAGAGATGTGCTCTTCCCTCCATTCCTCCCTTTGGAATGAAAATACTTGAAAGGACAATGACAGATGCAGCACTAAAAGCAATTTTTTTTCCTTCCAATCTCCAGCAGCCTCTCAGAAGCATGAAATTAACATTGTTAGTTAATTTGAATTTCCTATGCTGTTTGGTTGGTTGCCTCTGGTTCAGAAATACATCATAAGCAAAGGTGGGAATTTTCCAAACCACATCTGACAATAAACCAAAGCTTGAATGAATCATTTGAAAACGTATGATTAACCAGTCTTTCAATTAAAATCTTCCAAGGATATAAGGTCTTTATTCAGCAAAGTTTGCTATAAAAAATGCACTTTCCACATTTAAGATACTGTACAATGGAGGGACATAGAAAAGCAACATGCAGGAAGCTAAAGGATCCCGGATATTTTTTAAAAGCTTTGGGTACTCTTTTAAGAGTTTGTATCTGACCTATTTTAAAACATGTCTACCTTAAAATTCGAGCTGATTTATGCAAATCTAAGCCCACTATGTTATTTCATTTTAGACAATTTAGGAAAAAGTGGTAAAAATTTCAAAGTAGACATGCACACATTGTGTGCTTAATTTCTTTCTTCTTCTTTTTTTCTTACTAGTGTAAGCAAAACCAACCAAATTTTTTCTTGATACAAAGCATTCTTAGAACTCTTAAAATCTACCTACCAAGGGCTTCACTAGTTTGAAAATAGTTAAACTGGTGTAATTCTTTGTGTGTTGAATGGTTTTAGAAACAGAGGATGTTGTGAGGTTGCTCTGTGGGATAAGAGATTTCTTGTCTTAATCTGCTCCATTCCCCAATCTGTCCTTTAAACCCATTCCAGATGATCTGGAATATTCAGAACCATAAATGTATTGAGTCTGGAAATTTGGAAAGAGAAAGTATTGAAACCAGAAGATCTGATTTCCTTAAGGAAGAATACAAGAACATCTGAGCTCTCGCCAAAGGGCTTGTTCTGGGTTCTGTATTTAGCTTCCGGGAGGTCACTTGATATAAAAGCTGTTCTTTCCATTGTTCTTTGTATAGTCACATAACAGAATGAACAATTAGCATTTTAAGGAAGGGACTGGCTCCTCTGGACACTGTAGCATAGTCACAGCATTTTCAAATCTATGTGGATCTAGTTTTAGTTTGTCAATTAAAATAACCAAACCTAAATCTATCAAAGATGTTTATTTTTGAACACTGAGACATATTTACACAGTATTTACAGCAGCAATAATGAAACGTTGAATGTGAATATCTCCTTGAGAAGACTGCAGAAACATTTCAAAGATATACAGGCAATAGTTGTTCTTGCTATGTCAATGGGAAACAAATTTTCAGAGAAGTAAGGCTGACTGGATAATTTTTTAAGAGTACAGACTGAAGGACAGTGAATAAGACCACAGGGGGAAACTATAAAATATCCAAACCTGGTTTTAAACCAGTGTCATGTCCTGAAAATGAATCTTTGCTTCTTCTTTAAGGCCACAAAATACCATTTTTCTACACAGCTGAAAAGTCGTGAGCCAGCCCAGCAGACAGGCGAAGTGATTCACCCAATATCCCCTACCAGACAGCTCCTCAGTGGCAAGAGCTGGAAGGTGAAATGATGGACACCTCATTTCCCAACTCATCTCCTTCTTCTGAGCTTGTAAACACAATTTCTTCAACCACAGTAATCAAATTCCTAACTGGTGTTGGTGTCTTTTGCAATATGTAATGAAGTGGCTCAGTACTAAACAGCACTTATCTCAACTGCAATAGCTGCCTGCACTGAGGTTCAAACAATCATAAGCAACACAGGTGTTCTTTTTTTATTATTATTTTTTTTATTTTTACCACTGGAGCAATGAGTTTTTGACTTAAAAATGTTTGTGATCTGCAGAAAATCTCACATTTAGCACTAGGTGATGTCAGGTTTTCAGTGAAATGCAATGTTAGTGAACAATTGGCAACCGGGGGCAAGGGGCGGGGTGGGGGGGAAGAGTTCCAGATTGTTTTCAAGGAAAAAAGAAAATACATGTTTTGGGGTGCTCTGGCCTATGGATGTCAAAATGTGTTCTAACAGCACTGGGTCCTTCCCTTGAGTGAAATGTTTTGCAATTTACAGTATAAATTATCACAGAGCTAATAATATTGAAGAGCTGGGTAGGTGACCAAGATAAATGCTCCATGTGGTAGAGGACGGGGTTGACTATTTGAAGAATGATGGCAGACAAGCAGCTGTCATCCAAATCTACTGTGTGCTGTGCTCAAGATCACTGAGGAGGGGGAATGTATTGAGAAAGAAACATTTCTATATTCTCTCCACTCCCAGGCTGCAACATTCCTACGTGCATAGATTCTCCAGACCTATCGTGTTTTCCACTCTTTATGCTGCTTTTATGGATTCATGCACATAGGGGAGAAAGGTTTTATGTATCCAATAAAAAATGTGAATGTGTCGGTATATAAACATGTAGAGTAGCTTATAATGATTTCCAAACTGTACAAACTAAAAAGAAAAGAAAGAAAAAGGAATAAGAGAATTATTCTAATGGCTTTTACGAATGTGCCCCTTCCACTGTTGTTGCCTACAGCTAACAGTAGCTGAACAATGAAAACACATTGGAAGACTGACTGAAACTCAATGTTTCCCTGAGACAGGTGCATCTAGTCCTTTTTTCGTGGCCAAAATCCCTAGGAGGGATTACGAATTACAAGCAGTAAAAACACAAAGGTAGCAGCCCTGCAGATGAACGGGACAAAATTCAGACAAAATTGAATTGAGCAGAAAAAAGCAGAATCATGACGCTTTCATTAAACTTGCAAGGTGAAGCACAGAACAGTAAAAATGACATATTTCTGTTGTTAAAGGAGAGGCAGGATGCTATGGTTTCCATTTGGTCTGACCAGAAATGGGCATTTTTAACACAACTTCCATTTATGTGTCATCCACACAACTGCTCACTACGTAATGTTCATTTACCCTTGCGCAGATCCAGTGAAGGCGGTCAGAAGAAGAACTGCATTTGAAGACGAGTAAGTAGAAAAGGTCTGGGAAAGGAATTAATCTGAATATCAGAACATTTACCGCTGCTGTCAATGCACAGAGTAGTTTCAGCTCGAATTTGGGGTGTTGGGACTAGCTAGCATAGCTGACATTTGGAGAGTTACCCCCTTTTATTTGTCAGCTGAGCAAATCTCGCACAGAAATCATGGAGAGGCAATAAACATCAAACGTTGCCAATTCTGGTTCTACAGAATAAAATGCAGCATCCAACGGCTTTAATGCTCCAGATAGGTATTGCCTCAGCTTGCCAATTTCAGAGTGGAACCACACTTTAAACATTCTGCAGACTGTAGTTAAGTGCTGTAGTATGCTAAACTTTCCAGTCTTACATATTTCAATTGATTCTTTGTTCTCCTCTTTCAGAACAGGTTAATGAAGCTAAAGGGAAGGAGAGGAGGATTGGTCGTTCAATCAAACTGCAACATATGGAAAATCCAACATTTCTGTGATTTCTAAGAGTAAGCTAACACACCTATTCTGGTGAGACTGGTATTAATAGTTACTTATTCTTCTGTTCCATTCTTAATTTAAGGATGTATAAGCACTTTACAAACACAAATTAAGCATCACATCAGTTGCCTGAAGAAGAGATTGCAATTTTTTTTTCTTCCAGAACGAGAAACCAAGGCAGATAGAGGTTAAATGACTTACCCAAGATCACAGTAGACTCTGAGCTAGCCTCTATGGCCCTGGAATTCCAGCCCCATCCATGAAATCCTGATCCCACACTCCCTCCCTTTGCAAAGAAAAAGAGGGAAAGTGAGGGAGGTTACTGTAGGTTAATCCTGCTACATTTTCAGGATCCTTATGTTGGAGTGTCTCGGTTGATGTGCACACAAACAGACAGGAAATCAAAATACTTCCCTTTTCAGTTTAGCTATTACAAAGTTTCCCAGTTCCACACATACATAAAAAGTGCATTTTGAGTAGAAGCATTTAAAGGGATAACATAAAAGTCAGGAAGCAAAAAACAGAACCTCAAAGTCACAGTAATTAGCTCCACATGTTTAGCTGATAATTAGTGATGTCTTTTTCCTCTTTTTAATAAAGAAAATGAAGACACCAGAGTGGATGCTACTTGATTAACTAAGCTATGTAATTGTTATGGCCACATAATCACAAAGTCAGGGCACGTCCCTTAGCTGAGACCACACGTGCATACGTGCCACATGCAGTTTTTCCTCATTGTGCCAGTCCCTCCTTTCCTCAACTCCTGTACACAAAGGAAAGAAGCGTTCATAAATAACCCTGCTCCATGAATGCCTCAGGGAGAAAATTACTTGTAAATGTCAAGAATGGCTGATAAGAAGGGAGCAGGCAAGTGCAGAGGAGAAAACCGTTCTCTGCGTGCATTTACAAGCTGGTTTGTCCAGAGCGTGATCAGTAGGTCACAATTTGGCACAGCGGTTTCTTTTTAACTAGTAGTCCCTCCCAAATATGCAAAACAAGAACTTAGGAGCTGTGGGAGCTCAGCCTCTGTCAGAGGAAGCCCTCCAACATTCTCTCAAAGAAAGTAAAATTAATCGTTCTCATGTATATGCCTTCAAAACAACCATGCCAGTGTCTGAAAAGGTTAAAAAAATCAACAACAAGGAAGGAAATTACTGTAAAATATATTAAACGGTACCTAGTGTAGTTGGGACTCTTACACATCTGTTCTAATTAGAAGTACTCCTTTTGCAAATAAAAATATTCTCATTATCCCAGCTCTACCACTGCTGCCTAATCCCATGCTTTCCTCTCTACATTTACCTGCAACAATCCCTCACCCACCACCACCGCTCACACACTCCATAATATAGCAGTTACTTTAGGTTCAGCTGTAAATAATGCATGCCCATGCCTGCCATCTAAATCCTCTTAAGTTAGAAGTTATTTCCAGTCATAAAATCATAGAAATTAGAGGCAGAAAAGACCTATTAGGTCATTTAGACCAAAGCCCCATGCCAATGCAGGATTGTTCCCTGCAGTACACTTTCTACTGCTTTGTCCAGTCTAGTTTTAAATGTCTCTGGGGACCTCTTTAAAAGTCTCCAAAGCGATGTTTCTACTACTTCCCTCAGAAGGATTTTCCACAGGCTGAGAGCCATGCTTGACAAGTGAGTCATGCTTGTTTCGAAGCACTGGTCCTGGTAAAGCTCTACAGCTTTGGCTTGTGCCTTGTAATGCCTGGTTAGCATTGTCTATGGCATGTCAGCCGAGGTCTTTGAGAAGGAGAGGTGTAGGAGGAATCCACTCTTACTGCCGCAGTTCTGTAAAATTAATTAGGAGTAATTTAGTGCTGGAAGGCTGGTAGCCTTTGCAGCGGTTGCATTGCTTTAGGATGTCACAAGACCACATGTGTTTCATCCTGCAGCCTCTGCCGAATGTAGCTTTACCCATATAGGTGCTACCTGCTACAGGAGGAGTGTACCACGGACGAGAAGACTCTGTGACACGTGCACAGTGCCATGGGGAAAAAGACCTGACAAGGGATGGCAACTGATGGACTGTGTACTGACTCATTCATAGTTTGAGGCAGGACATTTTAGAAAGAAGAGAGTAATAAGCTTTCCTGAGAAGTTTCTGGTACTTCAAGCACTACCTGACATTTTGATGGGAAATGCATAGTCTGTGCTCAGTGTGTGACAGCTCTTGGCCAGTTTTCTGAGGGTGCGGTCTGATGGCCGCTGAAGCCAGCTGAAGCGTGTGTGAAGTGCTCTGTCAGCTGTCTAGTGCACAGAAGAAGCTTTAAAAAAATTTTCATCTGAACCCACTCTATGACGTTTCTGACTGCCACATGAGCGCTCACATCGCGTGAGGGATGGGATGGGATGGGAACGTGGTGTGGGAGAAGGGGAGGAAAATCACTTTTCAGCAGAGCCCTCACTCTGACCCGGTCGTGCTTACTGTGAAACTGCTTTCAGACACCACTGCCTCATCCAGAATCTTCCCCAGAGAAAGCAGGGCTCAGCAATATAGCAACAGAGCAGACCAGTGGGAAAAGGCCACATACTGTTTAACTCAAATAGGTGCAGTTCAGTTTTGAAGTAAAGAATTGTTTTGGATGTTGCCCAGAATTAACTAAACTTCAAAACCTGTGACAAGCACAACTGACAAACTGTGTTGTGCCTAACCTAATTAACTCTTAGAGACATCTGGTCTTTTATGTCTATCTTAAAGCCAGATAGACTCGCCCAAGGTAGTACCATGTCTACACAGAAAAACAAAAAGCCAGGTAGGAAACTCAGAATTGGTTCTCCACAGTCAGCTGATGGAAGCAAAACAGAAGATCATATAAACAAGCAAAGAAAAATAAGATTGCATTATTCCAGTGAAAACTCACACAAAAATTAATCTGCTTGCAAGCTTACTCCAGCAATCACAAAGAAGTATGACAGGTGAACTGTTCAGTTACCCATTAACACCAACGCAGACCCCAAGGCATTCACACTGTCCCACTCCCTCTCACTGAGCCAAGTCTTCCTCCAGCCTTTCTCTGCCACAGAAAGCAACAACCCTCAGACAGAAATACACAGAGAAATTACTTTCCAAATAAAGTTTGGAGGATTTACTGTGGAAGACCGTGTCTGTGCATGCACATGCATGTGCACTTTGTGGGAAGGGGAGGAGAGCACGAGGGTGACTACGTGTCTGGCGATCACTCATCTTCTCAGGGATGCTTGTACAGGATGGGTGAGCTGTCCGCACTTCCTCTGCCCTTTTCCATGCTGTCCCTCAGCTCATGTCCCAAACCAAACAAACATACACGTAAACAGGCATATGACTCCTTTAAAGCTTTACATGTACATTTATGTTCTGCAAAATTGCTTATGGACACAAAGAGAAAATATCAAGTTAGGAAAAAAGATCACAGTTTTGCACAAAGGCTCTCTGTATTGTGAGCAATGATGCAAAATGTGGTGAGGGAAAATTTTTAACTAGTAGACAGTTCCTCTACAGGATCTGCTGGGAAGGGAAATGTTCCTCCAGCCCCTGTTCTTTTACAGAAGCATTCATGTCATCTCCTATAACACGGTTCATGCCCCACTTCACCTAAAAAATCCAACTGTGGCGGGTTGTCCCACTGTAAAGAAACAAATAAGTAAATAAAAGCTAAGCCAGCATATTTAAGCAAGCACTGATGCACTCGAGCTACTCTGCTCCTGGCTCCGTTTCACTCCACATACACAGTCTGGAAGAAAGGAACTGCAGATTGCTCATAGGATGCAGAGCTTTTTGTGCCAAAAGGATCTTCAAGCTTCAACTTCGGCTCAGACAGATGTCTCCAGGTGGTGAAGTGGTAAGGAAAGCAGTAGAGGACTGGCAGATTATCATGATGACTAGTTTTGCCACAGGTAAAGAGAGTGTAGGAGAGGCAAAGCAGTGAACAGAGGATGGAAAGAAGTAAGACGCAAATGCTGTTGATGATCTGGCCCTGAGTTTCCTCTGAATTGTCCCTCCACAAGAAGAAGATGTTGTGATGACTGTGACTACAGCGGCAACACCTCAGTCAGCATTGGCAATACAAAAAGCCTGGAGGACAAGACTGTGAGACGTCTATCCTGGAAATCCACCTCCAAGCTGTGCAAGGGTGCAGCAGTATCTGTTACTTCTTACAAACCTTTGTGTTCATCTACAAGGAGTTTTTCCATCAAGAGGTTAAGCTCTGCACGCAACCCCTCACACAGACAGAAGCTCCGTACATCATGGTCATGAGCACTTCCACCACCTACAAGCCTGACTAATGCAATGTATCCCAGGGACAGCTAAGGAGGTGCTGAGCAAACTGCAAATCAGATTGCCTCACATGAGGCATTCATGCCTTTCCCACTGCACCACTGGAGAGCAGTTGGTTGAGCAATGGGAGGAATACTGGTGACACCCCATGGCAAAACCACAGAACGAAAGCAGAGAAGGGACTAAGTCTTCCCTACAGTCTCTCCAGTTGAGCACGCCAAGCAGATAAGGGCTTTTTGAAAGCTTCCTCCTCGTGGGTCTGTCCCTCCTAGGCTTTAACACAGTTCTAGTTTATTCAGCCTTCTTTTTGCTTTATGGGACTAAAACTGATGGATAAAAATCTCCCCCAGGAACACACATACAAAAATATGGTTTCAAAGATGCCCTCAGTGTAGCCACCCATGCTCTGACTGGCAGCTGCTCAAAAAACATAATTTCTTGAATACAAAATAGTAAGTAACACCATATTTCTTAGCTCATGTCCCACCACAGTTTCATTTCAGCACAGCAAAACCTCATTAATTCGCACTTCGCTTATCCGCACACCTTATAATTCACACGTAAAAACAGCAGTCAGCAAAGATTTAACAACAATGTGCTTTATTGAGGTCTCATGTTGCTGAGATTTCATTATTCCTACAAAATACGCTACCGTTCATTCACTAGTACAGTAAGATTTCAACATCACCATAAATATCTCAAACTAGAGATAGGTTCACACTAGCAAAGTTTGGCTCTAAAGTCCACATCTCGGACATGCCAAAGTTTGAAGCTGGAGGAAAAATAGTTGTGAGTAAAGGCAAAATGGAACTATATTATGACCACAGCTTGTGGTATTTTTTGCGTTATTGTATTTCCTTGCCTTTTTAAAGCACCTTTTGTTAGGTTGTACACTAAGAAATGGATTCTTACTTGCATCCAGAGAAGCTTTTATCACAGAGTACAAAGGAGGCTTTAACACACATTTATACTTCTTCAGCTCTGGAAAAATCTTCAGGAGTCCTGGACAAAGGGTCTTTAATGCTTCCAGTACAGTTTTCAGGTACTTTTATGGCAGTTGCGAACCAAATCCAAGCAGGCTTTCCCCCTGCTCCCCAGCAGTTATTGATTTTTGGGAAGCAAATAAGAACCTTTAGCTTGCAGAGGAGGTCTATGACTGGTAAACACATGGTGGGCAGGAGCCACGTAGCACTGCTTTGCCCCAGGCCCAGTGCATCAAGGCAAGCCACAGAATCAGGATGCTCACAGCCCAGTTTGTGTGATAGGCACAGAAAGCTGAGTTTTTGGAGATTATGTGAAGTTTAGGCTTACGGCTTAGGTTCAAAGAGTCTGGAAATATTGTAGCAACAGGGAGAATGAAGCGTGTGCTGGTTATCACATCTGGTATTTGAAAACCCCAAAGAGAGGTTAAGATACGGGTCTCCCTCTCTTCTACGTGCTGAAAGACTTCCCAGTACTATCTAACTTAACGCCTTGGGCATTAACACTGGTGGTTGTTTCTTAAAACTTCCTTTAGGAAGACCGTATTTTCTCAAATTCTAAGCCTTCAGCTCTTCAGGATTGAGCCTGCCTTCTTGCTCTGTGTCTAGGCACAAACACACATTGGGGTCACACTTCTTGCCTGAGGGCTGCCACTGCAAAATAAGCAATAGCATGGCCACAGCTACGCTGCTACACCTCCCCTCACCTTCACCTTCCTCCCTCTGCTAAGACCAAGGAGCATCAGAGCTTCATTTCCATTCCCCTCACCTCCCAACCTCCACCCCACTCATTGTAACATTCTCTTGTTATTTACTGTATCTGTTTCTTTGCCTGTTTGAAGTCTGTTGAGCAATAATGTTTGGTAAAATATTAAGCAAATGAATGCCTAAAGGTTGAGAGGTATCCTTTCACAGTGCACAAATGGTTGCATCATTCAAGCAGTGTTTTTCTTTCACTGCTCTGTAACACAGCTAGTCTTACAGTTTTGTCCCACTGCCATGTTCATTCCTGCATCCTGCTTATTTCCAGGAGAGACAAAGACATTTTCATGCTACTTATATGAGAAATTATGGGAGTCTGAACTATTGCTATACACTGCTTGTCTCTGGTTTCAAGAACACAAAGTCCCTAATAAGAGCAACATACGTATCTTTCAATTAACAACCTAGTGATAAAGTTTTTACCACCTTACCAGAGTTACCATTTGACTTCCATGTCAGCAGTTTTCTTTAGCAGAAAAGCTGTTAAACTGCTGTCAAGAATAACATTTTTTCTCTGCAACCATTGCCCCGCATCTCCTTCTGCCCACCTTTCCTCCAACCAAGCCTGTGCTAAGATTGCAGCAGTTATCTGACTCCCGTTGTAAATTTCAAGCACACAATTTAAGTCACATATTTGCCATGTCTACACAAGAGATTTTTAGTATCTTGAGGTCTTTTAGATGCTTATAAAACTTTCTTCAACACCCAAAGCTTGAAGGTGCGAAAGCATAGAAGCAATTGTCAGACTAGGGTTTACACCATTGAATGCAATGATGCAAAAGAGCAGTCAATATTCTATGTTTTGCAAGAAGATGCAAGAAAATCCCTGGCACACACAGAAACCTCCATTCCTCAGCGTTTACAACCTCAATGCCATAATAAATTGCTTTATCTTGTGATATTATCTCCAGCCTGCGTTTTTTTCATGCTGGTTCTGTTGCAGCTCAGGATGACCTTCTCATCCACATAAATGTCCAGTCTTCCCTGAGTTTGCTAAACCTTTGGCCTGAAAAATATCCCAGGAAAGTGAGTTGCACAGTTCAGCTCCACATGTGTACAACGTATTGCTACTTGTCCAAAATCAGTTTATCACTGATTCAAGCAACCGCCTTGTTTCTCCCAACATTTCCTAATAAGGCCCTATTGCCATGCTTGCGTCTGTCAGGAGCGAGAATACATCTTGAGACAGCTTTGGAGATGTCACTTCGTATCAGTGCGGTAACACGACGGGGCATGCAGGCTTTGTCATGGGGAAGATGGTGCATGTCCTCCCAGAGCTGATTCGTTTCTGTCCTTTGGGGAGAGCAGCGAGAGCGGCACAGAGGCGGCAGCAGCGCAAGTCATGTCGAGAGTCTGAGGTGATTACTCAGCTGCCGTTAGCTCTTCGCATCTCCCTCATTACAAATGCAGATCAAAACACCTTGCAACAATGTAATCTATACTTCAAATATTATAATCCACATTTTTCTGATAAGGAAATGAGACATAAAGGGTCGTACCCTAACCATAATAGAATTAACCAGCAAACTGGTGCCTGTTTCAGCTTGGGTATTCCTCCAAGTATTAGCTACAAGCAGATTTCAGCAATCCAGACTCCTCAGGCCATTGAACTAATTTTTTTTTACTATTCTCCCTGTCAATGGAAACAAAATATATGTGCTTTTAGAAAAAATGGAAAAAAAAAATATGCAAATGAGTAGGCAAAGACAGTTGCACCACCTGTAGCTTAGATTGCCTGGGTAATACTTGCATTTATAAATTCTCAAAAGCTACAAATAGGATGTACTATCAGAAAAGACTGATTTTTCCAACTGGAAGACCAAATTACCTAAAAAAATAAATAATAATTTTTAAAAAAAAAGTGCCAGCATAGAGCTGAGAGACAAGATTTTAGTGTTTCTACACAGAGAAAGGTGATATCACTCTTCTCTTTATATTTTTAATATTTTCACAGTTTATAGTAGCAATAATGACATCCAGATTAGGTGTTCCCTGACAGCTAATGACTGTCTGGGTTAAAGGCCCTGTTTTACTTCAGGACCTCAGCTATGCCATCCAGCCACTGAGGTTCAAAGCAAGCCCTATCATGTAGTCCAACTGCCTTGGCTGAAAGATGGAGATCTTCCCAGGGGAAGAAATCTGTCTCCCGGTGTAGAAAAGTATCAGCTCTTTCCAATTATCTTAGCCTCCAGTGTACTTTAGGCCACTGTGGGAAGAGTATTAGAGGAAAGACAGAAAACCCGTGTTGTGCCGCTCTTGTGTCTCCCCAGCCTATTTACATACAACATTTCCAGACAAAAGTATGTGACCACATGCTGTGAGATCAATGCATGTCAGACCCACCATACATGACTTGCATGGGCAAGAAGTGCCCAAGAAAATGACAGATAAATACGCAGAATTCTCAAACACGTGCCAGACAACATTTCTGTACTTGGAAGTATCAGGAAAAGGCAGGACCAAAGGCTTATGGCTGTTTGGAAGCCCAACAGGGTCATCAGTAAGACTAGAAGAATCGTGAAGACTGTTTTTTCTTAGCCTTCTTGTTATTGGAGCCTGTTCTGCACCTCTCAGAGATGTACAGAAACCAGACTCAAGATTAAATTAGCACCGAGATTTTCAATGCTTTTTTTCCTCTGGGATCAGTTCAGAAAACCTAACAGTAAAGAAGAGGCACAAACTCAGGACCTCATCCTTCCCTGTGTGTCCCATAAAATGACAGAGTATCTATTTAACTGCTTTTGATGTGCACCAGGTACAGGGAGGAGAACTTGCCCTCAGCCAAGTGTGATGAGCATGTTTTAAATCTCCCCTTGGAGCATCCCAGAAGAGCTGGAGAGGTTCTAAATTAAAGGCTACAGGTGTTTTGTACCAGGCATACTCGTTTAGAGACTTTGCCCTGATGCTCTTTTTACAACATTCTCCTCTAGGATCTTTTTTTGTCTCATATTCTTTTATTGCAGTACCAATTAGCTGAAACAACGATATGAACCCTTCACCCTGCTGTGAATATTAAAGAATGCTGTGGAATGAAATAGAGAGCACTACCAGAGAAATAAAATGGAATTTATTAGCCAGAATTAAAGGACGATAGAAGTCTTTTTGTGTTGTCTTGATTAACTGCATTTCAGTGAGATTAAGGAAGCCTATTTAGGGAGTGTTATAAATGTACGCACTTGTGTATTTGTTAAGTCACCTCATTATGTATACAGCTCCTGGCACATCAGGACTTTCGATTCACTGGCACTCTCAAGCTCACATAAAGATCAATAATAAAAAAACCTCTTATCTGCTATGAAATACTTAACCGTCTCTTTGGTATCATCATCCACCTGAAAGCAGTCAAAAAAAAAGGGTTTTTAAGCTTCCTGGACAGAATGGTGTCTTAAGGTACGTGAACGCTCCAAGAAAAGTGTGCAGCATTACCCACGTCCTCCAGAAATGAAGAACGACCAAGTGATTGAGCTGCCCCGAGAGAACTGAGTAGCTTCTGGTTCAGTCTTTCTTCTGCCGGAGTCTTTGTGGGCCCTTAAGCATATCACATAACCTCCACTGTGTTGGGCAACTTGTAAATTGTCAATAGCACTGTTCTACCTCCCCATGCCATGGAAAGAGAATTACATATGCTGTGATACTCCATTGATGCAGATACCCGTAAGATGCTGTTTTCCTTTCTTCTCCATTGCTCCTCTGCTGTACAGCTCCCCATCTCCTGGCTATGCTCTAAGCACCGTCTTATTCTTCAGTCAACGTTTTAAGTAGATTTCCCTCAAAACTCTTTGCACTACTTCCAGCATTAAGACCAGACTTTTGCCTCCTTTCAGGGCTATCGAGAGACAGAGCAATTGGGAGAGGGACCACATCCCTCTATATCCAGTTAGAAAGCAGTCAAGCCATGCAGGTATGTGTGGTTCTTAGGGCAGTATGGGCAGAAGCAGCTCAGTCCTGAACATAGACCTAGCCTCTGCCCTGCTAATGCGTGCTAAGTCTGAGCTCACACTGGTTTGGAGTTAGATAGTGATCTTTCAAGTCATTCTGCATCTCAATAGATCCTGCTTATTTTAGGATGGGAGCAGCAATCTCACTGGAGGTCATCAGAGCCATCAGGTATATACATCCTGGAGCAGGTACTATGTCATCTCACAAGTACCAGGGTGTTAACTTTGGCTCTTTAATCTCATAGACATCCAAATATGTTCCTCTTTAAGCAACAGCAGCTAGTGATCAATGAATGACACCAATGACTGGACATTATTTTGTCCTATTTTGTAGTAGATGGATTCACAGTATTAAAACCAATATAACCAGATATAACCGAAAACCTCCCAATTTAGATACAGTGGTTTGTTATTAAATGTCATTGGTTTTTGCCACATCTGGGAGGTTGATTTGCAACATACTTGTTCTCCTGATAATAGAAAACCGAAGAGATGTTAAAAAGCTTCCTCCCCTGCAAATTAGAAAAGAGTAGTTTCCAGCAATGTTGCTTCTTCCCCAGAGAGAAAAAGCCCACCCTGTAATGATTGTAGAAGGTCTCATTTAAATGGCTTTAAAACAATGGGAAGGAGAAAAAGGGAGTGAAAAAGGGACATTTAAGTGTTCCAAAACTTTGAACAGATTTGTTCTTCTCATGTTGATGCACACTGTGCAGCATTAGATCACATGCTGCTAATATCATGTTGATTTATGGTCTGCATAAATGGAAATAAATGGTATTTTCTGTTACCCAGAGAATAATAGATGGCCCTGGAATGAACACAACACCACATTCACACAACAGGCTCTGTTCATGTCACAAGCAAGGGGAGTGCAACTTTGTAAGGGCCCTCTCTGCCATTCCCACCAAAAGTCTTTGATACCCACTGATTAATGAGTAGGAGTGGACATTTAGGACAGCATTTTCCAAAGTGTCTGAATGATTTAGGAACCAAAGCTGTGGTATAACAAAGCAGGGGAAATGTTGGGTGAATTTCTCCCTTGAATGAGAAACTGGCGACTCTCCAGATCTTTCCACAAAGTTCACCAACCGCACAAGTTGGTCAGGATCCTCTGCGTCATTTCCTCCACTTCCCTTCCCCACAAGCAACTTCAGGGCTTTTTCTCATCACTTTCCTCCTGGCCTGAGTGATTTGAGCTCCCTCTTGAGAAAGACAAGGTCCCCTCTTCAAACGTGGTATGAGCACTTAGACATAGAGCTAAACCTCTCAGCCAGTGAAACCCCCATGCCACCTTTGAAACTGTGACTTTGGACACTAAATCACTCTGAAATGTTTTGAAAACTTACCCATAGTGCCTAGCAGTTAAAACTAAAGCTCCAGCGCAGTGTGCGATTATGGGCATACAAGCAAAAGCAATGACTTGCTTTGGTTTAATGACTCATTATTTAAGCTAATAGGTTTTACTTTACAACCAGGGAGGGTAAGTTTGTGCAACTAGCCAGTCACCATCGCTCTGCTGATGAGCAATACTCTGGTAAGATGTGGCAACCTTGTTGCTTTTGAACATCTGCCTACACACTCCTCCATTATAATGGGGCCTAATAGAGCTCCAAATAGCTTGGGTTCCAAAACAATCTCAAACAAAACTTCTCCTTTAATAGACTTACAGCACTGCCAAAACATTCACATTTCAGGCTGAAAGACTGAGTATTTAACCTCAGGACACAGATGATTTTCTGTTATTGTTGCTGTTGGCAGAGAAGGGAAGGTTAAATAAGTTTGAGACAATTTCATTTTTGATTCTGTATAAATATAGTCATGTCCATAGTGTTTTCTATTTCTCTGGTTAGATGATTAAAACCTTACCATTAATGTGTTCGAAATTCCATATTGTAATTACAGGAACAGCTGGTAAAGCCGCATACTATTAAGGTTGCCTGATGCTTCACATATTAAGATTTTGCTTCCTTATGGACAAGTTTGCGCTACAGCTGAGTTCTTATCTTTATTTTTGCTTCCTGACATGCTTACATCTTAATTGTACTTTCTTTATGGGTTTTTTTTTTGTGTGTTATGAATATATAATTAATTCCCAAATATATTAATAGAATACTGAAGCTATTGACACTCATACTTCCTCGAACAGGTGCTATTGTACACCACGTTCACACACTGATGACAATTAAAAGATCTAACAGTTCAACAGAGTCCAGTAAAGATTGGTATGCCGTCATTGTACATTATTCATTTTACTTGGCCACTGTATCGCAGTAGGGATAAATAAGAGGAATTTAAGAAGATAGAACTTATATAGCCATTGCCCTGTCATAACCAGGATCTTTCAGGGGCCAGGACCTTGATACTCCAGGGGAAGGTGAAAACTGACAATAGCATAACTGGATGGTTGGGCTTGCAGGGTAGTGGGGGCAATGTCCTCATACCTCCTATGCTCCTTATCTTCTGGAACTGACAGAGCTGGGAGAAGGAATTAATATGAAACACTTCACTTTGCTCTGATGTTCTGTGCTCTCTGAGTCACAGGGATGTAAGCACAGGAAAAATACCAGCTCCCTCCCCCATTGCTTGCAATAAAACTAGAATCCTAATACAAATCCTTTCAAAACAGGCATTTCTGAAATTCCCCCGGCTAACTTAGGCCATCACCAAAAGGGTCAGATTTCTTGATCTCCAGCGACTTCAGTTATTATGGCTTAAAAGGCTGAGAGGACAAACTTATGCAGGCACGTATGCACACTTCCTCTTCAGCTGCTACAGCTAAATTTGACAAGGATCACGAATCACAGCCCATAGTGACACAAAACCACTCACACCATCACCAATGAAAGCAAACTTGTACCTACTTTCTGACAGACGCTTGCCAAAGGAAAATGCAAGAATACACTAGTTAGGACTATGATACATGCTGGATATATGCTGCATGCTGGCGGATATTCTCTACTTGGAGAACTTGGTGAAGTAGGTGAGGGAGAGGAAGGGTAGAAAGCAGTACAGAGATAAAGTTAAGTGAAATCTCCAGGGTTCCTTAACAAATAAAAACTAGAGTCCAGGACAGAGATTTTCTAAATGCTTTCCTGCTGAGAAGTTTATATAGGAATATTCAGTTTCTCAGGGAGGAGGTAAATGAGAAGAAAGTTCATTTCTTCCACTGCGACTTTAATAAGGAAATAAGCCTCCATTATCTTATTTCTTTAGCATTTTCATTAAAAAGTGAAGCCAAACCTACCAAGGCAGACACAGCTGAAGCAAAACTAACCTAAATAACCTCTTGGCTGCAGCTTCATTTCATCAAGGTCAGCCACTGATATATATATATGTGTGTGTGTTTATGTTAGAATATTACAGTTAGTAGCAGAACTGTAAAAAATGAAACAATTCCATCTTCACAAAGACAAATACTTCAACTAACCACCTCAACACTTTGAAAGGAAAAAAAAGAATGCTCTGTTTTTGACCAAAAATAATTTTTGATCTTCAAACAGAATCTGTAACACTGGTAAGTTGTTCTTATTTCAGGGCAATTACAGTGCAGGAGCTAGCTCACAAATAGATTTTCTCCAAATAACACCCCTATGTTTTGATACTTGTTGAAATTCTTTAGACTGGAATTCTCCAAACACAGCTTTCCCATTCTTAATAATAGTTTACTTCTATTCAGGTAAAGCTAAACCCAGAAAGGTAGAACTGAAGGCAGAGCCACCACGGGACTTTGGAAGCCCAGCCCCAAGTACAGTACTGATTCATCCAGGGCAGATAAATTGCGCACGTACAGAACACCTCTTGTCTGCATGGATGACATCCAGGCAGACTCAATACCACTGCAATCCAGAGTGGCTCTAAACCTCAACTTCGTTTTTGCGCACAGGCAGTTTATCCAAGTAGATTTTTCTTCTGATGCAGGGGAAAAGAGAAATGTGCCATCAGTTTGTCACAGAGCCCCAGGGATTGACTGAGGAGGCAGCAGTGTGATCTGACTTCTAGCAGCCCACCTCACTGACTGGAACAAGATACCCAGACGATAAACCCCTGAGATCAGAAAGAAAGTTCAGGACGGTTCTCATTCAAACAGGCATTACATACATCTACCTTTGAGTAGCTGAAGCGCTGACAGCAGAGAGGATTTGCCTGTTATTTTCTCCTCCTCTGCACTTTCTGAGAAGAGGACATCTGACACTTGGCTGGGCAATGTCACGTTTTTCAGGCAGGTGGATCACTCCCCTGGTTAGGAAGAGCCCTCTTTCAGCTGTGCTGCAGCTTTGGTCCGCTGGGGAACAGGCACTCTCCTCCAGATACCAAAGTATTTCCTTTAACTACTCAAACACGGTTGCTCCTGCAAGTTGGGTGGTACAGTACAATATGACAGCTCTTCTTTTTAAGTCACAACACTCTACATAATACAGATCCCCAGAGAGATCTGAGTGCTGCGTTTTATTGCATTTTAAAAACACTGTGCTAATAAATTCCAGTCTCATATAAACTACATGGACAGAAGTGCTCTGCCCATGCAATCCGCCTGCCCAGTAGAAAATGTGTGTTAATCTGAAAAAGTCCATGGCTTAGGGTTCCTCACTGGAGCGGTACAAATGAAAGGAAGAGCTGTGTTACTGTTTCTCCCCTTGGAAAATAAGGGCACCACAAAATATGCCAGATATAATAACTCGTGGACTTATGGCTCCAGTGTTCTTGCATAGTTTCTTTTATTTGCAGACTACATTCTCTACCTGGTTTATTCTAAAAATATTCCCTGCAGATTCTTTTTTATTCTTTCCTCAAAATAACAATGCCCCCAAAAGTCTTCAGAATTTGCTTTTTTTCATTTTAAATGAGCATGAAGTCTTCTTTTTGTCTTCTCAAAATTTCTTCCATTTCACATTATAACCAATTCATACAATTAGATCAAATCTAAACTGGAAAGTTCAATTATCTATCCTCTTATATTTTGCAGTTAAACAGCTTGTCTGAAGGCTAAACTCCTACCTCACAAGAAAATAAGTTACTCATGAGGCTAGCAATTCTGAAATAAAATGAGAAATGGGAGAGCAGGCTGAAGGTATGGTACCAGCCTTAACGTTTTCAGCTTTGTGTTCAGCAGCTCTCGCTGTTCCAGATCCTCCTGACTCAGAAAAACACAGCTGCTCATCTTGTTGGTGAAGCTTGCCATAGCCTTCCTTCCTTAATTTGCTGGGAAAACATCGTGTTACCTTCTTACAACAGTCAGCTTAGTTGACATCTTTCACTTGTGTCTCCTTCCTAGGCTCAGATTAGTCAGATCACATTCTATTCCTCTGTCCTTCCTTTCTTGCACGTATCCAAATCCCCTTTCTGGTCTTCAAGAGGGTCCTTGCAATCAGCAGGGACTTTCATGCAGATGGTCTCCAGTGCAACGCTCCACCTGGCTGGCAGCAATACGGATTTCATCGAGAGGATGCTGATTTTGTGACTCGGCTCTGGCCCAGTTGTGTTTCCTCTGCCCCTGCTCCCCAAGAAAAGCATTCCTCATTCAGAAGATCTGAGGGCATCAGAAGGACTTTGAAAATTGGTTTCCCAGCTTCAAGCTAGAGCCGAATCTCCTCCAACACAAAGAAAGGAAAGGATTTCTCTAATAATTTCATAAAACTCTATTAAACAGCCAGCCAGCATTTAGGTCCATTACTATAATTCTCAGCTAGTTTATTTAGCTTCCCGCACTGTGATGCATCCAGCTAGTAAAAACTTTCAATTATATGCTCAGCATAGGAGCTGAGTTAGGACACCGGCATCCCTCCCTGTGTGCAGACCTCTGCAATGCGCAGTTCTCACGAGGGCTCAGCTTTTCTATTTTGCACCTGCTCTGCTGATTCTTCTTCATCTCCAACAGGCATTCAGATATTAGTATCATTCTTTGTGAATGGTAAATCCATAAACACCTGGAGACAAAGGGAAATGCTGTTCAGAACATACTAACCCACCAAATGAACTGCGTAACCCTTCCTTCCCTCCTCTGATATGGTTTCACTTATACTGGCATAAGGTGTGCATCGAATATCTTTATATCTATAAAGTTATCCTTGTGTGGGAAAGGAAATCAATTTTATATCCTTACAGTCAAATCCTCCCCAAAGTATTTACTATATGACTCTTTATATAACAAAATCGTCCTTCCCAGATGAACTGTGCACCAGTAAAGCCCCGGTGGGTAGGTGCAGCTGAATGAGAAATAAAAAAGCATACCTGAAAGCCTGTATCACTACTTGGCCCAAATGTTTGCTCTTTACTACAGGTGGAATCTGCTCTCAGGAATGGGTCAGATTTATGCATATTCTGGTCCTCAGTTGGAGCACAGCCTGACTGCAAGCCTTCTCTGGGCAGGAGCTCAGGAGGCCCTAACCCAGTGTTATGTGCCACCAGCTCCTCTTTCCTGCCTTCGCTCAGCATGGCTCCTACAGCTAATAAAAGCTTTCACTCTGCGCTCCTGCTCTAACCCCTACAGGGCTACAAAACAAAGCTTGGGGCCTCTATGAAAGGATCTCCCTTCTAATGACCATCCTTCTTGATTAAAGGACGATCACAAAAAAACAGATTTTTGCAGATCACAAAAAACTTTGGTCTTGGTTTAGTTTCATGGTCCATGAGACTTTAAGTAATCACATTTCAGGGCAGATACAGTGGGGTTCATCTCCTGTAATGTGAGGCATCCAAAGTTAGATGTCTAAATCTAAGTTGGGCATATTGGCTTGCTGTGCAGTCAAAGGAGAGAAGGATGGTTCATCTCATCTTCTTTAGTTGCCCGTCTATGAAAGAGACCCATCACTGCCCGCAAATAGGTTTTTCTGTATAAAAAGACTCTACAATAAGGTGGTAAGCCTTAGACAGCTAACTTCTGGAGTTTTGGAAGTTCAACATGACCCAGCAATGTGTGCTTGCAGCCCAGAAAGCCAACCATACCCTGGGCTGCATCAAAAGAAGCGTGGCCAGCAGGTCGAGGGAGGTGATTCTGCCCCTCTACTCCACTCTCGTGAGACCCCACCCGGAGTACTGAGTTCAGCTCTGGGGCCCCCAACATAAGGAGGACATGGACCTGCTGGAATGAGACCAGAGGAGGCCATGAAGGTGATCAGTGTTAGAGCACCTCTCCTATGAAGACAGGCTGAGAGAGTTGGGGTTGTTCAACCTGGAGAAGAGAAGACTCCGGGGATACCTTATACTAGCTTTCCAGTATCTGAAGGGGGCCTACAAGAAAGCTGGAGAGGGACTTTTTACAAGGGCATGTCGTGATAGGACGAGAGGTAATGGCTTCAAACTGGGAAAAGGTAAATTTAGATTAGATATAAGGAAAAAATTCTTCATTCTGAGGGTGGTGAGGCACTGGAACAGGTTGCCCAGAGAAGTTGTGGAGATCCCATCCCTGGAAGTGTTCAAGGCCAGGCTGGATGGAGCTTTGAGCAACCAGGTCTAGTGGGAGGTGTCCCTGCCCATGTCAGGGGGGTTGGAACTAGAGGATCTTTAAGGTCCCTTCCAACCCAAACCGTTCTATGATTCTGTGATCTACAATCAGGACAGTGTAGTTACATCAGCCATGTATGGCAGTAAAATAAGAGGTCCCAGAGCTCTGGTTCAACATCACCATCACTGTTCACTTGTTGGTGTACCCTGGCACAGTTTTGACCTGTACCAGCTCACCAGTACGCATCATCTTATGCCAGCACTCTGTTTGGGGGTAGCACAAGTCAGGGATCAGCCCCAGCAAATAGTAGGGATAAGGCTAAGCTTTTTAGGGAGAAGGAGAAAGATAATTTAGCCATAAAAATGCATGCATATCACAAAAATTGGCCAGCAGCCCGTGGTCTGTTTAATTTGCTAATGAAGGCATAGCCAAAGAGCTCCTTCTTTCTTTGAGTTTCCCGTACATGTTGTTTCTGTGGGACAGGGATCCACTCTGTCCCTGCTCAGAGAAACAACCCATATTTTAAAGCAGGAGCATTCTTTTCCTAAATGCTGGTGCTGAGAGGATGAAATTCATCCAGCCATTACTTCTCTGATGAGACACTTTCAGTAAGATATCAAGCACTTTTTTTAGATAAGAAAGCTGTCTGGAGTATATCAGCAAGGATGTGCTTTGATCAAAATCCCAAGCTGATTCAGGCATTTCTTATTCTGCCCCGACCTAGCCATAAAGCAGCTATAACATAGGATTGCACACAATTTTTCAAAAATTTATTTGTCATTCCCGGTGAAAGAAGGACTAAAAGGGATTCCAGAAAATGAGGAAAAGACTTGAAAATAAGTCCTTTTCAATTAGCACAAGCTGGTCACCCCTCAAACTGAAGGCACCAAACCTGTTGCTCCCCACTTATAAATCTTTATCAATACACGGTGAAAATTCATGCTTAGATTATGAAAAAAGTCAGTTCCCCATTGCAGGGATGGGATGGGCAACTGCTTGAGAGACATTTTTCTTTTCTCTCCATATCTTTTTTTATGGATTTGCAGCTCTTTGACAACACATGGATTAATTGTTTGGTGAGAAAGGCAGAAGGCATTTATTTACATTTATAATCACAATTTTAATCATTCATGCCATTAACAAATGTCACTGTTAGTCAATTTTATGTTTTTTACTCTGGTATTTTATTTCAGCATGAAGTGTTAAAATGTTAGGACTTCTCATTACTGACATTATTTTGCTTGGGATTTTTCGTTTTCTTTCTCTCTCCCTGTGCCTAAAATCCAATTTACAACCTGCTAAAGGCCTCATAAGATTTTTATGGATTATTTCCTGAAATCACATTAATCTAGCTCCTGTTACTTTGCACTAATTTCACCTACCATTGTATGAAGTAACTAAATTCGATTGCTTGGAAATGATCCCCTAGAGACTTCTTCATGAAGCGAGAAAGAGAAAAAAAATGTAACCCTACCTTGATGAGGTTATAAATGTGGTGGGAACAACAGGCCTATAAATTCACAGTATGTGGACCCTTATCAAACTATGATAATCAGAGATCTTCAAACTTTCAAGTAAGATATAGATCAGGGCTTGGATTAGATTGCACTTGGCTTTGCTTTAGCTACCTTAAGAAGTCAGCCTCATTTGGCTTCAACAGGTGACACACTATTTATCACTGTTTTAACAAGCTGGGTAAGTTGCCCAATAGCTTATCAGCTGCACCCTGGTTCGTTAGAACAGCAGTTCAACCAATATTAACTACGCTGGGCATCAACTATCAATTAGACGTATCCCTTATTTTAGGGACAGTCTGCAGATAACAGTGCAAGCCATCAGAGAAAAAGGTATTTAAAAACAATGAAGCAGCCCAGTCTCTCTGGTATATTGTGCTGTCTACTCCATTTGTTTACATGCTAAAAAAACCCATCTCCTCTAAGCCTTGTAACTGGGTAGTTTAAGAGCAGCAGGTATGCTTGAGATAGAGCAATTCAATGTAATTGCTCAGGGTTGTAAGAGAAGTTATCTAACTTTCAAGTGGACTGTATCTGATCCACGCATGGCTTCCCAGACACAGTGAAGCTTTCATGCAGTTGACGGGCCAATGCTCCTTTGAAATGGGGATTCATTCACGCTGAGTGCACTCAGGAGATAAAGTACAGATTAGGGGTTTCGATTTCCTGAGCCCTGCACCGAGCTCCAGCAGGTTGCCTTTAGGAGTCCAACAGGCCGTTTCCTGGTGCTGCAGACACCCATGCACAAAGTCTTCCTGGCCTCTATGCTGTAGCAAGCAGACACTGGGGTTTTTGGTCGCCGCCCCCACTTGCCCATACTGGACTGTTCTCTGGTCCCCGAGGAGCGGCAGTGTGACCACAGCACCGAGAAGTGTTGAGTTTTCTCTTCCTCAAATCAGTGCTGAAGCTGAGTCAACTCTAGTGTAAACTTATCCTGGCCAGCAAGTACTTTTTCTTAAAATCCTTTTGATTTTTGTTTGTTGGAGTAGACGTTCATTCTGCTGTCAGATGTACCTCAACTAACCCAGGATAACCACACTGAAATTCTCTGATCTAGGCTACCTTAATGGTACCTGGGATCAGAATCTGCCCCTCTTCCGTCTCATACTTGATGCTTAGAAATGCTCTTTCCTAAGCAGTATCACACAGGAGAAGATTTTCGAAGGAGTTATCATGCACCATCTCCCATCTACAGATCTATGTAGGAGGGCAATATGCAAAACATAAGATGTGTTTCTGCTTTAAAGCAGCACAGTGATTTTTAATCTAGAAAATGCTCATCTTAAAGTAATTCCTAGATGGCAAGAGCAAAACGTGTGCCCTTACTGATGATGCATTGCTTCTTGAAATACATTTGTACCTGTACACTAGGATGGTCTTGTCACTGGGGTTCTGACCACAAATTTCCCTGCACTGGAAAGTCATTTAGAGCTCGATCCTCCAAAGGTTTTGTCCTTTATACATCCTTAGTCTTATCCTTTATAGCTAAGTGATCAGAGCACTTGCACACAACGGGGAAGATATGTTTTACCCCTCAGCCCCAGGGGAATCAAACTCAAACCTCCCACTTTTGAGGAAACTGATCTCAGCTCTAGGCTGTGGGCTAAATTTGAAGAGAGGACGGGAAGAGAAGGGCTCTGTGAAGCCTTCCTGCTGAAGCTGCTCTCTTTCGCGTGGCGTACTTTACCGTTCCTTGAGCCAGAGAAAAAGGACAGCATGCAAAGAGGAACCACTTCAAGAGGATGGACTGAGTGTCCCCCACCCTAAGAATAGTCCATAGGCTGGTGGTTACGGCACTCTCCAAGAAAGTATGGGATGTGAGTTTGCAGCCCCTCAGGCAGAGGAAGGAACTGAACTTGGGTCACCCACATCCTGAATGAGTGTACTAACCACCGAGCTGAATAATAAATAATAATGAAAAGGAGCACTGTCCCACATCAACTCTCTTCTGAAAGGGAGAGAGATTTCAGCTCTGTTTTTCAAAGCATATCTATTCTTAGGGTCCTCACTCCAGAAAGCTAAAGGCTGTGTAGGGGTTTGAACAGAGGACAGCACGCTTCTAGCCCAAACCCAGGACTCGCGATATCCAGCTAGCCTCAGCCTTTTTTGCCAGTTATCAAAATGGGTCTGTGGCTGTTTGAGATCCCACTCTGAAGCCCCAACTGTCTTCACATATACAAGTACTTTGGGCCTCTAATTGTTGTATGTTCACGTAATAAGCAGGTGCATGGGCTCTTGGTGCAGCAACAGCGAACGTAGCAGTGCTCGCAACCTTTTGTGGTTGCTTTCATCTCCGGCCTGGGGTCTGGTACATATTTAGGTACTTAACTCTCAGTGACTCCTTTCTCACTCTCCAAACTGGTCCTACCAGAATTACCCTGCTTCACGTCCTCGGGTGAGTCACTAGCAGCTGTGAGATGCTCAGATATTCACAGAAAAAGGGAATGTCTATCCTCCTAAAGCATGGGAGAACTGTGTGTGCACTGTGTGCTGTGTTTCCAAGGGCCGCTTAGCACTTCCTTATTTATATTTTTATATTTTAATATAGTCCTTGTTGTTCACCGTAAACAGTCCCCGCTCCCAGAGGCTGGGTTATTTTAGAAAAAAAGAGAAAGGCAAATTGTCTTACTTCTGAGATTCCCAGCAATCAGTTTATCACACATTCATAAATCAAGACATTTACTGTGAAGAATGTTTAAGAAATACAAAGTAAAATTACAGGCAACTGCATATTTCCAAACACCCTAGTGTTTGAATATTCAAAAGATACTTCATGTTCTTCTATTTCTTGCCAATAGCTGAAATTCTGAGTCTTTATTAGGAGTGTTTATGGTAAAATAAGCACATGACATTATCTCCTGTCTGATCAAACAGAGTAAACATGCTACTTTAAAATGTCAGAGATCTATTTCTGCAGCTTCCAGTAGTTATTGTTGTAAACAAGGGATTGCTGTATTTGCCCATAGCTTAGCCAGAAAGTTAATGTTTCCTATTAAACATTTTCTTCTTTCTTTCCTAGACCATTTTGTACTACCACACCCAGCTGCTAACATCTGGCTCCAAGCAGTGACACCAGCTGATGAGAAATGGCATTCCTGCAGCTTTTCTTTCTGAAGACTCATCCAGAGGTGGCCGTTATCCAGCAGACAACACACTGCACTGCTGAATGTCAGCGTCTAGAGTCCCACTGGACAAAAGGTCCTAGAGGAGTTATTCACACCAAACTGTGCATGAAAAAGATTTGGGAGTCTGATTCTCAGGAACCGTGGTTCTACAAACCAGCAAGCTCCTCTGGCCAGTCACCTCAAACACTGTGTCAGCCAGCTGATGTATGGACTGAATCATTTGGACATCCAGTCTGAAGCACAAGACAAATAGTGATTACTAACTCAGACTGGTCTCCTGGCACAAACTGCGAATGTGCCAGTGGCAGCTCTGTGTTTGAAATCAGGGAGGACGACAGCAGTCCAACTCTGACACCGCTTTATGTCATCTGGCATGGCACCGAGCCTCCGCTTCTCCACCCAGTAACGCTGGGGCAGCTTCTGGAGAGGAAAACTCTCACCCTTCAGAGCTGGGCTGGTAACAGTACAGGAAAAGAGAAGAACACCGAGTGTTAAATATTAAAAATGTATAATTTTAATTAGAAATAATAATTATTTAATGCTATTAATTCTAAATATAAATTAATAATATTTTAATAATAACTTGCAGTCAACAGCCTTCATCACAGGATGTCAAAACACTTTCTAGATAAAATGCAATTAAACTTCCCATTATCCACCTATGCAATACTTCCCAGTGGCTGCTCTCAGGGTGTTTTATCAGAGGCAGGTGCCTGCCGTCATTGCTATAAGTGAGGAAACTGCAGAACAAGGAAGTAAAGCACCCTGTTTGCATTCTTTCAGAAAATCAGGGCTAAGCTGAGAAAAGATCCTAAGTGTCTCAATACGCAACCTATTGCTATATGCAGCAAATTACTGTATTACTCGAATAACAACAAACCGTTTCCAGAAGGTTGACCTCCAAACTAGCGCTGAGGCCATCACTGAACCAAGTTTTGAAATCGGCCTGACTGCAGGGTAAGGTACGTCTCTGCGACCTTTTGTAGTCAGACCTACTCCTGCCTCAAGCCAGCTGGATGCAAGCAAGCGCTGGTCCAAAAGCTGCAAAGCTTCATTCGTTTGGGGCTGTTTCTCTGCAGAACTTACTGTAACTGCTCACCTTCCAGGCAGGGAATGGCTGCCGTTCAGCCGGCTGCGTGTGAAGGGGGAGCGGGCACAGGTGTGTCTGCAACGGACCGAGCAGCCTTGTCCCTTGCTCGGTACTGCACATCTGTGCATCTCAATGCAGGCTTAGCAAGGACATTTCAGAATTCAATATTTTGGGGGCCAAAATTGAAGCTGAAAATGTTACTCGGATACAGCCTTTACCTGAGCAAGCAGACTGTGACCAGTTAGTAGCTAAGCCCAGGCAGTGTATAAAAAGTATTATAGCATGTATCTGCCAGAGCAAGGACCTGAGCATTGCGACCCTGGAAGATTTTTCTTGTACTGCTCAACTATTTATTGCCGTATAGTCAAGGTACTTGAAATACTTGAAAGTTAAGTTTTAAGTTTCTAAGTCAGTTTTTCTTTCTGGATGTCCAGTTCAACACCCAATTTACATGAGGAGTAACAGATTCTTCGGTTCTGTTTATATGGGAACAAGCAAAACAGCAAGCAATCCTTAAACTATAGGTACTTAGTAGCGAAGGGGGAAGTCTGAAGGTGCTGCTCTACATTTATCTTAATGCCAATTAAGCTACACAAGATATAAAAAAGACGTCAGTAAAATGTACTCCTTCTTAAGGCCATTTAACCTAGAACCAATTTCTTCGTCATGTGGTCACCTCCCAGCTCTCAATCACTTTCTTCATGTACCTGTGTGTCTCCATGGATTATCATGGGGCAGGAGGGCAGTTACACTCCCAGCTTAGGTAGTTCAGTTCAGTCCCTAAGACTAGGTAGAACGAATCAAAGACCCTTGTATAAGCGCCTAAAAGTAGAGGTTACTTTAGAAATCTTGGCTATAAGAGCCTTTGCCATACACTCCTCAAAAATCTTTGAAAGAGCAAAGTAAATCCATAATGCAACTCCTCATGGCACAACATTGTCCTAATTCTCCCCGTACCACAGCTTTATCCTTAACAACACTGACGTTAATTCATTTTTCTTCAACTTGATTTTGACAGTTTGTCTATATAACAGACATCTTTAATCTAATTTTTCAGATGTCAGTAAAGATATATCAGTTCATAAGGGTAAATAACCTGTGCTTTAAATATGGTGTTCTGAAAGTCAATGGCCAAAGCTATCTATAAACTTTGCAATCATAAAAGCTTTCTTTGGAACAGATCGGAGACAAAATATTTCATTTGCTTTGTTAATGTCCTTTCATTTGAGTCATAATTATATCCAAACTGCAGCTTCTGAGGGCCACACAGAATAATACAAATGCCTTTGTTTCCGTGGATTCATGTTCTGTTGTTTCCATTCCCATTGCAATCCTGGTTACATGAATGAGGAATCTGAATGCAAAGGCATGCGGTATTCTGGGAGTTATAATAAGAAGCTGAAAAGCTTTGATTTTTTTTCTGAAGCCTATAGTCTGATTCACTATGTTTTTCCCACCTTATCTTGGATCATAGCTTTCCTTGGTCCTTGTGCAAGTTGTAGAACACCCTCCAGATCTGAACTACCAGGGAGACATTACCGTGTAAAGACATCACACAACCAACTTGAGCCACTTTGCCTGAAACTGCTGTGTCCCAGGGAAGTCATTTCCCCAAACGACAGGACCTTGGCAAGCCTGGGTTTCACCAGGTGCTGCACTAACTTCTCACAGTGAATCACTAAAAGGGACAGTGTGTCCATGCTTTGTTTGCAAAATTCCTCCCGTCTGAAGTTAAAACCCTCCCTTCATTTACACCCATTCTGTCAGCAGTTAATGGTGATATTCTAGCTTAATAACTAGGGCTTAATGTAGGCTCAAATTAAAGAAAGGGGAAATAAAGGGGACCTGGGGAAGTCCTTGATGAAAAATAGAAAATGTGAAGGTTCAGAAACTTTTGAAAAATTTAGACCCTGATCCAGATCCAGAACGATTAGTGTTTCTTGTGTGTAACATGGGGATACAAAGGTTGAAACTAATCCTGAGAATATTAACATCACGACATAACCTTTGCAGCTGAAATGGCCTTTCCTACTAGGCTGTAGAGTTCCCTGCTTCAAGGCAATACTGAGAACATCAACTTACAAGATTTGCCTTAATTTAGTCCCCAGAATACCCACTCTTAGATGATAGATATCCTGAATAAAGAGGAACACAGATTTGATCCAAGACAACTAAGATGTTTCTTAAAAAAAAAGACATTCTGTTCTACTGTATGTAACAGTAAGAAAAAGGGAACAGTGTAACTCAAATCAGAGCTGATACACAGCAAATTACTTCCAAGAAGCATTCAGAAAGTCTTTCAAGTAAAATCAACAGACATTATCAGAAACTGGCTAAAATATAACACATTTCTAGCATCAAATTCTAGTAGTGTAAAAAGAAATAGAATAACCGAAGTAGTAAGACCACCACCGTAATTCAGTTTGAGAAAATAATTGTAACCAACTGGACAATGTTGCCTAAAATTGTCTCTTCTGTGTTTTAAACTGGTATCTCATGTTTCTTCTCTGATAGCAGCTTGGATTCAGAAATGCTTTTCATCCTAGACATATTATAAAATACCTCTCTGCCTTTGGACATTACTGATACAGGCCAATTCTCCTGTCCACGCTGCAGGAATTGTGAATATTCTGCATGTGGAAATCGTGGTGATAACAACCTGAGCCCAGCGCAGGGGATGAGAACAGAATATGCAATTGAGATCTGCAGTGCAGATAAGCTTTCTGCACTGAGAACAGAAGATGTGAATTTTACCCATACATCAAAAACGTGCAGTATTCTGAGACTTGCTTATCCTGAAGTGGCATGAAAACACAAAGAGAAGAAAGCCTTTCTGATGTCTGATAATGAGAAACATGGTTGACTTTCAGACCTGAAACTACTTAACACACACACACACACGCACGAGAGCAAGAGAGAGAGAGAAATCTTTGAAAAAAATTGGAATGAAATGAGAAAAATGACTTACTACAGTAGACATCAACTAATGGATCACATTTATTTTATGTCAATTTGAAATGGCAGGGGGATTTTAATTATTTTCCTTACTAAGCACGTCAAAAAATATTCACTAGAAAACACAGCAAATATGTTATAAACTCATTTAAGCCACAGAGCTCATCAACACTGTTTGCAATTATGAAATCATTTGGGGATATGGTATTTTTTTAGAAGGAATTGTTTTGCTCTTAGATGGAAACCACATCATAGTCCTTCAGACATAAATCTTTTATTGTATCTTCAAGAAAGAAACTGGAAATTGTGCAACAAGGCGCCACTGATAAAATATAAGTATCCCCTTGGAGTAATCTGGATGAGCTCATCACTTGGGGAAGATAACAGGGTATGTCATGGTTACAAAACACTGCTTTTCCTTTTCAGTTCGTGGCAGAGGAGCACAACAAATGTGGTCCTGTAGCAGAACTCTGTGCACAACATAAAACAAAATACTTAGCTCTTCAGGATGGAAACTGCTTCTGAGCCTTGGCATTGATTTACTTGAATTTACAGTTGGAAATACACCCCGTTCAGTGTCAGGTGACTATTTCCTTTTCTTTCTTTGCAGGTAGAATTAGCATCATAGCCAAGGGCTGCACATCAAAGCCAAGTAAAAGGAAAATAATGTATGAGGTAAACTAATGCAATGATCTGACAGAACTTGTTTCAGATGTAACCTGTGATGGTCAGAACCCTCAGACTTTGGGAGGCTTCCAGGAAGATTAGTCCTGAGGAGACCTCATTCATCCTTTGTTGTCTCACTTTCATCCAAACGTTCTGTGTGCCTGCCCTCTGTCCCCATTTGCCAATTCCATTGCAGGGCTAAGGGGTTTTCACTGCTTAATAGGCTCATACTTTTGGGTGACTTAGCCACTGTCAACACAAACTTTTTCCATGACTAAGCAGTGAAACTTCATGGAACTGATTAACTCACAGCACCTAGTCCTTAATATGGCTTGCTTGACCATGAAGGACCACTTTCTGTGACTCTCCAGACCATAGTTTCAGAATCACTGTTGTCTACGATTTCCTCTGTACCTAGTATGCCAAATAAATATATAGAAGAAACCCTGAAAACCCTCTGAACACAAGTTAAAGCAGAAGACACAGGTCCAAGTTCTGCACTTTTTGTCTGATTCAGATGGGTTTCAGGTGCAGCAGCTCCCAGCAGCACTTCCACCAACGGCACTGATCGCAGAGGGACCCACTCGTCGGGAATGATTTGATGAAACAGAACAAAATGGATGAATTTATTTCACTAGGATTCACACTAGTATGCAGGTATATTGTACGCAGCATTTATCACTGTCACAATTTTCATGCTACATTCAATTTAACATCAAATGAAATTGCAGCACCTTAAGTGCTATATTGTACACACTATCTGTGTGCGTGAGCCTGAAGGCTGTGCCTTCAGTTTCAAACAGTACTGGAGACAGTAAGGCCGTGAATTCAGCCCTTTCCTCCTCCTGTAAAATAGGAACCTACTAGGCACTGCTGTAATAAAAAACTCTAGTGACATTTCAGTCACGACTTAAATAATCAATATAAATCTGTGATTCTTGGGCCTAGGCTGGGATTGCCATGTGATTACAGCAGCAACTTGTCTAGGTGACAGCTCTGCTGTCACCATCTGAGGTTTCTCAAGCACTGAGGTGACAGTCTTGCCTAGATGGGTGGGATAGCTTGTACAATTATGATCTTATACACTGGTATCTTGTATTGTATATATAATCTGATACAGTTATAATCTGTGATACTAAGTAAAGATTTAATTGACAATAAGAAAGTGGTCAAGCATAAAATTTAAGCAGGGGAGAGCAAATAGAAGAAAGAAAAAAAACCAAAACAAAACCCAAAACCCCATTACTCCAGTTGCAAGTTAGACCCGCCTCGGAATACCAAATACAGTAAGCCCTTCAAAATTTGGCATGTTTTCAGAAGCCACGTTTAATTCTGGTCCCAATCCTCTTTGTAAAACACCCATCCTGCCTTCAAGTGAAGTAAAAAGCCAGAGCACAAATGAGTTACCAGCAGGAGACCTGCGCTGTGATAGCAAGAGGGAAGACACGAGGTTACAGCCCTTGGTGTGTGCCATTCCTCTTCCTGCTGTCCCCAAAGAGGCCAGGCAGCCATAAAGGTACTCAAAACTAGGGAACAAAAACAATAATAGCTGTGATTAAGACACATGGAGGATGAACTAAGCAAGATTCTGAGGTAAAAGGTCACCCTATAATAACTGCTGACTCCTGAAGGGTATAAAGACCTATCCAAAAAACAGTTTGTTGTTGCCAATCCAAAGGTCAAGAAGACTCAGTGGCTGGTGTCCTTTACCCTCCATGTCCCTCATGAGCGATCCTGACCAGCCTGGTTAGACAGATATGTCTTGGTGTTTGGGAGTCTCTCTGATTGAAACATGAGAGCATACATGTTTGGGAGCGAAATCAGTTTGTTTTAAAATAAATATTATCTTCCTCTCCCATAAGGTGTCTCATTGAATGTCTCACCCTATTCTGCTCTAATTAATCCTTATACGTGACCTGATATTGCTGATAAACTTGTCCTTGCTTCTGGTAATAAATGGACACAAACACCTGCTTTTAATGTGCAAAAGACAATACACATTTCCTCTTCCTGATAAACAGCACTGGTATATCAGTTAAACCGTAAGGAATCTTACCATGCCTAACAGTCTTGTGGTAGTAGAATAAATGCAGTTCAGTAGCGTGTACTGAAAGCAGATCACATCAACTCATTGATATACTGCTACTTCAGGGAGATTCTTTGCTATACACAGATCACCACTAAACAGCAGCTTCTGGAGAAAACACGTCTATTGCAAATACCTGAGAACTCATTTGTTCAAATCAGAATTTAAAGCAAACAGAGCTGCCTACCATAGTAGAGAGAAAATAATCATCCAAGGGAAAATGTCCATTTATTTGCCAGTACAATTCTTCAGCCAACACTGTAACATCCGTTTCTGATTTCTGTTGAGTACCAGTAATATTAGCTTCTTCCCCTTGTTAAAACAAAATCTTTCTTCAGTTATAAACATGGTCAGATCCCAACTAGCAAAAGGTGCACAGCATAGTCCTCACTTCAGAAACTAGGTTCACAGATTTAATTTCCCAAATATTACTGTTCTAAGTGTCGGTATTTACAGTTGCCTTGTCCTTCTGTTTTCTGGACCTAGCTAAAATTCAAATCTCCACTGATTTCATTTATATCTATACTGCCTAAAACTCCACACATGCAAAGGATTCCTAATGCATACCCTGAATATAGCATTAGCCACCTCTATGAAGTGTGTTGGAGTTTTTTGAGGAAGGGTTTTACATAAAAGATAGGTGTCTGTTAGTATTCCTAACCATTTATGAACGTGTTCAGACAATACCCAGCTCTTGCAGAACCTAATTGATATCCGTGGCTTACCTGAAGAGAGGAGTTTCCATGCTTTCCATGCTAGTTTTAGTGGGCTGCAGACGCTATTTGCCATCAGTGGCTTTACTGATCTCGGTGTGGGACCTATCACTGCTATACACCCACCTGTTGCTAACAGACTTTGCTGCTTCTCTGTCAGTGCGGCCAGCCACGATTGGTTTTTGACTTCACTCTAATAGGCAGGAATTATTCCCATCTTTCAGGGTTGTTTCCCCAGAGTAATACACAGGCTCAAATGCAGGAAGGAACACGGACCATGCCTTCAAGAACAAGGATGTTTTGCCTCAGTGTCTGAAGGAAAATGGCTCCCAGGAAGCCTAATATACCATGTTTCACAATAAAATAGTTGAATTGTCTTGTAGGAGCACAGTTTGCAGAAAGAAATGTAAGAGCATAGCATAGTGCAATGTTGTACACTCTTGTTCAAGACATTCATCCAGTGAAGCCTATTTGGGTCTGCCTGAGTTCGAAGGGATAGATTAGACTTGTGAGGCTTTTCAGCCCCACAGTTCAATGACCCTGTGTCACTACATGAACAGATCTTACTATTAACTCTGGCTCAAGATACGGCCCAGCTCCATAAGAAACAGAAAATCCTTGTTTTTCGTTACAATCATTTAAACTTGATGGTCTCTACACATTGTAGGTAATGGTAAATTAACCAGTTCCTACTTCTGTCTAGTAAGTTAACCCTACTCTACATGTGGCTTAAATATTGCACTGCCTAGAGAACAGAGCACTAAGCATTATTTAGAAACATGTATAAAACAAACTGCCAACAGGTTGGAGAAAAGAATAGGTTAATCCAACGCAGTGAAACTAAAATTGACAGCATGGTGCTGGCTGGTATTTAAAAGATAACTAATAAAATACTGTATCTATTAATTGTGTAAAAAGAGTGCTAAGGTGGTATGTTTTTGTTAAAATCTCATATTAAGCACACAGATGCCAAAAGCAAAGTGAATTAAGATGCCTGCTTAGTTGTAGCTAAATGTTTTTCCATATTCTGGAGGAATAAAAGAACAAAATTCAATCGGGAGGTAAGTTCGTTTCTTGCAAGTACTGGCACCTAAGTATTACCGGTACATCCAATATCCTGACAAAGCGAGACTTTTTAAAAATTCCCTTTACATTCATTATAACATAGTTTTGTCTGCACCGAGCTGAGACTCATGCCACTGAGTCCTCCCTCGCATGAAATACAGGCTTATCTGCAACTGACACAACTATGTAGCACAAAGCCATGGTCTTTGTCTTGTACATAAGGTCATGGACCAAAAGAAAGGCCATTTGAGTTATACTACAGATGGCAAAATGCTGAAAGCCACAGTCTCCTGCTCGGAGGAGCACCTGAGAGACCACAGAAAGCATAACCAAGACCATATGATGCTCTACTGGAAGAAGACACTTAAGGAATTTGGTTTGGATAGACATAGTGGTCAGGTACATTTATCTATAAACTATATATAGTGTTCAATCCATTGAACAGCAATAGCTCTACAGTACAAACATACAGAGGACTTTAATGTCAAAGGTGACCAAAACTGGCTCTAGAGCTTGATCTGCACTGTAATGAGGAGGCTCCCTTGCTACCACCCAAACCCTGCAAATCTGGCAGGTGTTTTCACACCTCCTAAAGGTTTGATTTCTTCTGAACAATGGATAGAACATTTGACTGATAGCAGCCACAGCTCTGCAAGTTAAGACTTAAATAATTTGTTAGATCTGTCTGATGTTACCACCTATGGATCACAAAGATTCTTAAAGCCTACTGAAAATAATATATGATGAATTAACAATAAAAACGTAGGGATTAAGATAAAGCAGCTTTTGACAACCTTCTTCAAGTCTGCATGCTATACAGATGGCACACACTAGGTCTATCAGCAACTTTAAACCTTCTTTTTCTGTTTCCTTTTTCATCACATTGTGTATCATCTGAGGCAAACTTTCAGTAGCCAAGGGCAACTATTTCATGTCAACTCTGCCTCAGTAGCCAAGGGCAACTATTTCATGTCAACTCTGCCATTACGAGATACTGTCTCAGAAAAGAAGAGAAAAGATACTCAAGGCTGCTGCTGCTTTGAAAGGATCATGATCATTTTTATGTGCTATGGTGAGTGTCAGTTTGTTCAGTTACAAGCTGGTCAAGTTCAACTGACAGCAGATACTGCAGCTGGAAGTTGCTACATCTTTTGAAGGTGAATTATTCTTATTCGTGTCTTTTTTTTCTTTTTTTTTTTTTTTTTTCATTTTAATAGCAAGGGAAGGTGTACATAGTCAGTTACTGCCCTTCCACTGACAGGTGGTCATAAGTGTAGGAGCAGCCACACTGGCCAGATCAGAAGTCCACCTTGCTCACTTCCCTCTGTCCTACTGTAGCCATCAGTGGATGCTTCATGGGAAAATACAAGAAATAAAGCAAATACAGAATGGTTTTCCCCAGTGTAGTCTCTTGGTTTCTGAGAAATATCCAACAGAGGCTTCCTGAGGTATGCATTGGATCCATACTATTATTTTCCACAGCCACCAATAGATCTCTTCTTCCATCTGCAGGCAGTAACTTTTGAAAGCACTCTGTCTTAATTGCTTACAATTATCTATAACCTTCATGTCATTTTGTCTTCTATGATCATCTACTATTGCTTCATGACCTTGCCTTTACACATTCACCTGCATCTAGTGGGATCACATAGTCCTTCAGTTACAGACAGGTATTTTTTATGAGGATCAGTGCTAAGTTCACAAAGAGCCTGACTTCAAAAGAAACTTCCAACCTTTTTCTTCGGTGATGAGCTGCTGAACTATTTTCAAGAAGGTCCATGCCATTACATGCCTCAGAGTAGGCTCTGGAGTACTTTATCTGGTTTAAAATTATATTTACTTGCAGAATAAAAATAAGAATAATAAAGAATACAGGGTGAATATACTCAGACTACAGGATATTTAGGGTTCAGGTCTTGGAGTAGGATTCACACCCTTGAAGGGAAATTAATTTCTAGAAAGCTTGGAATATTTGATATAAGAACTATAGAGGCAATAACCAAGTATATTCACCTGACAAGCAGATAAACTATTATATTTCAAATGGAGTTTATCACTGCTATTATCACTAGGTCATGCACTTCTATAAATAAACAACAAACAAAAACCTCATCAGTGCTATAGCTATGTCATCAGAACCGATTGTTTTTCGCATTAAGAAGTCCTGTATGATTGATTTTAAAAGGCAGTTAAAAAGAAAACCGATTTAGTCTACTGGATTAAAAACAAACAACAAGGCATTAACAGAATAACAGAACTGATGGATTAAAATGCACAGAGGAAAGACAGCAGTGAATTGCCTGGCATTTTTGAATAGCAAAAGCTAGAATAAAAAGAATTCAGTCTCCAGTCAACAAAAAACTGGCAAAAAGGCAGGAATCCAGAGTCCAGATTTATGCTTTATCTGCCAATTAGCATTAACACGCCTGATCTAGGTGTCTCGCCAGCTTGTGGTATCATAAAAAAAACAACAAACCTTGAATGTGTTATCACTACAGAATGTGTAATTACTTTAAGCAATAACTGAAAATTACAGAGTGATGAATTTTAGAATTTGTATGTATTTATTGTGGAGATAAGGTTGTTAGAGTAGATATAATCTATACTTGTGTTTAAAATCCTGTTTTAAATTATTTCACTGCCAGCATACTGTGTATTGAAAGTAAACACTAGTAAAATGGTAATAGATTACGATACTAGAGAAACATAAAAATTTTGCTGGGCAACTGTCATTCATTGTCTGAAGAAAATAACCTTGAGTCACTGACACAGCAGATACTTACCCACGTGACTTGTCCATTGAAGGATGTAAGGCTAAACACGTGTTTACACGATTGCAAGATAGGATCATTTGCTAATGTCAACCTGATCTTTCAACCCTGTCACTCAGAGATCGCAAGCAATAGCACATATAATACCTGCTGACTGATGTTAACATTATAAATGATAAAACAAATAACAATTAGACCTTAAATTATTCAAATGTGGAATTCACAAGGCCAGTTTAAAAAAAAAACTAATGCCACCACCACAATCCAAAAAAACCTAACTTCTCTTACTTCTCAGATGACTTTTTCAAAGACTCTTTTGAAAATCCTATTTTCCCTCAAATAAACAAAGATTTGCCTATGCCAAACGTTATGCAGCAGCAACTAAACGTACTTGTACAAATGACCTGAGGGAAAAATAAGGCCTGCATTATACTTTATCCCAAATTTGATGACAAAAATTATCCCTTCCACTTTTCAAATCTATTGCATATCAAACACCAAGTGCTACTGTTTCAGTTTTATTCCCACTTGCCTCTAATTGCCCGTCATCTTTCAAACGCCATGTACACCGTAAGCCCTATAAACAGGAACCATCTTTTATCACTTCTTGCATAGTACTTGAAGCAGTGGAGTCTTTCTTGTCAGTTAAGGTTCTATACCATTCCTATGTAACTAAATAACAAAGTTCCTGTGAATTTGCAGGTGGAATTTAGAAAAGTTCTTGAAAACCTTCTCCACTGTACTGATCTGAAGTATGTACTTCTCAGTTCCTATTGTCATTTATTTTATGAATACAAATTTGAAGGAAGAGAAGAATTTCCTCTTCAAGTTGATGTTGCAGAATATTTTCCAGTTCCCCAGTGGGACGAAGCCAAGGCTCTTTGACACTATTCACCTAAAAAAGGAAGAGATGGCCATCTGGGGACAGGCAATAGCAACATGATTAGAACACTTGCAGTACAAATCCAAGTCACCAATCTGAAGCAAAAACAATTTTCTCAGAAACCTTGCATTTCTCCAAAATGTTACTGTGTTGGTAAGGTGATTCTTTTATATATGAGTAACAAGAACCTATTTTGTTAGCAGAGTGCTAATCAATTCTAAAGGAGTATTCAAGGGAAGAAGTAGAAAGAAACTGGAAAGTCTAAATACTTCATACAGATAGCACATTACCTTCAAAAAGGTAACTGCAACAAGTGTCCTTCAGGTCAGAGTTAATAAGCTGGAAAATGAAGCTTATTTCATGGCTATAGCAGCTGGACATGTTTGTCTCCTCCCTCGTCAATATTGCATCTTGTGGCAAGGTTAAAGAAAGCAAAAAAACAGCAATGAAAATGCTCAGTGAAGGAGCAGAAATAAACAAACAAAATTTATATATTCAATGTAGTGTAAATCCATAGGTATCACATGTACAACAAGGTCCTCCGTAATACGCTGGAACAAATATCACAGACAATATTGAGACTGGGATAAAAACAGTAGAGATGAAGCAGAAAAGGACATATAAGTCTTATTTCTTATGCCGCCCTTTGTTTCTACAGTTGTCTTGTTCACCTTGGTTTTGTTTCTTCGGAGGAAAGCAAGGTGGGCAGTGCTGACAATTAGTTTGCAGAAGCAGGAGCTGGTTGACCTAATTACTACAGGCAAATCAGGAGGGGAAACTTAGCACTTGAGCTGCAGACAAGCAGAAGGTGACAGATCAAAACAGCTCGTCTGAGTCTGAGCAGCATCTAGTAGCTCTTGGGCTTGTTAGACTCCAAGCAGTGAGGGAAAAAAAGTGTGGTAGCACTGCAAGCAAAGCAGATGGAGCGGCATGCTGTTCTTTTCTTGTCTTTCTTTACGTCTTCGGCTTTGGGTTGATTTGCTTGCAGGATGAGCTTGCTCAGCTCAGGGAGGCAGGAACAAAGCAGATCTCCCAGGAGTGCTGCAGGTCTGACCTGCTACTCAGGGCTGCCTTGCGACACCGACCTGCTTTCAACCCCCTCCTCTTCAAGAGCTTTACTTGAGGAGCTCAAGTGAGAAACCCTGTTGCTGTAGGTCTCTCTGCAGGATATTCACTTTATGTACAGACTTGTAAGCACTTTCATTAAGTGCCTAAAGTTAGATAGGGTGAGTCTGGGCTCATAGTTAAAGAAATAATGGTTATCAGTGGTGATCTGGGACTGTGGCTTTTCTTTGTCTTTGCCACATCAAAGGTGCATCTTTCCATTGAGGAAGGTAATGCCAAGAAAACATCCTGACAGAAGAAGGTATCATATAGCTGAACCCCAGGTCTGAGGTTACGGTTCCATCTTAGGTGCTGAAAAGTAAAAAACTGCTCCGTCATTTCTTTCCTCTGGCATATAGCTACCTTGCCTAACATATGCACTTTCCGCTGAAGGTGACCACATGGGAAATACCTCCCAAAGAGTGAAGCCAGCCTGTCCTACTGGCCCTGAGGGTGCTCCGCTGTGGGTACCTTGTTGGTGCCATGAAGCCCATGACACTAGTAACTTTTTCTCTACTGGCTGTTCTGTAACTGTGAGTACCCGCACTATCTCCCACACCTTTTTGGCTACTATAAACATATCCCATAACCATAAACCCAAATGTCCAAATTTTTCCTAACAATTTGTCCAAGACAGTTATGAATTTTTACAACAAAGCTGCAGAGATTGAACAAATGAATATCTGCTTAGCATTCTTGTGACTGCAGCCAGTAAATCTATTTCATCATTACAGTGTTACAAAAACAAATATCCTCTACGGTATTTGTAGTTGCCAAAAATAAACAGAGGAAGGGAATGATGTACTGCTTCTGTGAGACTAACGCCTAAGCTGTTTGTGGGAAAATAGCCCAAACAAGATGCGCTGATAAAGACAGATATACCTATGTGTACCAATAATTGGACCTCGATCTGCTTTTCCTCAAATATGCTGTATAGCCATATTTCTTACATAGTATATTTTCTCTTCTAATACCTCGGAAAATAGCTTGGACAATCAACAGATTGGATCATCCTGAATTACTATTCATTATTATTATTAATTAGCAATTAAAAACATCGGGGCCAAAGGCAAATGTAAAGTAAATAAAAAGTAACATTAAATTGCAAAAAAAAAGAATATTTGACTGATTGCATTACTTCATTCCACATTTAATGCAACAAAAATCTCAATTTTTGTACCCCTGAAGCTGTCACAATTTCAGCTATGCAGTTCCAAAAGTTATTGATTTTATCTATTGTTTCTAATCCGACCATTCTAACACACAATATACACAAATAAAAATCAATCATGTGCTACTCTTCATAAAGCTTGCACACACGTTTTCCTTCCTTCCTTCATACCCACTCATAAATATACATACACCCGCCCCCGCACACACACAGGTTTCTAGGGCCAGCACGGCAGGTAACAACCCCACCCTGCCAGGGTCCTGCAGCTTCTCATCCTCAAGTTGCCCACATTGCAAACAGCAGTTTAGGTGAAACATGTACAAGGTGGTTTGTTTTCATAGTTTCATCCTTGCTGTCCCTATCCTCAGTATACACCTTTTTTTCTGCTTGTGTATTCTGTCTTTGTAAACCAGTGGCCCACAAATCAACTACAGAACTAAAAATCTACATTTTTAAAGGAAAAGAAATTTATTTTACACATTAACAGGTAAATTATAGCAGATAGATACATTTCTCGGTCAAATGTGGTTTTGTTTTTTTAAACATAATGGACATAATTGACTTCAGAGGGAAAAAAAGAGGCACTAATAATAATATTAAGTAGCCTCTGATGCTTATCCTTGACTGGTTTTGACCACAGATTACTTCTTTCTCCTCCCTCCTTCTTCTCTGATGGGAAAGGGTCCTGAGAAAGAGTGGTAGGATGTGGCATGTAGAGAGTTAATGGGTTCAACCTAAAAGTAATGAAAATCTTGGTAACACAACAAAAAGTTAAATAATGAGGCAGAAAATAGGTTGTTGTTTGTTGGGTTTTTTTCTAGAGGGAAAATGTGCTGCAAGGATTAGATAAACTGCAGCTGCTGCAATTTCAGCTGAAAAGCAATAACTAAATGAAAGGTTCTGCTCCGTCCCAAAAAGGTAGCAAAAACTATTCCAGGACACACAAGTGGCAGTCTCCTAAACCTTCTGCCTTACAGGTTAATAATTTATAACCTCCTGGGTTTAGCTACTTTTGGAAAACACTGGATTTAAATACAAATTTTTTTTTCCAGTACTGCACCCAGCGAACCACCCAGCGCTATTCTTGGTCTCGTTCGGCATCTGAGGCCAGAGCCGCACTGCAGCCTTCTGCCAGCACTGCGACGACGCTGGTTGTGGGCGTGAAGAGTCGGCATCCCTGTCTGGCACTACTGTGCCAGCAGCAGCCCTGACAAAACAGCACTTTTATTGGAATACCTTATTTCTCTTGCAAGGAGTAGTTGTACTATAATGATACGGGGTTTGCTGAGAGACACTGAGTTCTTTGTTGGTTTCGCGTCCCGGAGCTGCTCGTAGAGCCACGGCCTCGGAGGGAAACGTGGCAGCGGCGTTAATCAGGATATTCCTCTTTCCCGTGGGCTGGGTTTGAATGCTCCTTCCCTGATGGAGGTGAAGCTTTATATGAAATATATGAGTAAAGTCTTAATTCCTGTGGCTATTAAAGATATTACACAGCCTTTCACAAGATGAAACATGTTCCTTGTCCTGATCAAATTCAGGGAGATGTAATTTATCTACCATCTTCTTCTAGCTGGATAAAATGTTCATCCCCTCCTGCCCACTGTTAAATGAGGCTGGTTTCCTCCTAATGATGATAGAGTCATACCTGTATATAATTTCACATCTCCAGTCATTCTTCAGGATGAAAAAACACATATACATAATTTTGAATCTCTCAGGTATGGTGAACTGTCTACTAATGTGATTTTATTTTGCCTACTTCCATGAATAAATCTTTCAGTACTGAGATATTTGGGGCAGGGGAAGTTACTTTTCTTAATTAAGTCATTTAGACTATATATAAATCTGTAGCTATCTGTAAAAACATGTCATTATATTCACAAAGAACAAACAGAAATCATAACAAGCAATTACTGTATTTACCAGCAAAGCACAAGGGCAAAATAAACTGCAAAACAGCCACTCAAAGGCTACCATGGTTTGGCTCTACCAAATTTTACAAGCTAGTCCCCAGAGAAGTACCCTGAGGGATAAAAAGGTTTTGTAAGAAAACAGCACACTTGGAGGTGGGCACGGTTAGGAGCAGAGTCTCCAGCACTTTCTGTACCCCCCCGTGACAGTCCTGCCATTTTCTGTAGTCATTTCTTTCACAATTCCGCTGACTCTTTAGCACCCCTGCTGAAGGTTCCCACGCCAAATATAGCTTACAGGGGTGAGCCGCTGCTGTATCACTTTACTGCAGTTATGTGTCAATGGCAACTGATACCATAATAATTGTCTTCATTTTAAATCCATTAAAAATCCTCTTGATCTTGTATTATTTCCAATGTATTGCATCAATTGTAGAACTTGTGCAGAAACAACAACAACAACAACAATACAAATAACTTCTGCTTGAATTAAACGCCTCAATTTGCCATTTCCCAAGCGGTGGGGCTCTCCATGCACTCTTCCCTTGGTAAGTAATGTTTCTCCCAGCAAATAAAATCTGAGTCTGTTTAGAATTATTTTTGACTAGCGATGATAAGTGATTATTATGGTGTAGCACTTATATCTAAAACAAGCAGTGGCTTACATTGTATGTGCATCTATACAAGGACTGCATATAAAATATCCATGAAAATGGGGCTTTAATTGGCCTATGCTGTGTGCCAGAATATTTAAACTGAAAAACAAGACCAAATACTTCACAGTTTCCCTTGCAAATATCTTAAACAGCTTGCTTCAATGGGTTTGCTTCCCTGGGGAAGAGGAAAGGAGCACAGCTATAGGGGATAATGGCTGAACAACCTCGGTTTCACAGACAATTCATCTGTTCTGTAAGACTTGATGGAAAAGGTCAACCATGAAAGCAGAGAGGAGTGAAAATTAATTAGGGTAAAATAAAGCTTGCAGAGATACTCAACCGTAGGGGGAAGCCATCATTAAACCAGTGCAGACTGTTATCATACAAGCCCAGGTTTTGTAGCCTGTGTTGTGCCAGACCCAAATCCTGAAGCGAGGAGATCCCTCTGGTTCTCTATCCTGGCAGCTCCCTGGCTCTACAGCAGTCTGGGGTGGACGGTTGGACCTCAAAGAGAAGAGCAACACTTTTATTTGGTTTATTATTAAAGTAAACAAATAATCCAGACTGAAGAATGAACCTCATATGTGTGTGTATATATATATATATATATATACGGGAAGGGTGGAGAAGCTGAGCAGAAAGTGGAGTTTTTACCAGTGAGAGAATGATTTTGGCAGATGTGGATTTAAACTAGATCAAACAACTGGGAAGTTGAGTTCACAGGCTTGGTTGCAAGGGAGCAGTAACAGAATGGTAGGTAGAGTTTTGTAATCACCGTCATGAGGTTTAAGAGCTGGGAGGGAAGAGAAGGCAACAGGGAGCAGATTTCTGGGGCGTCCTCAATGGGTGACATTGTCCTACTGCAGCATGTGCCAGAGCAAACCTGTGCTCCTGCTCACAGCTGAGGGCAAAATCCAAAGAAAACAGCGAGGCACCCAAAGCGCAACTTATGCAGAATTTAGATGCCTAGGTAGAGGACAGCAAGCCAAAAAAAACTTCACCTAACTTGTTTAGGCACCTGAGAGGCTGTAGGCGCTGAAGATTTGTTTTAAATCTCTGCGCTCTGCTACTGTGTACGCCCAGAGGCAGCGTCGCCTTGGCTGCGCTGAGCTGCCTGAAAGCCATGGGGAGTCACAGCCTGGGTGCCCCTTGACTGCGGGTGCCATCCTACGGCCACCTCCACCAAAACCTCAGCCCCTGCTGCCATGGCCTCGCTCCCACGGCCCGTGATGCTGGGATCCACCTGCTGCGTGACGGTCCCCTGAGAGTGGGACCATGACGCTGGGTTTGCTGCCCGACCGGCAGGGAGCCTGGCTCGCACCCCAACATCCCAGTCCCAGGAGCAGCCGCCTTAGGGAGGAGCTGGAGAAGGGGGTCCTGCTGCAGCTGGGGTCCACCCAGAAGCTTTGGGTTTCTTATGTCCACTCAGAAACTTTGTGTTCCAGACACAGGGCCACGAGAAGGTGTCTGATCCTGCTGCATAATTGCAAGGTTAATCAGCTGAAAAGGGGAGACTCTTAACGTCTCTGTCTCTAACACTGCCTGCGCTCTTAGTTCTGGAGAAGTACTGCTTGAAAAAGAAGAAAAAATTAAACTCAGCTCTTCCACAACCTCTCTGGTTTCTGAGCGTGACTGTATACAGAACAGAGATCTTCTTCTATGCTTTATCTGTGGGTTCGGGGTGTTTTTATAAAAGTGGCCAAAACTGCAATGACTTTTTCCTGAAGTCGGCAGAGCGGCACGGTCTGGGAGCGCGTCTCGTAGGATGCCCCTGGGGGGAGCGAGGCGGAGGAGCACCCACTTTGTGAATTATAAACGGCCCCAGGCAGAAAACAGTTCCCTGCGTGTTTAGCTCAGCCGAGAGGAAGGGACCTCAGGGCAAAAGCTGCAACAGAAGTTAAGGGAGTTGAAGTTTTCTGCTGCAACTTCCAGTGTCTCCAGTTTCTCAGAAAGGTGAATAGGTGAGGTGGGCTGCTGTGGGTGGGACTGCGCTCACAGTGAGGTGTAAACCTCTGCACAAGTGCCAAATTCCGCCTGACCTTGACGTTATACAAATCAGTGCTTTTTGGATCTTGCTGTCTAAGGCCCGTTCCTTAAGATACAGACTTCTGAAGCGAGCGGAAAGTTTCTAGCATCTTAAAGGCATGACAGAGCCTGTTACTTCTCAGACTATTATGCTTTGGAAAATGTGAAGCAAGAAAAGCGACGAAAGTTAAAAAAATTATCCAAGAAATGAAAAAAGAATTCCATACAGTCAAACACGTACTGGCTCCACTGCCCAGCTCCCACCTCATCCAGTGAGAAGGGGGATTCATGGGGCCAAGCGATATGGAAATACAGGAGAAAATGCCACCTTCTCCTGACAATTTTGTTATTATTATTAGAGACAGAAAAGCTGCCTGACTTCACATAGTAGCTCCAAAAGCTGACAAATTAGGAAACAGTTCTTCCTTATTGCATTACACAGGGTGACCACGTTGACTGACTCACTTTCTTTGTCCAAAACTGCAACCGCCACCTGGTTTGTGCATTAGCCATCGGAGAAGCTCCAGTTTTCCGCGTCGGCATCGCAACAGAGGGTGGACTGTTCCCTGCCAGCCTGGTGCAGTGACGCTCTGCTGCTGGTAAACCACAACAAAAGTTTTGAGTCAAAAAAACCCACCCCTGTGCTCTGAGTGTTTGCTAAATGCGAACTCTACAGACCTGCACGGAGAATGGCGCTGCGGCTCACAACAGGAGACATCTGCAACACAACGGAGGAACTGACGCATTTTTAGCACCATTTACTAGTACCTTATCTATTATTTATTTACATACACACATATACACACAGACGTGTCTGGTGAGAGTAGTTACCATAGAAATATGTAGTTGGGGTGGAAAAGACTACGCCCTAAAGCGGGCTGAACATGGCTGTTCAATTTTAAGGAATTGGCTGTGCATGAAGTTATGGGAAAACGTACCTCACTCTTGGCTCAACTTGCGCTATGACTGAAGCTTTTATTGACATAGTCTAAGTTCAGATACATCACTGAGTTTCCACACAGGTCACTCCCTTGATCAGCTAATTGATTTTAGCTCTGTCTTTGGGTAATTATTTCTGAGAAAGCAGGGATATAGGGAAGGATCGGGATGCAGGTATGGCAGAGGAGGCAGCTGCCTAGGGCTGCTGCTTGCCCAGTGGCCGTGCTCCTCTGCCAAACCACCCGCTGGCACTACCTGCATGGTCTGCCTGCCCCAGAGGGAAGGAGCACAGAGGCTCGCCACTTCTCTCTTCCTCTCCTTCTCCCAGCTGGTGATGTTCCTTTCTTTTCTCAAGGCAGAAAAACTGATTTTCTTTCCTCCAGCTGCTGTCGAAGGGAAAAGAAAAGGGAAAAGTTGTAGCTCATAGTGCAGTGGCCAAGCCAGGGTTGAAGGATGCAAAGAGAGAGAAGGTACTTACACCCCAGGTTTCCTCTTTGGCCACAATCTGCCGTTGGGTTGGAGCCACCACCCTATTGCTGTGGGGCACAAGACCCTGGCGGACAGGTTACAGTCTTCTCCTCTGCAAACAGGACCACATCAGCTTGGGTGCAGGGAGGTCAGGGCATTAGTGTGGGAGGGGAGATATTATCCTAATTTGACTTTCACAATCTCCCATCACCCCTAACCTCACTGGCCTTTCTCAGCTCCTCAGGTCCCCACTGGATGCTTTGCCTCCCACACCACTCCTTTGGTCTCACGTAATTTATATTCTTGAGGCACAAAATTGAGTTTTGCCTTTGAGCTGACTTTGGCATGGGACTTTCAAAATCTCATCAGGTAAAAAAACCCTTTTTTTCCTCTTTTTTTAATCTTATAACTCATCCTGTTATATAATAATGACAGTGCCTACAGTGGCAGAAGGGACTGTTTGATTCCAAAAACGATGGCTGTAGTTATCAAGTATTTTCACTTCCCTTTGGTGTTTAAGCACCCGTGAAAACCATTTATTGCCTCGTATATCCTTCTTAACATCTTCTCCTCTAATTGCTCTCTATAGAATGAAAACAAATGGCTGAGGATGCTCAATTTATTGTAATATAAACACGTATTTGAGCAGTATATACATTATGATCCATTTTATTCCAATACTATCAGTACTAGCTATGTTTGGCTGTTAGTTTTACTCTGAAATATTTGCTTGATGCCAATGAGGTAAAGTAGATCTCATTTTGTAACCAAGCTATACCATCCCAAAACACATTGATCATGCACAACCATGACAACTACCCCCAATGACTAATCCAATAGCCAACCCTATGGTTCACCATCCTCTCTGTAGAAAAAATAATGGCTGATTTTTTTGGCCTCCTTTATCTTAAGAGGTTGGTTCCTGTTCTAGTTTTATCCATTAAATAAAACAGACCTCTAGGACCATTTACTTTCCTTCTATGAAAGGATTATACCATTTTTTAGCCTACTGCTTCAAACCACTATGTTACAGTAGGCATTTGTTATCCACTGTGGGAAGGCTAGCATCGTATTCCCCTCCTCAGTTTTCCAGTAAGCAGCCAGCTTTCCACTTTCTCTCTGGGCAGCCATCCAGCAGGATGTTCTCCCTCTGCCCATGGGCTTCTCAAACTCATTTTTCTGGGTGAAGCATTCCATATATCTCCCATTCTTCAGCTCTGTGACCACTTAGCTGAGCCTATACCAACCAATTTTTTAAATTCAATTTGGAATTAGAATACACGGGTATTACATGGGGTTTGATGTGTGGCCCAACTTAATTGATTGCCAATTACCTCAAGTTGGTTAACATGCTTATAAATGAAAGTCTAAACAGCCCACGAGTGCTCGTTCCATGAGGCAAATGCTTGTGAGTTACCTCAGTGCACAACCGAAGGTAAACCACAAATGTCTGACTGCTGCAACACATCTTCTTGGAATGTTTAGGTTAGCATTTACAATTGCAAATGTCTTCACCAACTCTGCTAGCTAATTGGCAAACAGCTAATAAAGGCAAGTTACAACAAGAGACCAAATTCTAGTCTAGACATATCTGTAGCAGGAGACTGAGGTCAGATTGTTTTCAAGTTTTGAATAAGCTCAGAAGAGTTTCCCTACTGCCTGACACCAAAAAAAGTGTGTGTGTTGGTTTGGGGTTTTTTTATTTAAGAAACAAACAAACAAAGAAAGAAATGGGAAAATGTAACAGGAAGCTCACAGCCTGTGCTTGCTGCCTGGGCTCTCGGGACTTTTATTCTTGATAACCTCATTACTCATCTGAATGCAGCGTGTTTAGGATGATGTGAAGGGCCACCCCTACAGTCGCCTGGCTAGAAAGAATAGGACCAAGCTAAGGCTGTGTGAGAGGGGAAAGCAACTGAGAACCTGGACTATCCTAATATTAACAGGGGCAGATTTTCTGGAGACAGGCAGCCAGATAGGAGCTGGAAGCACCGTAAGAAGAACTGGCTCTGTCTTATAGCAAAGCAGGGTACTGGAGGAATCGGAGAGAATGACTCAGGAGCGCAGTCCTAACAGAACGGCCTAACCAAGGTTCAGTGGAAGGAGAGACTGGACTTGCTGATTATCCTAAAAGGAACCAGAAAAGAAAAGTAATCTTAATAAGTTAAAAGGATATCACAACATACCAGGTAACGTACATGTACCTTTGAAGGGGTTCAGTATCTGGGAGACTATGTTTACAGTCTATTTTTTGTTATTTTGTTTTTTATAAATGTTTCTTAATTTGTATGTGTTGATCTGTTGTTAACTATAGTGCTAAGACTTCCTGACTCTGTGGAAGAGCTGAAGAAGCACAGCGGGCAGGAAATTAAAACTATTTTCTTTTCAGGTGCACTTCACTGCAGAATTGCAGTCCAGTTATGGATAGAGATATAAGTAGAGATATAGATAGATACACACTGGAAAAAACACAGTACTCTACACAAAACACAGCTCATGAAAGGAGCTCTCCCAACCACTCCCTCTATTTTTCCCATTGCTCCCTGCACAAGTCTACCCCAGCTCCAGCCCCACTGGTATCTTACGGATGTGACTCATCAGCAACATAAAAGTAGCCCATCAGGCTGACTGCTCTCTCCTAGACTGGCTCTGAGGTCTCTGCTCACCTGGCAGCTCCCATCCAGTGGCTCCTCGCTCGGAGCCGCCTCCCATCTCACGGGCTTGCTGGCTGGAGAGGATTTGCAGCTACACATGCTCAGTCAGCCCCAGCCACTTTTGGGAACAGGAGTCCTTTGTGTCCAGGAGCACAGGGCTGTACATGCATCCAGTCCAATTGTTGGATGCCTATCCAGCCAAGAGGCGTTCTGGAGGTGTGTGGTGGGTTGACCCTGGCTGGACGCCAGGTGCCCACCAAAGCTGCTGTGTCACTCCCCTCCTCAGCTGGACAAGGGAGAGAGACTATAACGAAAGGCTCAGGGGTCAACATAAGGACTGGGAGAGATTCCCTCACCAACTACAGTCATGGGCAAAACAGACTTGACTCAGGGAAATTAGTTTAATTTATTACCAATCAAAATCAGAGTAGGATAATAAGAAAATAAAAACTAAATCTTAAAACACCTTCCTTCTGTCTCTCCCTTCTTCCCGGGCTCAACTTTACTCCTGATTTCTCTACCTCTTTCCCACAGCAGCACAGGGGGACGGGAATGGGGGTTGTGGTCAGTTCCTCACGCATTGTCTCTGCTGCTCCTTCCTCCTCAGGGGGAGGACTCCTCACACCCTTCCCCTGCTCCAGCATGAGGTCCTTCCCATGGGAGACAGTTCTCCAAGAACTTCTCCAGTGTGAGACCTTCCCACAGGCTGCAGTTCTTCACAAACTGCTCCAGTGTGGGTCCTTTCTGCAGGCTGCAGTACTTCAGGAGCATACTGCTCCAGCGTGGGTCCCCCATGGGGTCACAAGTCCTGCCAGCAAACCTGCCCCAGTGTGGGATCCCCACTCCATGGGTCCACAGGTCCTGCCAGGAGCCTGCCACGAGCTGCGGGTGTATATCTGCTCCACCATTAACCTCTATGGGCTGCAGGGGGACAGCCTGCCTCACCATGGTCTTCACCATGGGCTGCAGGGGAATCTCTGCTCTGGTACCTGGAGCACCTCCTCCCCCTCCTTCTCCACTGACCTTGGTATCTGCAGAGTTGATGCTCTCCCATATTCTCACTCATCTCTCCAGCCGCAGTTGCTGTTGTGCAGCAACTTTTTCCTCTTCTTAAATACATTATCACAGAGGCACTACCACTGTCACTGATGGGCTTGGTCTTGGCCAGCAGCGTGTCCATCTTGGAGCCAACTGGCATTGGCTCTGTTGGACATGGGAAGTTTCTAGCAGCTTCTCACAGAAGCCACCCCTGTAGCCCCCTGGCTACCAAAACCTTGCCGCAGAAACACAATACAAGGTGCCATCCAAAATGTTACTTTTCCCTCTAATTCAGGTGTGCATCTGCAACTGAGATAAACCTCTGTATGGAGCAAAGGCTTCTTGGCCTCAGGTTCTTGCCTACTGGCAGACATCAGGCCTTCATGCTAGACATGGGCAGCCAACCCACTCTATCCCTTTGAACCATGCAATAAGTGGAGGCAGAGCTTTATGCAATAGCCAGGCACGTTCCTCAGAGCTCAGATACACAATTCCAGCTTCTTGCCTGCTGGAGGGATTTAAGCCCTTATCTCCTTACTGTATGCACTAACATAGAGGTTATATGAGGGTCAAGGCTGAAAGGTAGAAGTTTGGGGGTGAGCGAGGAGAGGTAAGAGCAAGCCTGACCCCGCTGTGTGGTGTTGGTGGAGAGCAGGGGACCAGAGCACCAGTCACCACGCTGTGGCCTCTGCCGCTATTTTATCCAGTGACTGTTTAATGATTGCAATGAGCACAATTAATGTGAGTACAGTGCTGGGCTGCTCAGCTCTGTCAAGATTAGAGCAGTTCTTACCATCTGGGGAGCTATAAAGTCAATCCTGGTGCTTCAGTGCTTCAGTGCCAGGCAACAGGGTTTTCAGACTCACTGTTTCAGAATTAGACCCCTAAAATTTTGCTGATGTCCCCTTGAGGGTTTGGGATGGAGCGGGTCCTTGCCTTCTTGTATTTTCCCCAACTCTCCAGATCATTCTCTGAAGAGCAGTTCAATTCTCTCTGCAGAAGGAATAGCGTTAGCAGACATGTTCTTGTCTCAGCATATATTCAAAGGGAACATGGCTCACTTGTGGGTTTTTGGTTAGTTTGTTTGTTCACTTGTTTTGGCTCAGACGTTCTAATGTTTTAAGTGACTGATACTTAACTTTTCCTTCCTTGCCACATTCCTCTATCTTCTCTGACGTTTCCACAACTGATTACTCATGTGTAGGTATAAGCCAGATAGTTCAGCAAAAATGCTTGTCATCATCTGTGTTAAACAACATAATGTCATATTATGACAACCATTAGCTCTCTGAGTAAAGTTATTTTGCACTGATCGAGTATCTTTATATGTGTATGTGAGACAGTACTTAGGTGACTGAAACAGTACCTTACCGGTGCCATTCTTTTACTGGGGTGTGATAATAGGAAAAGAGGTATCCGACAGTTTGTCACATTTTGCATTTCATTTGGCTCTTATTGTTTGTGCTTGCAGTTCTAAACATCTTGTACACAAATCAGATCTGGTGATAGCTCAGTCTGTGGGGATTGATTTCTCTGATATCAAGGCTGGGCTATTATTAGCTAAGTTTCTGGACGTCATTGCTAACAAGATAGAGCAAGTACTTGCCTGCTGCATCAAAACAGAGATCCCATCTCTCATCCCTTGTTCTTTCCTTTGATAATAGTCCCAGCCTTCGAGCTTCCACAGGTTATAATCTGAATCATTTCAGGCCTGAGATTTATGTTCATTTGACAATGAATATTTTCTTCCTCAGGAAATGCCCCACATTTCAACTCCTCCAGTCCTGCTGGGAGATGATGTGCATCTCACAAGGGTTTCTGAGTTTATGCAGAACATCATCAACACTGTTTCAAGACAGAAGCCCTGGCACGCTCGGTTCTGAGAGACCTCCGCTTCTGGCCAGATTTCCATGGTCTTCGTCATATCAGAAGATTGCCTTCGCAAGCCCCCATTTGCAAACTATATCCTTTCCTTTCCTGTTTGAACGACAAGTATAATAGCACTGTCCTGTATAATCTAACTCCCAGCAGGAAGAACATAACATAATCACATCTGAAAATGATCTCAAGTCCTGATGTGAGCTTTGAACATGAGGCATGTATTCAGCCAACATTTCGATTTCAGCCTTCATTACTCCAGTTTCTCAGTGTCTCATGGCCTTTCATATCCTTGCTTCGTACCTCTGAAGAACAGAACTACTTTTATACGTCATTTGCACTGGCACACAAAAGCACAGACACAGCAAAATGAACAAGTTGTTGTGATTTGTATTAAATTGGCTAGGACAGGTAACAAGGGCAGTTTCTCTACAGGCTTAATACCCAGAGAACAGGGTCTTCAGAACCATTGGACATTACCCTGGGCATTAGGTTATGCTGTAATATTTTCAGTACTGTCACAGTGGCAGAAGAACAGCTGTGGTTATGACATTTCCCTATGACTGTGTAGGTCACAGCACCTTCAAAATATGTTAAACATTGCTTGCCATATTCTTTTTGTATGACCTAATTGACTTCTATGTCTAAGTCTCTTTGTCAAGCCAGCTGGAATTAGGTCCTTAAAAGCCTACAGGTGTGTGAACTTTGGGAAGCCCAGGGAAGACACCCTAGAGTAGACATCCCAAATGTTAAGCTTACATGGCACAACTCACCAGGTTGACTGATAAATCAGTCTAGACATAATCAAAGCATTCTATCCAGGTGGACATGAGCTGAAACCCTCCTAACTCCTGCAGGCTTCATTAGCTAACACCAGCACCTGGATCCCAAACCAGTTGGCCTGAAGTATCTCAAAGACCTGTGCTCCATGCTTCCCCCAACAAGAGTAGACAGTGCCAGTGTTCCCACAAGCTGAGTCTTCCCAAGTACTGGCAGGACAAGACAGAGCCCTGAAGAAATAGCTAAACTAGCTGTGCTATCAGAAGTGGAACATCTAAATTTGTAAGGATAGCACTGATACTGGTATGCCGTACATCCCTCCACTCACCAATGTCTAATGTTATGAAGATATTCAAAAGACTCCACAGTTCCTCAACCATGGAGACTTCCAGTCTTTTTGTTACTGTAGGGACCAATTCCTACATTCATGGAAAAATCAGGAATTGATTAAGTTAAGGATGCAATTCAGTTAATACGTATAGGTGTCAAAGTCCAGCATTTGAGATACTTTAAAGTATACACTGGACATCTAGTTGCTGATCCAGAAAGAAGGCTATGGGTCTGCAGTGGGACTCAGACATGACAGCTTCACATGCATAGCTTGGATACCCTGGAATCTTTTAAAGGGCATTACATTTAGACAGCTGAATCACCCTCCAGATGACCATGGCCAAGAAAGGAAAATGTGCGTAGCCATTCCAAATCCCAGACTGATGCTCTTTTGGCTGGATCAGACCTCCCCAAAGGTTTGAGCACACCACCTCCCAAGCCTCTTAGCTTTCTGGATGATTCACGTTGGACCATGAGACTAGGAATGAACGACAGATCATATGATGGAAACACTTTTGTATATACAGTCATGGGCATGTCCTCACATGCATGTACTCGTGAGTCGGGGGAGCGGCCCTGCCTCTGGCTGTGCTGGAAGATGATGCCTTTTCTGTAAAGACCCTGGGAGTTTTACCCTGGTTGTGATTGCAATGTCATGTTTCTTCTCTTCCTTGGCACCTCCTGCCCAAGAAGCTGGTCAGCAGATCAGGCCAACCTGCTGCACCTACACTAGTCACAACCCAGGAGGGAGACCCTGGCATTGTGGTGAGCGTATGAGAGACATCACACAGAGCAGGAGTGAGTCTCCAGTGTGATAGATAGGTTTGATCTCACCTGCCTCACAAGGTCTCACAGGCTCAGCTTCTTCTGTGCAGCTTCTTAAACACTGTGAGTCTGAGGTTAAAGGTGCAATTTACTAGCAGAAATGTCATTGTAAACCTAAACTTTTTGATTACGTTTTCCTACTTATAGAAGAAACATTTGCTTCCAAAAATGGCTTTTAGTTGCAAGTCAAGCGTAGCTCAATGCTGACCCCAGAGATCCCACTGCATTCTTGTCCAGCAAGAACCTGAGAGTCCTTCCCTCCTAAAAGACATGATTCAGATTTATAGAAACTGATCATTTAATTATCAAACTGAAGGTTGATATGGCAACATGGTAACAGGAATGGCAGTTGCTGTCCACATCCCTCTTTCCCTTGCCATGCCATTAGTTTCTGTAGATATTATGAATGAGCTCCATAAAAGAAAAACGGGCACCATTATGGTACAAACATTTTCCCTTTGTGGCTGTCCATCACTCTTCTCCTCTTGGTACTGCAGGATGGAGAAGAATTTATACCCTGTATTTACATAGCAATATACTTTATCACTATCACTTATGAAAATATAAAGTGACTGTGCTGATTCATACTGTGCATTTTAGTAGTAACACGGCAGTAGAAGTTGCTAGATTGTCAAGCTGTCTTCAAGAAGAAAATGTCACTTTGGCTGATCGCTTAGCCACTAAAATAAGTATCAGTTTGAAAGTTGTCATGCCAACATGGAATAGGAGCCTGGCATCCATAGATGGTATTTATGTTTGATAACATTCATTTCAGCTACAGTACCTCCCTGCATGGGGGAAGCGATCTCATTAACATTGACTTTGACTTTCTCCACCAAATGAATGAATACTCATTCTTTAAGGACAAAATTCACATTACCCTAAGCAGAGACCAAGTAAACAGATTTCCTGTGAGTGACTGTATGTAGAAGACAAAAGGGATGTATTTTTCTTTACTTTCCTCCCTGCTCCTGACCATAATCTGGATTTAAACATCTTTCGTTTCTGTGCATTACTGCACCAGTGATCATTTCACAGAAGGATAATTAGGGAGCTTTCTGAGAGTATTTTACAATACATATCCATACTTGCTAGTCTTTCGTATTTCGAGAACTTAGTGGTACAAGAGAGACATGAAGGAATGGCACCTTCTCTACACTCTTGTGAATTAAAAGCTTAATGCTGAGGAGACACGTGGCTTGACAACACTTGTCATATTTAATGGGAGCTGTGAGGGTGTAGCAGGCCACACACAATGTGGACTGAGAAGGATAAGGAGGTTGTACTTTGACAAGGCAGCTCCCCCAGAACTTAGTTCAAAGCATACTGTGAAGCCAAATGGGAAGCTTTTATTTCCCTTGAACTCTCTCCCCCAGGAAACGTGCAAAGCTCTGAAGTACTGCTAGTCAGAAGTTTGGAGGCAAAACAAAGTTTTGCCAAAAATAGTGATTTGCTGAACCCGAATGATCTCAAAGTTTCAGAAGATCAAAGACAGACTTTAGGTCACCTAGGACCCAGCCTGTCCAAAAGGCAGAGCTCCACCAGGCAAGCTATGCCAGCTCTGGGAACCCATGACTGTAAGACCTGTGGCTCTGAGGCAACCAACCATGCCAGGCTTTCCAAAGACTCATGGGATTGTAAAACCCCTCAAAAGCTCAGTTCTAGCTTATTCCCATATAGCATCTACAAAAGCAGAACTTAGAGCCTAAAAGACTTGATACAGGTTCTCAGGAACCGTTATTCCGTCATAATTATGCCATTCTGGCACCAGAAACTCTGTTTTTTTCCAGTGCTTATATGGTAAGGCTTTGGTGTGGGGCAGAACCTGGAAACATCAGGCCCCTGCAAGGCCTCATCTTTTAGATGATCTTGCAAGAGACACTGGAGTACGTCTGCTGAGCACTTGGACCTCAGACACCACCCAAAACACATCCCTGACAGAACCCTGTGATTAAATTGGCTCCTGTTGTGGGACTGGCCTGGGGACAAAGACTCTGATGCTTCCAGGACAGGGGTCTGTGACTCCAGAGTCATCAGCTGGGGCTCCCAGGCTCGATGCTGCTGAGCCAAGTGCCTGCCGAGTTATCCTCTTCTTCAGCCCACATGCAAATATTTCAGCCTGCAAAGCTCCTTCTGGTGCAGGTCAGGGATGGCACCACACAGGCAGCATACATAACACACACACAGAGCCCAGGGAGCTAAGTCAGTGCATAATGAGTTCAATTCACACATACATAAGAGACACAATCAGCAGCCTTTTGAAAACAACAGGCTAATTACACTGAAGAAACAGAGGAGATTATAGAACAGGAAAGGAACTAAGAAAAAACCACTGTACATACAAAAAGAAACCACACTTCCAAATAATATTTAACCATCCGAACCTCTTTCTAAAATAAATCTTTCCAGCTCTTGCAGAGACTAAGATCACACTGGGTGTCTTTCCAAGTTTTTGGGGAATTTCCAGTGCCTACCCTTTATTCTTTTAGATTAAGTTCAACTCAGGACTCGCGAGCATGTGGGCTAAAACCTGGGAGATGCTGGGCACTTGCATCTCTTACTGAATAGCCTTTTATCAGCCTATTTAGGTTATCCCAGTTTAACCCTATAGTCCCTTCCAGCAATTCAATGACTCAGATTAACTAGACACTTGGCCAGTGTCGAGCTCCAGGCTGAAGGTTGGAGAGAGGCTAGTCCCCAGACAAATGATGCATGGAATTTGTATCTGTGGGTTGCCATGCCGACGCCGAGCACGAATTGCTCAAGATTCAGCAGGACTTGGCAGGGACCTTTTTGCTTCCCAGAGACCCACTGACAGGTAATATTACTGAGTTTCTGTTTTATTATGTGAAGTCCCATTGAAATGCTCAGTACAAGCATCTAATTCATTTCCATGCGAGTTTGCATAGCAAAAAAGAGAAAGCAGGAGGGAGCGGCAAGGCAGTGAGGGACCCTCCTGTTCCCAGCACAGTGTGGGATTCACTTGCTGTGTGGGGCAGTTTTATCTTTCCCGTGCGCCTGCAGAACAGCACTGCTCTGAATGGGCTCGGGCACTCAAAGGCGTCTGAGAATATTTCACAGCTGATAGCTGCTGATGGTATATTCCCAGAGCACGCGCTGCCTGAGAGCTCGGGGTACTAAGCTACGATATGGAGGCTGAATACAAAAATAAAAGAAAACGACAGGGTTGGATGTGGGCGTGCTCGGCTTCCCCTCCGCACAAGCACAAAATCGGTGCACGGGACCAAGCAGCATCAGTCCCAGCGCTTGATCCAAAACTCACGGGGGAGACAGAAAGGCCCCTGGAGACGTCAGTAGCCTTTGGCTCAGCTCAAACAGTCAGATTCACTCCTCCCACGGGGAACATTTAAAGCGTCCGGTATCCACGTCCTTGATAGAGCCGGCTGAACAAACTGTTATGAATAAATTATGCAAATAGCTTAGCACCCTGCCTTCTGCTCACAAATCATTTAGGAACCCCTCATCTCCTCCATCAGCCTAACTGTTCTTGAGGAATTTATGCCAAAGCATTTCTGTGTCAAATTTCTGCCTTTAGGCTGTTTCCAAACTGCTCTGCTTCCCTCCGCCCCTTCCCCCATCGCTGCTTGTTATTCAGTGGGTGTAAGGTTCTCCCAAGTCACATGAGACACTGTTTCCTCCTCTCTAACTTTCCTGGCTGGGAAATAATAAATGGCTAAATGGCAGAGACACATTCCCATGTGATGCTTAGAGATAAATCATTGTGCTAAACCCCACGCTTTGTTTAAGGAGCCCGGGTATGTCAGATGGGGCTCGGGATTCCACTACATGGCACAGCGCCTAACAGTTAAGGGCTCCAACACTCGGTGTTGCAACACCTAGGTCCTTTTGTTGACTTAATGCCTGTACCTTTGCCCAGAGCAAAATACATTGGATAAGATAAAAACAATCCAAATAAACAACGAAGCATTGGCATCATCCACTGGATTAAAGAGCAAAACAAGACAACTCTGCCTACTGAGCTGGATGTTATGGCTCCCGGCTCACATTTTTTAGCCATGTACAAGACCAAAGTCTGTCTTTTCAAGCCAAAATGAGGGCACTTACTGTTACACATCACTTTAGCCTTATCTAACTGCAGGCTGCCACTGGAAGAAGCAATCCAGTGCATTTGTCTCCATCTGGCTTCAGGTTTCTGCCCTCTTCACACTGAACCTAATGCCCGTAGAGGTACTGGGGGAGCTGACCCATCGCCCTGGCCCAGGTTAAACTTGTTTCTGTGGATTACCATTTGGGTGGATCACTGAGGTGCCCTGACTCTGCCCCTCTGCTACCTCAAAACCCAACACCAGCTGTGGTTGGTGGGACCAGGGGCCGTGGCCTGAGAGGAGAGCGGGACTGAGGAGGGGCAGAGCAGGACTCAGTCACTCTGTGGGGTGTAGGGAGATGCCCTGCCTGACCTGGGCACCCACAGGTTGGTGGCAAACTTCAGCTACCACCCCTTTCGTGATCACACAGGCTCTTCAAAGGTTGTCTGCTATCTCTGCGGTGCAGCAGCAAAGGGCAGGAGACATGGACCTGGCCAGTCCCTCCACCTCCCCAGACCTGCCAGGATGCCAGCATATGGGGCCAGGACCAGGGAAGTGATTAGAACAATTCCCGCCAATGCTGACACCAGCTTCCTCTCCCCTTCCTCTGGATGAGGAGGACCCAGGACAGAGAGGCACAGGGGCACCCTGTGTCCATGGCCATCCTTTGCCAGCAATGGCTTTTCAGATGCAAGGAAGTGGCATTTTACCAAAACAAGTGAATGCACTTAGACTAACCATATGTTTGACTTACACATTGATTTACGCATCAACGAGTTTAATATCGCACACTGCATCGTCATAGTTTGCATTCATGACAAGTACAGAGATTGTTTATGGTAAATATGTACCAATCTGAACTCAGAATTTTTTAAAAAAGCGACCCATTACCATAGAAACAAAGAAAATGTGGATAATCCATCAATCTGTCCAAGGCAAGATTAGCTCTACCTGCAGCATTCCTGGCAGGTATTTCACCAGTCTGGTCTTAATGGTCCCCATCAGAGGGATGCTACTCCTTCTGAAATGATCTGTTCGAGAGAAAAGGCTTTCCCTAAAAGCCTACTCCAGTCTTTGTTAAGCTTATAACTTATTGTATTATCCACAATGAACAGAGACAGAAAGGTTTATTACCACCTCATTGAAGCAGCATTTTATTTATTCAAAGCCTGGCAGGCACAATTCTCACCAGCTTTCTCTGCATAGATTAAGCAGACACATTTCTTGACACCTGCCCCTGCAGAGCATGTTTTCTAGACCTCTGACCAGGCTCATTTCTCTCCCCTCGACTTTCTGCAATCTTTCTTGAAGTGTGGTACCCAAAACTGGAATCGACTCCCTGCTGGAGACTTTACCAATGGAAGCATTACCTCATGTGTCTTTTGTACAACTCTGCTGTTTGTATATCCCAGAATAATATTTGCTTCTTTCACAACAGGATGCCATTACTGACTCATGCTGAGCTCATGATCCACTACAATTCCCAGATCTTTGCTACCTCTACTCTCATTTCCCATCAGTATTCAGGGAGGCATTTAGCCCTATCTACATGCCAGTTTATATTCAGTGTTATCCTGTTTCTTTTAAAGCATTTCTCCAATTTCTCAGGCCTGTCCTCCGAGACACACGCAATTTGTCAGTGCTTAGAGTCATACGCAGATTTAAAATATGTGCTTTTTAGTCCATCAGTTAGTTCACTGTAATGATAACAGTGGATCTGGACCCCAGGACGGTCTCTTACAGAGCCTTAACTGATAAATCCTTTCAGTGCAATACTGAATTGCCGGCAGTGGGTTCTTGGCTGTCATAGAATCATAGAATCAGAATCGTTTAGGTTGGAAAAGACCTTTAAGATCATCCAGTCCAACCATTGACCCTACTCTACCAGGTCTGCCACTAAACCATGTCTCTGAGCACCACATCTACATGATTTTTAAACACATCTAGGGATGGTGACTCAACCACCTCCCTGGGCAGCCTGTTCCAATGTTTCATCACTCTTTCAGTGAAAAATTTTTTCCTAATGTCCAGCCTAAACCTCCCCTGGCACAACTTGAACCTGTTTCCTCTTGTCCTACCACTAGTTACTTGGGAGAAGAGATCAGCTCCCATCTCACTGCAACCTCCTTTCAGGTAGCTGTAGAGAGCAATAAGGTCTCCCCTCAGCCTTCTCTTCTCCAAACTAAACAATCCTAATTCCTTCAGCCGCTCCTCAGAAGACATGTTCTCCAGACCCCTCACCAGATTTGTTGCCCTTCTCTGGACACGCTCCAGCACCTCAATGTCCCTCCTATACTGTGGCACCCAAAACTGAACACAGTACTCAAGCTGTGGCCTCACCAGTGCTGAGTACAGGGGCACGATCCCTTCCCTACTCCTGCTGGCCACATTATTCTTGATAGAGGCCAAGCTGCCATTGGCCTTCTTGGCTACCTGGGCGCACTGCTGGCTCATGTTCAGCCGGCTGTCCACCAGGACCCCCAGATCCTTTTCTGCCAGGCAGCAGAGTCATTTGCCAAGAAGTACTGTGGGTATTTTGCAGCAGCCTTGCCAAGAATCAGTGGTCCCAAAGCCATGACTTTTGGGCATCAGCGTGCTCATGAGACCTTTGAACCAAAGCTGACATGGAAAGCAATGCAGCATGTTTTTCAGTATTGTTGTTCACTGAGCCCAGTGAAGTTAGAGGCCCATGATTCAGACCACAATTCCCTGGGCGCTTATGAAAATGCCATTTGAGGCGGTGTCAAAAACCTTACTAAATTCTTGCCTGTCCACATGACTTGTTACCCCGTCATAGGAAAAACAAACAAACAAACAGGCTGGTTTGATATGATCTGGTCTCAACAAATCACACTGATAACTACTTATCGCTCTGCTCTCTTGCACATCATTCAATCACTTGTCCAAGGATCTTTCTGGGAAATGAAAGTCAAGTCAACTGGGACTCTGTGTCCTCTTTTTTTCTTTTTTTTAATAGGCACTCTGTCAGCCTTTTTCTAGCCCAACATCATCCAAATTCTCAAAGATAATTACCATGGCCTTCAGGATTGTTCAGCCAGTTCCCTAAGTAACCTAGGGTGAATTACAGGCCTGAGTGATCTGAGAAAATCTAATTTATCTAAGCAGTTTCTAAACATTTCTTTCCCTATTCTTGCCTGAGTTCTTACCCTTTTGTGGCTAGTGTTAACTGTGTCAGCCATCTGATTACAGTCAGGCTTTTTAATGAAGACTGAAGCAATAAAAGGCATTAAACACTTTGGCCTTCTTGGCATGTTTTGTTATTAGCTTTCCTATCCCATTTATTAGCTGGCCAATGTTTTTTCTGGTCCTCCTCTTACTGCCAAGGAAGTTATACAGGGTTTTCATGTTACCCTTTATATCTCTTTTTCTTATTTTGTGTGTTGGCCTTTCTCATTTTGTCTACATACTTGTGCTATTCTATTATACTCATACCTAGTTTCTTGACCTGGATTTCACTTTCTGTGTATTTCTTTTTCAGTTTTACAGTTGCTACAGAATTACTGACTTAGCCAGACTGGTCTGTTACTAGACATTGTATCTTTTCCTTCCACTGAGTGAATTTGGAGGGTAGACTTACTTCTTCTGTTCCATTCAAGAACTATAGACATTTTTCTCTTGAGCTTCTTTGTTCATATCTATCAATTCTATGAATGTGTTCAGACTTGCTTAGCGCTTTTTCTCTGATTAGTTCACAAAGATTATGATTTTTCCCCTAAAAGATGCTATTGTCTAAAAGAAAAATGTAGAAATCTGGGTCATCGTTGAATAAGCATTGGCATATGACTTTTCAGGAATCCAAGTGACATGAGCACAGTCTTACCTTCAGTCTTGAACTAGTAATACCTAAGATTCATTGACAAAAGGATGGCCCAAAAAAGGTGGTTCAGGGAAATTCAGTAACAGCGTAAAAGAAACAGTTAATGATCTTATTAGAACTAAATGCTGGACCAAGGTTAGATATGCCTGATGGATTTGCTAATGATAATGATTTGGCTGATGCATATACATGGGACCCTAATGAAGATCTATTGCTTTTTGGTTTTCCCAGTTTTATTTAGTGAGGTTAAGAAAGCATTACTTCAAATGAGTTTGAAGAAAAGTGCAGTGGCAAGCAACCTTGACCACAAATTATTTAAAATAATTGCTTCATCCACAGTGAAATTAGTAGCTGATTTATGTCACTTGTCTTTCTTCATTGCAAAATACTGTAGCATCACTGTAAACTGTGACATTTTCCAGTGAGGTGACACAAAAGCAAATGCTTTCTGTTCCTCAGCTATCAAAAAGCTTGGTGCAGGGTCTGGTTTCTACTTTATCAAGAGTTTTGATTTAGCAGAGTGAAGGCTTTAAAGCATTCTGTCACTCTACCTGTGGTAAAAAAATAAGAGGGAACTCCTCATCTGTTTAGGAAATTTAGGTTGATTTCGGCTGTCTGGGACAGACCAGTTGCACGTGATGTTCACATTCCTTTAGATGATAGCTGCATCACCTGAAATGAGCACTTCCAGTGGGCAAGTCAAATCTTCAGTAGGCTGAATCTCCTCTGAGGGTGAAGAGGGAGACAAAGGCTCCTAACTTGCCTAAAGCATCTCCATCAAGGGTCTATAACAGGCCCTTCCTGGAAGCTGGAGTTGCAGCTGTGTTGCATTGTGAAAACCAGCCCTGTGCCCTGATATCATCCGGGCCTGGAGAAACTGATGGTAACTGGATGAACACCACCCTTGAGAACTGGGATCCACGGTCTAACTGGTATGTCTGTAAAAGTCAGCAGCCAAGATTTACTGGATTCACTCTTGCACTGTTGAACATAAGTAGATGGCTGAAAGCGGAAAAGGAGGAGTGGTGAAGTGAGTCACCTGAGATGGAGCACATGATCAGGTGTCACAGGGAGGAGAGGCAGGTTCCTGGGTCTCAGTTTCCCAGGTCACACTGTTTTCTCTACCGTGTCCCAGTGCCTGTTGTGGTATGTAAGTCTAACGTAGATAGTAGACCTTTTCCTGTGTATTTATCAAAAAATATCTAGAGCTGTGTGCTCGGAGATAATGACTGTTTGGCATAACTTGTAACAAATGCCATCATTGCCTGAAGCTTTTTAAACTTTGAAAAATAATAATTTACAGGTTTTTTCCCTGTTGAAAAAGAAGGCTAAGATAATAGCTGTGGTATAACAGACAGAACTATTTTTGTCTGTTCAGTAGGCTGTAGGTTGTTTGCATGTATATATTTGTGTTTGTGTGGGTCTGGGTGTGTGTTTGTGTGTATGTGCCCATATGTTGTTAGTTTTCAATTCCTTATCTTTGTAGCAAATGACAATGAAAGCTCCTTAAGTTGGTCTATGCATGCTGCATAACTAACAGGAAAGAATGATTTCCTTTTTACAAGCTAAATAACAAAACTTCTCACACTTTATTTACATTGACAGGAAAATAAGAGTCCTCATGTCACCTTACTAGTGAACAGTCAGCCACGTTTGTGGTGTTCAGTATCAATCTAAAGAGATATTAGACTACTCTAATGCTTAATTCTCACTTTGTATTAAAATAAACATCTATTTGTGTTCAGCATCATAATACGGAGACAAGGGGGGCTATTCCTCCAGGCAGGAATTAGCTTTTTCTCCAAGTTTTGCAGCTGTGATGAGGCCACAGTCCTGCAGTCTCACCTTTATGCCCGGGAAACCAACAGGCATCCACACCAGTACATCTCGCTACCATGCTGGCAGAGGCTGCGTGAGCCAGCTCAGAAACAGAGCTGATTCTGCCCAGGAAATCAAACCCATCCACACCTCATTGCACAACTGAATAATGTGTTATTCATTGTGTAGAGAAATATTACACACTAATGTCCTGAACCTCCATGATGCAACACGGGGAACGAGTGGTGCTGAGATGCTGCTCAGTTCCCACCAAGGTGGATGGGAGCAGAGGATATTCAGCACATCCTAGGAAGACATCCAACACCTTCAAGATTTTATCTGGATCTTGATGTGCACTAGAAAGTCTTGTTGACAGAGCACACCGCAGGCGGACACCAGCTTGCTCTGCTGGTATTTGGAGCCAACAAAGCTGCGTGACCATGTTAGTATGGAACCAGCCAGCACTGGTAAGCCCTGCTGAGAGGCTAGGTGTGTTACTTCAGGCTTGGCACCCTGCTACCACCATCACCTGCTTTTTCTTCAGCTCAAAGGACAGGCATCGGGGAGCTCCAGTCTGCACAGAGCAGCAGCAAGGGCAAGCTCACGTCAGCAGGCTTCATTTTTCTTCCAGGCTCTGTACGTGAGGACATACTTCTAGCTTACAAGAAACAGAAACATTCACTAACCCCTTGTTCCTGCCGGGAGTTAGCAAGAAATGCTAGTCTTTACACCCTCTGGGATTAGGGACTGGGCAAATCCTACTGCTACAGACACAAACCTCTTCATACGCTTGTGCTGTCCATGCATAAGTGAGTTGTAGGAGGACAAATTATCAAAGGCTGTGTGTACCTGGGGTCACCAGCATTAAGGCTCTGTGAGCTGGTTCTGCTCTGTTTTAGCCACAATAGTGCTCAGCAAATATCTGTTCCCCCAGTTCTGTGCACTGGCTGCTGTAGCCACAATTTCAAAGCCTGCTCACCGAGATTAAATTGATCCCTGGCTCCACTTCCCCTGTACCTTTTTAAAATCACATTTTGTGTTGGAAAAATTTCTTTTCCTGACAGCTCCATATAAGAACAGGTACATTTACCTTACCACAAAGAGACAATGCACTAAACCCTTGTTCCTATCTGGAGTCAGCAAAAAGTGCCATTTTTCACCCTCAATGTTTAGGGATTGGGTGAATCCCACTCCCCTGGACCTGCAGGAACAGAGATCCTCATTAGAAAACAGGAGAAAGCATGGTCTTCAGAAGACTGAAGCAAGGTGAAACCAGATCCAGGTCAGGACCAGGCGTTTCTATCAGAGTTATGCTGGGGAGACTTAGTAGAATGAGATAAGAAAATCCATCGCAGTCGTGTGTCCCCATCACAAGAAGTCCCTCCTGACTGTGACCACCCCAAGGAAGCCTCTAGGCTCTGGAAGAGGAGAGAGCACCTTTCTGGGGTAAAAAAAAAGGCAACACAGACACTTCTGCTGCGGTGGTCTCAAGCAGAAGGGTCAAAGTCATGACTGCAGTCAAGACCAGTGTGTGGAGAGCAATGGGGAAAAGGAAGACAAAAAACTGCATTTTTCTTTCCCTCATAACATTAGATTTCCCTCATTCAGCAATGCCACAAAATGATTTATTTGAAAGTGGAGTCCTTTCCTACACATACGGTGCAGAGTCCCTGCTAATACCTTCTCAAAAATCTGCATCAAGTGTGTGCCTCTGAGTACCTTCCTCCCTGAATCACATTATCACTTGTCAGCCATTGCCCATGGTCTATCAGGGCCTGTGTTGCACCATTGACGTACTCAGGAATATTTCAAGGAGGAAAAGTGGAGCGTGTGTCCTCACAGTTGCTCATACCTATGTACACATACTCTAGGAACTCCATCACCTCAAGCGTCTCCAATATTTCCTCCATGTTTTTCAGAACCCCAACTCTCCCCAAGAAGCAACGTCCTGGGACTGTTGTGGGACTTCCTGATCTCAGCTGGTTTCCACAAAGCAGCAACGGTCAATGGAGTCAGTATTTCCACAGCAGAGCAACACCAGCTTCTGGGCTAACACATCTGGTCCCATGTTTGTGGCAGTGGTGTATGTTTCCAGAGAAGTTACTTTCATCATTCCAAAGTTTTTCATTCGTGTATCATAATAGATGTGTCTCCATTGCAGGGCAGATGTTTTTCCCGCTTTCTGTTGCAATCCTAATTACCCAGACCAACAGACCTGCTGGGGCACAGCACATTTCCTTCCTTTCTCAGACACATGGGTTTCCCTTTGATAGAGGGATGGTGCCTTGCAAGACCCCGTTGCAACATGCATGCCACCAGGGTGCAACCGGGGGGGTGCAGCTGCACCCAGACCGAGGAGTTCAGATGTACTCTGAACTGTTCCATGCTATTTCCACAAGCCTAGAAGCAATGGCAACTAGGGATGTCTCAGTCACATCCAGTTCTGCACACTAAAGAGACAGACAAGTGGAGAAAATTGCACAATGGCAGGGTTGTCCCTAAGCACCCACAAACCCCCCATGCAACGGTACCTCCCCTAAAGTAATATGCTATATCCCAGAGTGTATTGCATCTAATGTTGACATGATAGTCCCTGGGGTATGTACATGTACTGTAGTCCTTCTTCAGTTAATTTGCCCATGGTGAAGATGCACAGCGTTGTCATGTATGTATGCATCCTGAAAACTCAGTGTTAATGGCAATGACAGTTTTTTTGACAAAATAGTGAAATGTAAATGTATTTGAATTATCCAGGTTCTTACCTCTCACTGTCTTGAACCTTTGGGATGGCTGGGCACATCTGTCCAGATTTCTTTGAGCTGAGGGAAGAGCTTCCCAGCCTTTTCTTTATTAGTTCAATCCTAGACCCAGACGCAGACTAGCTTGGACCACGCTCTGCCCCAAGGCGGTCCCATTTATATTGCTAGAAATGACCAGCAGCCATCTACCAGGAGGTAGAGCCAGAGCACAGCATGCCCAAGCCATGCTTCCTGCATCTGGGGCAGTGGGAAGGAGCAGTAGGGAAGGTATGTCTGGAAATCAGGAGGGGTGTCTATATGGCACAACACAGCGCTAAGCAGACAGCCAAATGAGCTCCTGCTCTTATAAACTTAAACAAATGCCAGCAGCGGATAGCTTCAGAGAGCAATCACTTATTCTTTTGAAAGTACCCTACCAACTTGTTTTAATTGTAAAGAAATAATCAGAGGGAACGAGTTTGAGAGAGTTAGTCTATTAATCATTTATTGTGTTATTTTTATACGGTATTGTGCTGCTGCTATGATATGTTAAATATTGCAGCTTGATGTGTGGTCCCCAGGCCCAAGGAGTCCTATAAATTAGATGGATTTTTCTAAAGTTCTCTCAGTGAGAAAAGTTCCAGAAAAAGTGAGAATAGCTCCATATTGTTCTGTCTCCTTAGATGCAAAATAACCCCAGTTGACTGTGTATTATCCTAACTACACAATATTCTCATGGGGATTGTATTCAAATGAACCCTTTTTTTTTTTTTTTTTTAATGGGGTCTTGAACAGGAGAACTAATGGCTATTGCAAGGTACAGCATCAAAATAAAAGGAAATTTTCTCAGCCCGCTGTAAAAAGCTTTTAAGCTAGAGAAAAAGTTAACTTTGTCTTTCCCAGAGTGAGATCTGAGAAAGGCAAGCCATATTCCTGGCCTCAATCTTCTTTACTAATGAGTTGGAGTCAATGTCAGACCCTTTTTCATATGAAGCATATAAGGGAGTAATCCTTCATTCACTCAAATGGGTCAGAAAGAGTGCTCCAAACTTGTGTGTGCTCCAGGCATCATCTGAGGGACCTCAAACCCTGACCCTGCTCTTACAAAGCGTGTGAAATTCTGACCTACTGTATAGGTATCCATCTCCAGCCAAAGTCACGAAAGATCAGGTTTCCTCCTATCCAATCTGGGGACTAATTCTGGCCCAACGAAGCCATTCTCTGTGCAAAATTGTTATGTCACTGTCCTGACAGCAGCGAATGCAGCTGTATAGCTGAAACAGCTGCTGCTGGAGTGGGGTGAAAAATAGGTTTGTCATTTGCTGAGAAACAGAGCTCTCCCCATGCTTTTTTCTCTTTAGTTTTTATCCAGACCAACATCAGGTCCCAATGTATTAACAAATCAAAGCTGACTGCACTCAGCACCTCTCAGGAAAGCCCCAAGTTACAGGAAACACCCTTGGAAGGGATGTCAGAATTACCAAGCCTCATATGAACTGGCAACACTGGAACTTGCAAAAAGATTGACGAAAATCAGTTTGCATATTTAAAAATAAACCTGCTTTGGTCCAGGGTCTGTGAAAGAAAAGGTACATGGAACTCTATATAAAATTTGTAGGATTTTCTGCCCTATAAATCAGTAATATCTTTTTTAAAAAATCTAAAATAAAATCTGGGCTTGCAGTCTTCATGCCAATTTTCCACTCGTACAATCTGAAGAACCAGGGTTTGAAAGTGTATAATGAAGTATAATTTGGTGCAGTAAATTATCAGTATTGAAAATACTATGAGAAATGGCCACTACAAATAATATTACGGGGATGGGCCAGTTCCAATGGCTCTTTCTCTGGTAAACCTCTCGGTTGATTTACCGTGAAAGTTTTGCCTGAAAATGGGCCAAGAGGAGACTACAAGATTTTGATTGCTTTTTTTTTAATTCTATGGAAAAAAATATTAATATGATCCAACTTTAATTGGAGTCAATGGAAAACTCCTATTTAAGGAGCAGGCTTACTGTGGCCAAAAGGTAAACCTTAAATTCCATCAGTAGCATCATTCTTTCAGGTTCTTCAGCCAGGCTGAGTTGATGTAACCTGTGACAAAGTTTGGCTATTATTCTCTGCAAAAGTGTGTCAAGTTTTTATTAATCAAAGTTTCAAGATGAGCCTAGTGATTTTTTGGCTAAGGCCATAAAGTGCCTTTCAGTCACTTGAACCAATCCAGTGATGACTGTTAAGGTCTGAAGTGGAGAATCCCAACAAAGCAGACTCCACACTGCTTCCTGATTGCTCCTCAGAAGGTATGCTTTAAAAACCCAAACAAACAAGCAAACACACAAACCAGCAAAAAAACCAGCCAGATCTATGTGAAGGCATGATCCTGACCGGAGGGTTGCTACACCATTAAGCTAAACTGATATTATGGCTTGTGTATATGGCAGAAGCTGTCACACTCGAGTTCCCCTGCCTGGCCTTCAGGCTGGCAGGATGCTTGCCAGCTCCATCTAGATGCTGCACAGCCCCGTCAGTTCAGCATGGCACTCCCGCTAATGTTTCCTGCCTCTCCGCGGGGCTTAATGCACTACACACGAGGCAGATGCACAGGCTGCCTGGGTTCTGGCAGTAAGCAGGGCTTGACATCCATTTTAACTTAAAACATGGCTCCTGGGGCAGGCGGAACATATGGCTTCCCAAGACGAGTTACATCTATCAACTCGGAGCATGGGTAGAGCAAGATCAGGTCTAGCTGCAGTAATTAGGCTGCAGGGCCAAGCCCATGTAGGTGTGAGGATTAAGGCTATCTGAGCTTCTGCTTGCATGTAAACATTGCCTTATTAAGTCAGCTAAAAGAAAGGACTGTTTGAAAGCTGGATACCTGCTCAGGTTTGCTTAGGTGTCTTGAGGTGGCTCTATTTGATGCTGGCTGGTGAAAAAAGTTAATTACCACCTAGAGTCAAAGTTGTCAAAGACTTACTCATTTCAGTCCTTCTTCCTC